>JAQNBH010000013.1:36154846-36747346 GCA_028752905.1 Cladorhizidae sp. MBARI D1340-BT2 | reverse complement strand
ACAGTAATAAGTCGTCCATGAGAGAGTGAAGAGTGAGTGTGGTTGGGGTGCTTTGTCAGCTCCTCCCATGGATGCCGCATGGATACAAGCATGTTGTTGCTGAATTGGTACGCCATAGTTGCTCGGTAGCCAGCGCTTGGTGGGGTCCAAAGAGATAGAAGAGGATGTACCAAGCTTGTGGTCTCACCAACTTCCAAGCAGCCATGCATGTGTGTGTGGTAAGCTCTTAGCTAGGACAACAAGATACATTTTGACTTGCTCCAGCCAAATTTCTTGCTTTCCCTGTGTGTGTCTCGGGGTAGAGATGCTCAGCGGTCTACCAGGAGAACTATGCCCCATGCAGACTTGGCTTGTAGCGGCTGAGGTTGGGGATGTGTCCAGCATTGTTCCTGCCACCCACTATAGCCAGTGCTTGGCAGTACCCACACATACCTGCACAGGAGGGCTTAGGCTTGTTTGGACACTGGACCAATAGTCACGGCGATGCACAAGACATCACAAGAGCATGCTGCAAAAAATATGCTGCTTTGAAGTTGGCTGGGCCTGGAATTCCTGTGATGATGGGATAACTTCCGGGCCTGACGTCTCCTTGCTAAAAGGATATCTTAAGAGCTCAGCGTGTTTTATGAAGTGCTGGTGCGCCAACATACACCAACAGCAGAGCTACAAGGAGATCTTGCATGACAGCCAGCACACACAAGCACTGAGCTACAAGGAGATCTTCATGACAGCCAGCACACACACAAGCACTGAGCTACAAGGAGATCTTCATGACAGCCAGCACACACAAGCACTGAGCTACAAGGTCTTCATGCCAGCACACCTAAGGAAGCACTTCATTGCTAAATCTACATATGGAAGGGGTGGGTCTGCTGGTCTGGTTAGTACTTCATCTCCTGAACTTGCAAACAGATCGGGCACACAATTGGTCTCTTGACCACACCCATCCACGATAGCCATGTAAACCACACCCATCCATCACACCCATCCACTCTAGCCACGTACACCACACCCATCTTAATCAGTGTAGAAAACCAGCCAAACAAACACACAAACAAATCTCCCTCCAGCACAAACGTGTGGTCCCATCAAGGAAGGAAAGGTGATCCTCGCTATCCCACGTCTGCCTGCCTTCAGGGTGATCTCGGCACACACCCACACACGTATTCAATGCGTGCATACATTGCCGCAGGTGGGAGTGGTCAGGGAGACCTTATAGAGGAACAAACAACCTATTCTCTCAAGGACACTCGAAGAGCTTCATTATAAATGCCATTATTTCCTAAAGAGATACTGTTACATAAGAAATACCAACACTGTTGGCTGGCTTGCTGGGAAGGAAAGGAGGCAATGTCACTAAGGTGATAACGATTATCACTAAGGTGATATGCAGCTCAAATAACTCTATTTAAACAGACCATGTCCCAAGTGTTATTTGGCGATGTTGTTAGCACTTGCAACTACCCACCCCCTCATCCCTACACCTATTATAAAGGCCACACTTAATATAAAGGTCTAATTAGTCAAGTGCAATATTTAATAATACACCTTGAGACGTTATATACAGCAATATATTCACTCAGTGCACGTGTGGTGCATGTGTGTGTGTGGTGGTGTATGTGTGGTGGGTGGTAGTGCATGTGTGTGTGTGGTACATGTGTGGTGGTGTGTGTGTGGTGCATGTGTGGTGGTGCATGTGTGGTGGTGGTATGTGTGTGGTGGTGTATATGTGGTGGTGCATGTGTGGTGGTGTGTGTGTGTGGTGCATGTGTGGTGGTGTGGTGCATGTGTGGTGGTGTGTGTGTGGTGGTGCATGTGTGGTGGTGTGTGTGTGGTGGTGTATGTGTGGTTGTGCATGTGTGGTGGTGCATGTGTGTGTGGTTCATGTGTGGTGGTGTGTGTGGTGCATGTGTGGTGGTGTGTGTGTGTGGTGGTGTATGTGTGGTTGTGCATGTGTGGTGGTGTGTGTGGTGCATGTGTGGTGGTGTGTATGTGGTGGTGCATGTGTGGTGGTGCATGTGTAGTGGTGTGTGTGTGTGTGTGCATGTGTGGTGGTGTGTGTGTGGCGCATGTGTGATGTGTGTGTGGTGGTGCATGTGTGTGTGGTGCATGTATGGTGGTGCATGTGTGTGTGGTGCATGTATGGTGGTGTATGTGTGGTGGTGCATGTGTGGTGGTGTGTGTGTGTGCATGTGTGGTGCATGTGTGTGTGGTTCATGTGTGGTGGTGTGTGTGGTGCATGTGTGGTGGTGTGTGTGTGGTGGTGTATGTGTGGTGGTGCATGTGTGGTGGTGTGTGCATGTGTGGTGGTGCATGTGGTGGTGTGTGTGGTGCATGTGTGTGTGGTGGTGCATGTGTGGTGGTGTGTGTGTGTGCATGTGTGGTGGTGTGTGTGGTGCATGTGTGGTGGTGTGTGTGTGGTGCATGTGTGGTGGTGTATGTGTGGTGGTGCATGTGTGGTGGTGCATGTGTGGTGGTGTGTGTGTGGTGGTGCATGTGTGGTGGTGCATGTGTGGTGGTGTGTGTGTGTGGTGGTGTATGTGTGGTTGTGCATGTGTGGTGGTGCGTGTGTGTGTGGTTCATGTGTGGTGGTGTGTGTGGTGCATGTGTGGTGGTGTGTGTGTGTGGTGGTGTATGTGTGGTGGTGTGTGTGTGTGCATGTGTGGTGGTGCATGTGTGGTGGTGTGTGTGGTGCATGTGTGGTGGTGTGTGTGTGGTGTGTGTGTGGTGCATGTGTGATGTGTGTGTGGTGGTGCATGTGTGGTGGTGCATGTGTGGTGGTGTGTGTGTGCATGTGTGTGTGGTGTGTGTGTGGTGCATGTGTGATGTGTGTGTGGTGGTGCATGTGTGGTGGTGTGTGTAATGGTGCATGTGTGGTGGTGCATGTGTGGTGGTGCATGTGTGATGTGTGTGTGGTGGTGCATGTGTGGTGGTGTGTGGTGCATGTGTGGTGGTATATGTGTGGTGGTGCATGTGTGGTGGTGTGTGTGTGGTGCATGTGTGGTTGATCATGTGTGGCAGTGCATGTGTGTGGTAGTGTGTGTGGTAGTGTGTGTGTGGTGGTGAGTGTGTGTGAGTCAAGTCCTGCTGACTGGAATGACATCATCAGCTTCACTTGGCAACCAAGTTTGAGTGATTGTAGAGCACCCCTCCTCTCTTAAGTAATCACCAGCTGAAGTGCTGGCATGCTGCCATGCTCAGACATTTCTGCTTTAGCCCTTCGTTGACAACATGGAACATTCCAATGTCCCCGCAAAGGACCCCTTCTAGGCATAATTCACACCAAACATGGCCGTCTAGCCGGCACATGCACACAGTATGGTGTGAGCCTGATTGCGTTAGAAGAGGGAAAATGCCCGCCCCATAATAACTCTGCATTAGAGAAAGAAAAAATGTCTGCACATACAAGATTAGTTTCTTAATTACCATATCAACCATGCACTCAGTTTCACCAAGTTCTGTGCACACACATGCACTCAGTTTCAACAAGTTCTATGCACACACATGCACTCAGTTTCAACAAGTTCTGTGCACACACATGCACTCAGTTTCAACAAGTTCTGTGCACACACATGCACTCAGTTTCAACAAGTTCTGTGCACACACATGCACTCAGTTTCAACAAGTTCTATGCACACACATGCACTCAGTTTCAACAAGTTCTGTACACACATGCACTCAGTTTCAACAAGTTCTATGCACACACATGCACTCAGTTTCAACAAGTTCTGTGCACACACATGCACTCAGTTTCAACAAGTTCTGTGCAGTCACATGCACTCAGTTTCAACAAGTTCTATGCACACACATGCACTCAGTTTCAACAAGTTCTATGCATACACATGCACTCAGTTTCAACAAGTTCTATGCACACACATGCACTCAGTTTCAACAAGTTCTATGCACACACATGCACTCAGTTTCAACAAGTTCTATGCATACACATGCACTCAGTTTCAACAAGTTCTATGCACACACATGCACTCAGTTTCAACAAGTTCTGTGCACACACATGCACTCAGTTTCAACAAGTTCTATGCACACACATGCACTCAGTTTCAACAAGTTCTGTGCACACACATGCACTCAGTTTCAACAAGTTCTGTGCACACACATGCACTCAGTTTCAACAAGTTCTGTGCACACACATGCACTCAGTTTCAACAAGTTCTGTGCACACACATGCACTCAGTTTCAACAAGTTCTGTGCACACACATGCACTCAGTTTCAACAAGTTCTGTGCACACACATGCACTCAGTTTCAACAAGTTCTGTGCACACACATGCACTCAGTTTCAACAAGTTCTATGCACACACATGCACTCAGTTTCAACAAGTTCTATGCACACACATGCACTCAGTTTCAACAAGTTCTGTGCACACACATGCACTCAGTTTCAACAAGTTCTGTGCACACACATGCACTCAGTTTCAACAAGTTCTGTGCACACACATGCACTCAGTTTCAACAAGTTCTATGCACACACATGCACTCAGTTTCAACAAGTTCTGTACACACATGCACTCAGTTTCAACAAGTTCTATGCACACACATGCACTCAGTTTCAACAAGTTCTGTGCACACACATGCACTCAGTTTCAACAAGTTCTATGCACACACATGCACTCAGTTTCAACAAGTTCTGTGCAGTCACATGCACTCAGTTTCAACAAGTTCTATGCACACACATGCACTCAGTTTCAACAAGTTCTATGCATACACATGCACTCAGTTTCAACAAGTTCTATGCACACACATGCACTCAGTTTCAACAAGTTCTATGCACACACATGCACTCAGTTTCAACAAGTTCTATGCATACACATGCACTCAGTTTCAACAAGTTCTATGCACACACATGCACTCAGTTTCAACAAGTTCTGTGCACACACATGCACTCAGTTTCAACAAGTTCTGTGCACACACATGCACTCAGTTTCAACAAGTTCTGTGCACACACATGCACTCAGTTTCAACAAGTTCTGTGCACACACATGCACTCAGTTTCAACAAGTTCTGTGCACACACATGCACTCAGTTTCAACAAGTTCTGTGCACACACATGCACTCAGTTTCAACAAGTTCTGTGCACACACATGCACTCAGTTTCAACAAGTTCTATGCACACACATGCACTCAGTTTCAACAAGTTCTATGCACACACATGCACTCAGTTTCAACAAGTTCTATGCACACACATGCACTCAGTTTCAACAAGTTCTATGCACACACAAGCACTCAGTTTCAACAAGTTCTATGCACACACATGCACTCAGTTTCAAGTTCTGTGCACACACAAGCATTCAGTTTCAACAAGTTCTATGCACTCACACATGCACTCAGTTTCAACAAGTTCTATGCACACACATGCACTCAGTTTCAACAAGTTCTATGCACACACATGCACTCAGTTTCAACAAGTTCTATGCACACACATGCACTCAGTTTCAACAAGTTCTATGCACACACATGCACTCAGTTTCAACAAGTTCTGTGCACACACAAGCACTCAGTTTCAACAAGTTCTGTGCACACACATGCACTCAGTTTCAACAAGTTCTGTGCACACACATGCACTCAGTTTCAACAAGTTCTATGCACACACATGCACTCAGTTTCAACAAGTTCTATGCACACACATGCACTCAGTTTCATCAAGTTCTATGCACACACATGCACTCAGTTTCAACAAGTTCTATGCACACACATGCACTCAGTTTCAACAAGTTCTATGCACACACATGCACTCAGTTTCAACAAGTTCTGTGCACACACATGCACTCAGTTTCAACAAGTTCTATGCACACACATGCACTCAGTTTCAACAAGTTCTATGCATACACATGCACTCAGTTTCAACAAGTTCTGTGCACACACATGCACTCAGTTTCAACAAGTTCTATGCACACACATGCACTCAGTTTCAACAAGTTCTATGCACACACATGCACTCAGTTTCAACAAGTTCTGTGCACACACATGCACTCAGTTTCAACAAGTTCTGTGCACACACATGCACTCAGTTTCAACAAGTTCTATGCACACACATGCACTCAGTTTCAACAAGTTCTATGCACTCACATGCACTCAGTTTCAACAAGTTCTGTGCACACACATGCACTCAGTTTCAACAAGTTCTGTGCACACACATGCACTCAGTTTCAACAAGTTCTATGCACACACATGCACTCAGTTTCAACAAGTTCTGTGCACACACATGCACTCAGTTTCAACAAGTTCTGTGCACACACATGCACTCAGTTTCAACAAGTTCTGTGCACACACATGCACTCAGTTTCAACAAGTTCTGTGCACACACATGCACTCAGTTTCAACAAGTTCTATGCACACACATGCACTCAGTTTCAACAAGTTCTGTGCACACACATGCACTCAGTTTCAACAAGTTCTATGCACACACATGCACTCAGTTTCAACAAGTTCTGTGCACACACATGCACTCAGTTTCAACAAGTTCTGTGCACACACATGCACTCAGTTTCAACAAGTTCTGTGCACACACATGCACTCAGTTTCAACAAGTTCTATGCACACACATGCACTCAGTTTCAACAAGTTCTATGCACACACATGCACTCAGTTTCAACAAGTTCTATGCACACACATGCACTCAGTTTCAACAAGTTCTATGCACACACATGCACTCAGTTTCAACAAGTTCTATGCACACACATGCACTCAGTTTCAACAAGTTCTGTGCACACACATGCACTCAGTTTCAACAAGTTCATGCACACACATGCACTCAGTTTCAACAAGTTCTATGCACACACATGCACTCAGTTTCAACAAGTTCTATGCACACACATGCACTCAGTTTCAACAAGTTCTATGCACACACATGCACTCAGTTTCAACAAGTTCTGTGCACACACATGCACTCAGTTTCAACAAGTTCTATGCACACACATGCACTCAGTTTCAACAAGTTCTATGCACACACATGCACTCAGTTTCAACAAGTTCTATGCACACACATGCACTCAGTTTCAACAAGTTCTATGCACTCACATGCACTCAGTTTCAACAAGTTCTATGCACACACATGCACTCAGTTTCAACAAGTTCTGTGCACACACATGCACTCAGTTTCAACAAGTTCTGTGCACACACATGCACTCAGTTTCAACAAGTTCTATGCACACACATGCACTCAGTTTCAGCAAGTTCTATGCACACACATGCACTCAGTTTCAACAAGTTCTATGCACATACATGCACTCAGTTTATGATGAAGGTTAGAGCATGTAGCCCTCATCATTGCTCCTGATGAAGGCTCATCATTGCTCCTGATGAAGGCTCATCATTGCTCCTGATGAATGATAGAGCATCTAGCCCTCATCATTGCTCCTGATGAAGGTTAGAGCATCTAGCCCTCATCAGTGCTCCTGATAAAGGCTAGAGCCTCATCATTGCTCCTGATGAAGGCTAGAGCATCTAGCCCTCATCATTGCTACTGATGAAGCTAGAGCATCTAGCCCTCATCATTGCTCCTGATGAAGGCTAGAGCACCTAGCCCTCATCATTGCAAGGCTAGAGCATCTAGCCCTCATCATTGCTCTCTGATGAAGGTTAGAGCATCTAGCCCTCATCATTGCTCCTGATGAAGGTTAGAGCATCTAGCCCTCATCATTGCTCCTGATGAAGGCTAGAGCATCTAGCCCTCATCATTGCTCCTGATGAAGGCTAGAGCATCTAGCCCTCATCATTGTTCCTGATGAAGGCTAGACCATCTAGCCCTCATCATTGCTCCTGATGAAGGCTAGAGCATCTAGCCCTCATCATTGCTCCTGATGAAGCCGAAACTTCGAGAGCAAATTTAAGTTGAAAATGTCATTATCGCTACAAACTTTACACATACATACACTAATAGGACCTGGCACTCTAGGGATCGCATTACAGCATTTCCTGTAGTATACTAACATTTCTTGTAGTATACTAGACATCCATGCCATAGCTTACTTAATACACGGTGGCGTATCTCTGTGTGGGTGTGGTCATGTAGTGATGTGGTTAAAAAACTTACTTCAAGTTGCAGTCGTCAAGGCAGCAATAATGCAGCAGCATGCAAGCCACACCCCAACATGAACTCTGACCTCCAAACACAGCCCTGCAAGGGACAAAAGTAGTGCAGCAATAAGTGGGAGTGGCCAGCACCTGCGATTACTTATGCATTATTCATGCTCATTCATGCATTATACATGTACCATACCAATATCATGCATTATTCATACATGGCCCATGTGCTCATGTATATTCATACACGACTCATGCATTAATCATAAGTTCATAACATACCGGCAGGTACATACACTCATTCAATATGCGGGAATCTCCCCTGGGAATCCCCTTCTCCAAGAATTTGAAATCAGGCCAATTTTATTGAATATTCATCACTATTTCATTTGTCCATCTTCAAAACCACGATATGCAGCCAGGCTGTAGCCTCACCCTTTGTGGTTGCTATAGCAGACTAAGCTAAGAGCATGGCCCTAGATTCCTGAAAGGACATGTAGCGCCAGACATTGGCACTGCCACACCCCACAGCTGGTCCCTCGACATAACAGGCACCAATGAAATGTCCATACCTGATCCAGTGTTGAGTGCATACAACTACCCTAGCTATGTAGCAGCCATTATAGGCAGCTGTTGCTCCTGTGCTGTGCTACCCTAGCTATGCAGCAGCCATTATAGGCAGCTGTTGCTCCTGTGCTGTGTGCATACAACTACCCCAGCCATTATAGGGAGCTGTTGCTCAGTCTTGGGTTAGTTTACTAGCTACACTCACCTGACAAAATTTCAAATCAAAAACTCAATCTTTGAGTAAGTTAAAAGATTTTTTTCTGGATGAGCACCCACCAGACCACACCCTCTATGCCTTTACGCTTTAGAGAAGCAGATGCGGTCTTCTCCCCCCCCCCTGTTTACTCGTATTACTCGTATTACATACTCGTATGTACCTGAACACAGGAGGAAAGCAAATCTTCCATACGACTTCTCGTCCTGATCTCTGACCCACACACACATTACCCATCAGCTGCATCGCTACCATGGTAATGGAAGTGGGAGGGGCATCCTGAGGTCCAAACGTCACAGCTAATTCTGCTGCCTGTCGAAGTATAGTTGGGTGCTGGCTGCACTAGTAGTATACAGAGATGTGCAAGTAGTATACAGAGATGTACATGTTCACTGTATACACACCTACTACTAGCCACCACAGAGATGTGCATGTTCACTGTATACACACCTATTACTAGCCACCACAGAGATGTACATGTTCACTGTATACACACCTACTACTAGCCACCACAGAGATGTGCATGTTCACTGTAATACACACCTACTACTAGCCACCACAGAGATGTGCATGTTCACTGTATACACACCTACTACTAGCCACCACAGAGATGTACATGTTCACTGTATACACACCTACTACTAACCACCACAGAGATGTGCATGTTCACTGTATACACACCTACTACTAGCCACCACAGAGATGTGCATGTTCACTGTATACACACCTACTACTAACCACCACAGAGATGTGCATGTTCACTGTATACACACCTACTACTAGCCACCACAGAGATGTACATGTTCACTGTATACACACCTACTACTAGCCACCACAGAGATGTGCATGTTCACTGTATACACACCTACTACTAGCCACCACAGATGTGCATGTTCACTGTATACACACCTACTACTAGCCACCACAGAGATGTGCATGTTCACTGTATACACACCTACTACTAGCCACCACAGAGATGTACATGTTCACTGTATACACACCTACTACTAGCCACCACAGAGATGTGCATGTTCACTGTATACACACCTACTACTACTAGCCACCACAGAGATGTACATGTTCACTGTATACACACCTACTACTAGCCACCACAGAGATGTACATGTTCACTGTATACACACCTACTACTAGCCACCACAGAGATGTACATGTTCACTGTATACACACCTACTACTAGCCACCACAGAGATGTACATGTTCACTGTATACACACCTACTACTAGCCACCACAGAGATGTACATGTTCACTGTATACACACCTACTACTAGCCACCACAGAGATGTGCATGTTCACTGTATACACACCTACTACTAGCCACCACAGAGATGTGCATGTTCACTGTATACACACCTACTACTAGCCACCACAGAGATGTGCATGTTCACTGTATACACACCTACTACTAGCCACCACAGAGATGTGCATGTTCACTGTATACACACCTACTACTAGCCACCACAGAGATGTGCATGTTCACTGTATACACACCTACTACTAACCACCACAGAGATGTGCATGTTCACTGTATACACACCTACTACTAGCCACCACAGAGATGTGCATGTTCACTGTATACACACCTACTACTAGCCACCACAGAGATGTGCATGTTCACTGTATACACACCTACTACTAACCACCACAGAGATGTGCATGTTCACTGTATACACACCTACTACTAGCCACCACAGAGATGTGCATGTTCACTGTATACACACCTACTACTAGCCACCACAGAGATGTGCATGTTCACTGTATACACACCTACTACTAGCCACCACAGAGATGTGCATGTTCACTGTATACACACCTACTACTAGCCACCACAGAGATGTGCATGTTCACTGTATACACACCTACTACTAGCCACCACAGAGATGTACATGTTCACTGTATACACACCTACTACTAGCCACCACAGAGATGTACATGTTCACTGTATACACACCTACTACTAGCCACCACAGAGATGTACATGTTCACTGTATACACACCTACTACTAGCCACCACAGAGATGTACATGTTCACTGTATACACACCTACTACTAGCCACCACAGAGATGTGCATGTTCACTGTATACACACCTACTACTAGCCACCACAGAGATGTGCATGTTCACTGTATACACACCTACTACTAGCCACCTAATGCTAGACACAGTCACAACCTGCACACATGTGGGTGTGGACACAAGTCTCATGACAACAACAAAACAGCAATAATAGAGTAGGGTGAACATGACTAGCCGTAGCCCCAGGTCATACTCTAGTCATAGTCCATCCACTAGCCCTAGACCCAGGTCATACCCTAGCTTTAGCCCTAGGCCATACCCCTATCTTTAGCCATACCCATAACCCTACCCCTATCTTTAGCCCTACCCATAACCACACCCCTACCCATAACCCCACCCCTAGCTTTAGCCCTTCCCGTAACCACACCCCTATATTTAGCCCTACCCATAGCCCCTAGTTTAGTCTTTGTTCTAGCACTAGTCTAATCCAGTCCTCAAGTAAATGTTAGGATAAAAAAAATTTTTTTAGAAATCCGGTTTCACTTTAGTTCTTGAGGTTTGTGTACCATCAGCATCGAGTTGGTGCACAAGCCTAAAAAATAACCCCCAAAATACTAAAAGATTACCCCCAAAATTAAATACCCCCCCCCCAAAAAAAATTTAAAAGGAATACACTCCCCCCCCCCCCCCCCCCCCCCCCCCAAATCCCCCAAATAACCAAAAAAGTTTTTTTAATACTAAAAAAAAATACTAAAAAAATAACCTAAATAGCCACTAGCCCCCCCCCCCCCCCCCCCAAAAACCCCAAAATAACCAAAAAAGAACTCTAAAAAAAATAATAATAACCTAAATACCACCTCCTCCCCTCCCCCCCCCCCTTAAAAAAAAAAGCAACAACAAAAAAACACTCCAAAATATATTTTTTAAAGAAATCCTGTTTTCAGTTTTGTTCCCAAGCTTTGTGTACCATCAACATTGAGTTGGTAACAATAACAACAACAAAATAGCCAAAAATAATAAAATAAATAACCGTAAAAATTAATAATCATGCAGGAAAAGCACTTGGGGTAAGAGGACTCATTATGGTGTGCTTCTTATGGAACATTTAATCTAGTACCTTACATTATGCATAGCTGGTTGCTAGGCAGGTCGACACAGAGGTTTCTCAACAGTTTAAGCACCTCGCACCATACTTCAGCCAGGTCATTCGGGGAGAGGGAAGTGGAGGAGGAAGAGGGAGAACTAGCAAGGCGCTGTTGCAAGATGCAACCGAGGCCTGCTATATCTTCCTCAGTGGTATTACTCCTAAATATAGCACAACATATAGGATTCGTGTAAAGGTGTGAATCATCTGCATGAACAATGAGATGTGGTCGTACTAATCTGGTGCAGCTGCAATGAAGAAGGGCTCAGGTGACAATAATTGCTCAAGAATTTAAAGCACTTTCTGTGGAATATATATAATACGTTTTCCACACATTCTCAGAAATAAACTTGATGAGGTAAACATGGAAAGCCATTTCATTCCATCGGTCAGCTCTCTCAAATCCATGCAGACACAGAACTCATTTCTGACCTGACTGGGTCGGCCTGTCCTGAGTGCCCACACTGAGAGATATCTGACCTGACTGGGTTAGCCTGTCCTGAGTGTCCACACAGAGAGATATCTGACCTGACTGAGTCGGCCTGTCCTGAGTGCCCACACAGAGAGATATCTGACCTGACTGAGTCAGCCTGTCCTGAATGTCCACACAGAGAGATATCTGACCTGACTGGGTCAGCCTGTCCTGAGTGTCCACACAGAGAGATATCTGACCTGACTGGGTCAGCCTGTCCTGAGTGTCCACACAGAGAGATATCTGACTTGACTGGGTCAGCCTGTCCTGAGTGCCCACACTGAGAGATATCTGACCTGGGTCAGCCTGTCCTGAGTGTCCACACAGAGAGATCTACTCTGAAGGGCAAGGGACTAGAAGGAAGTATTCTAGGGCAAGAGCTATGAACATTCTAAGGCAACATAGACTTGGGCTGGACTAGGTCTAGGGCTAAGTATCCCGGGAAGCAAACACTCAGGGGATGCACGCTGTGTAGTCAGTCACCATCACTACGGACAACCTGGGATAGCCCCAGGTAGCCCTGGAATATCAGGACAGCTTCGGAAAGGCTGTGGAGAGGCCTCACTCTAAACATCCCACCAGATTCCATGCCTGTAGGATGCGATGTAGCTCTCTCTGGCAGTAGCAAACACGTGCCCATTAAGTTCCTATTGAAGTGTATGCAAAGAAATGGGCTTTGAATGTTTTGTGAACTGCAAAGATGTTTCCTCGAGAATGATGTCTTGCAGACCATCTCTTACTCTGTGCATGTGTGGCTGCTCCAGGCCTGGCTTAATTAGCAGGAAGATCAATACCAGACTATTAGCACTGGGACAGAGATGCCACCCGCAGATCTGAGCCCCACACTGGTGACACCTAGCCAGACCCCAGCTAGCTATGCAAGGCTAGCCCTACCCCGAGAGTGGTTAAGACACAAACATCTCCAAGCACCACCAGCACCTGGCATACTAGCCCCAAGCACACCAGCACCTGGCATACTAGCCCCAAGCACACCAGCACCTGGCATACTAGCACCAAGCACCACCAGCAGCAGGCACACCAGTACCAAGCACCACCAGGCATACTAGCTCCAAGCACAACCAGCACCTGGCGTACCAGCTCCAAGCACACCTGCACCAGCTCCAAGCACACCTGCACCTAGCACACCAGCTATAAGCACAACTAGCACCTCGCATACCAGCACCATGTACTGCCAGCACTTTTAGCAGCTTCACATAAACCCATGACGAAGGATCGGAGCCACGTATTTCTAACCAACCTGTTGCATATTTGTAGAGATTGGTGAACTAGGAACCTTAAGAGCGGTAAGAGCTTCTCCACGTCCGTTCTTGACTTTAATTCCACCTCTGACAAAGATGATAGCACCTCTCTCCACTCCATGGATCCTGGGATGGATGGAATTGGCGATCATTTCCAGAAAAGATTTCCTAAACATTACTGCACCTTCAAATGGCGTCTTCCGAGATTAGATGTGTTTCTAAAATAGTTGCTTTGGTGACGGGTGGAGCCTCTGGTTTAGGCAAAGCCACAGCTGCCCGTCTAACTAGACAGGTAAATGTACTTGAAGTGTGGTGCATCTTGTTTGCATGGCGGTGGTGGTAGATATTTCAGCCCAGCTGTCGACGAGAAACTAAGTTAAACGACAATAAAATATTTGTCTCCCATCTAGCACTTTTGGCCTCTGAAGCCTAGCTCTCTCGCAGCCAAGTCCTCCGTTTCCGTTGTTTCTTGGTTGTAAGCATGATCTTTTGACCCTTTGGCAATAATGGTGGACGGCTAGTGCCACTGCCAAGTCTAGAGTGGCCATAGACTTCCATTTATGCCCAAGTGCTCAAAGTTCATTCCCAATTTCATCATTGCTGTCAATATTTGGGGTGACATGACTTGCAAGATTGTTAAAAGAGAACGCAATTGGGTGAAAGTGACTACCACTAGCACTTCTTCTCTGTTAGGACGTTATGGGATGTACAAACTGAATTTGGTGGGCAAGAGGCTCACTGGCCTTTTTCTATCCCACCTCCTCACTTATTGGCAGTGGGTTTGAATTCCAAGAAGGGCTGGTAGGTATTGTTGAGGCATCCGACGATTTAGCCAAATACAGTGATCAAGACTATAAAATATCACAGTTATGATTGTGGTCAAGAATTTCAAATGTGTGGTTAATCAAGAATTAGGATATTGTTTCCATAATACTTATATGGAGAAGTTATGGGATCATCTGGCTTGTACAGGGTTAAGCAAGTGTAGTTCCAGCTGCCACTCGATCTAAATCTAAGCTACACCAATTCACTTAAATTTGTCAGAACCCTTTACCACATTCTACAAACCCCCAGAACCCTTACAGCATTCTACAACCCTCAGAACCCTTTACTACACTCTACAGACCATCAGAACACCTTTACCATATTCTACAAACCCTTTACCATATTCTACAAACCCTTTACCACATTCTACAAACCCCCAGAACCCTTACAGCATTCTACAACCCTCAGACCCTTTACTACACTCTACAGACCATCAGAACACCTTTACCATATTCTACAAACCCTTTACCACATTCTAAAAACCCTTTACCACATTCTACAAACCCTGAACACTTTACCACATTCTACAACCCTCAGAACCCTTTACCACATTCTACAGACCCTCAGAACCCTTTACAACATACTACAAACCCTCAGAACCCTTTACAACCTTCTACAACCTTCTACAACACTCAGAACCCTTTACCACATTCTACAAACCCTAGAACCCTTTACCACATTCTACAAACCCTCAGAACCCCTTTACCACATCTACAAACCCTAGAACCCTTTACCACATTCTACAACCCCTCAGAACCCTTTACCACATTCTACAAACCCTAGAACCCTTTACCACATTCTACAAACCCTAGAACCCTTTACCACATTCTACAAACCTTACCACATTCTACAAACCCTAGAACCCTTTGCCATGTTCTACAAACCCTCCACGTGTTCTTGTTTGTAGGGAGCCAGAGTTCTGTTGGCTGATCTTCCCACTAGCAGAGGGGCTGAGGTGGCCAAGGAGCTGGGGGAGAATGCAGCATTTTCAGCTGTGGATGTGAGTCAATCAGCTATCAATTCAGGACATGGTGATTGGAGTTATTATTGAATTGAGGAAAGACTACACAAGTAGACCACAACCAGTTAGATGACCCTTTACCCCTTTATACAGATTTTAATAAGCAGTCTCGTGTGTTGGTTTTATATGGTAAAGGGTCATTTAATTGGCTGTGGCATACATGGGTACATGGTTGGGGTTTTTATTCAACGTCTTTTTAGTTTTTAATTGTTCCTTCCACACCGCGCTAGAGAGTCCTTCAACACCGCGTCAGAGTCCTTCAACACCGCATCAGAGAGTCCTTCAACACCGCGTCAGAGAGTCCTTCAACACTGTGCCAGAGAGTCCTTCAACACCACACCAGAGAGTCCTTCAACACCACGCCAGAGAGTCCTTCAACACCACGCCAGAGACCACGCCAGAGAGTCCTTCAACACTGCGTCAGAGAGTCTTTTAACACCGCGTCAGAGAGTCCTCACTGTGTCAGAGAGTCCTTCAACACCGTGCCAGAGAGTCCTTCAACACCGCACCAGAGAGTCCTTCAACACCGCACCAGAGAG
Organism: Cladorhizidae sp. MBARI D1340-BT2; assembly: GCA_028752905.1. Classification (NCBI taxonomy): domain Eukaryota; kingdom Metazoa; phylum Porifera; class Demospongiae; order Poecilosclerida; family Cladorhizidae; species Cladorhizidae sp. MBARI D1340-BT2. The sequence goes on along the minus strand of JAQNBH010000013.1, from coordinate 36,731,231 downwards.
CCCTTCAACACCGCGCCAGAGAGTCCTTCAACACCGCATCAGAGAGCCCTTCAACACCGCGCCAGAGAGTCCTTCAGCGTCATATTTGGTGTTGACTATTTTAAAAAGTAAAATATTCATGAATGTTCGTGGGCATACTTCATTAAATTCATGTCCTTCCATTGCCGATGAAATGCGCCATCTCCATTTAAAATAGTCAACACTTTAAAATAGTCAACACCAAATATGACGCTGGTTGTTTTTTAAATAGCGTTTGCATGCATGATAACATTACAATAACCTTCTCTATAATCAACTTGAAATGGCCTGTCTGGATGTTTCCACCTTCCACTACATTCTCTAGCCTTCATCAGGAATAAAGATGTGCTAAGGTTCATGGAGCTTTACCTATCCAGCACGTGATGCAAACCACACCCCAGCACACGCATCCAGCATGTGAACCTGATGTGGCATAAATACAATAAAGATAATAATAATAATAGTAATAGTAATAATAATAACAACAACAACAACAACAAATAGAGCCAGGCTCACAAAACAATATAATATATAAATACATAATATAGATTAGAAATAAATAGCGAGAAAATTATCACAATGTAATTAAAACTAAATAAAAATATCAAATAAATAACTAATTACAGAAAATTAGGCGGGCGTGGCTTCAAGCTCGTGCTCTTGAGAGTAGCTCCCCCAGCAGCCAGGCAAGTCCATTCCACAGTCTTTGAACCACTCACACTTTCGTGCTAGGCTGATGTGCAATGCCTCCTTCACTAGCAGTTCCTTCTGTCTTCTGGTCTGGTCTAAGACGGTGGCTTCCTCCCAAAATAGGATGTCCATTATCCCATGCATGCTCAGCAATTGCAGACTTCTCTTTATTACACTTTCTACAGGCATCTTGTGTTCTCTCACTCTGGTCTCCAGTCTTCTGATGGTCTCTCCTGTGTAGTACTTCCCACAGCTACAAGGGATGCGGTACACAACACATGTAGCTGGTAAAACATCCTTCACTCTGCTCAGTTGTGCTCTCAGAGTTCTTCCTGATTTGAAGGCGACTCTGATATGTTTCCAGCAGACCCTCCTGATGTCTTCACTCAATGTTTATGACCTAAATACCTGGGCCACGGTGGCTTCCCTGGCTCTATTAAATGCCTCCTCTGCTGCTATCACAGGAACATTCTCTGATCACTCACCAACAATGTGCAGCAACTGCAGCTAGCGTGGTATGTTGCATTGATGACCCTTTACCTGTTCAAATGTTTTAGTGCAAGTATTATGAGTGTACTTTTTGTGTTGCAAGTTCTGTGAGGGGGGGAGGAAGAGAATAGATCCATGGAATTTGATAGATCCATGGAATTTGAAGCCAACTTTCATGTTTTGGGGGCTGCCAGTAGACTACCATTTACTGATGCACTAGCTTAGCCAAGGATTGAGGGCATGCTGATGTCTACTGGGCACTAGCTTAGCCAACAAGGATTGAGGGACATGCTGATGTAGGTATGCTGGTGCACTAGCTTAGCCAAGGATTGAAGGCATGCTGATGTAGGTATGCTGATGCACTAGCTTAGCCAAGGATTGAAGGGCATGCTGATGTAGGTGTGCTGGTACACTAGCTTAGCCAAGGATTGAGGGGCATGCTGATGTAGGTATGCTGATGCACTAGCTTAGCCAAGGATTGAGGGGCATGCTGATGTAGGTATGCTGATGCACTAGCTTAGCCAAGGATCGAGGGGCATGCTGATGTAGGTATGCTGGTACACTAGCTTAGCCAAGGATTGAGGGCATGCTGATGTAGGTGTGCTGGTGCACTAGCTTAGCCAAGGATTGAGGGCATGCTGATGTAAGGTCTACTGGTACACTAGCTTAGCCAAGGATTGAGGGCATGCTGATGTAGGTCTGCCGGTGCCAGCTTGGAGTGAAGGCACTGGGTGGGTGTTTGGGAAGCGACTGCCTTTAGGCTGAAAGATGAGTTTTGGTTGAGATGTGAGCTTTAGTTTGGTTGTTGTTTCTTTTAGCTGTCCGCCATTTTAAAAAATGGCTCAAACCAGATAGGGAGTGCTACTGTACTTCGTTTAGCTGTTCATGTGACATTGAAGAGAAACAAGGTAAAGGGTCACTGCAATTACTTGTGCTAAAGTGGGGGGAAATAAATGTGAGTTTTGCTAAATGACCACACCTACCTTAATGGTAGACACACTTCTTCTCTATAGGGTTTGTTTTTCACCTCTCCTTCCTTTTCTCTCCGGGAATCAGCGAGACAACAACAACAACAACAACAACAACAATGAGAAAACAAAACAAATAGCAGATAGAAATTAGCACCAGTGGCTATATACAGGAAGAGTGTTTTGATAAGGCACTAAAACAAACATACGTATATTTTTTTAAATTAATTTTCCACCCGCTGGCATGCTTGCCCACGTGTACTTACGTTTTAGCGCCTAATATAAACACTCATTGTATAGAGTAGAGCTTCCTCTAGCCACTGGTGCTAATTTCCCCATGTCTTGCACTTTCCAATTAAGAGTTAGCTGCTGGGGCTATGGGCATGCAGGTCTCCAACTTTGACTGCCTGTATCTTTGTATCTAGGCAATAGTTTTTAGTGTCAAAAGAGAGCACACAGAGAGATCTATCTTTTGAGCTATATATCAAGTCCATAGAGTGAGTGTGCAGAATATATGGAGCTCCAAAGTCATAAACACCGTGTTTTTTTAAATACTTCGGTATATTCACTTCTCGAGAGGTATACAATGAAATGGATGGCTAAAAAGGATCATAACTCAAGAATGGTTGACAATAATGAGTTGAAACTTGAAATGCAGTTATTATAATAGTGAAGGTATAGAAGGATGAAGTAAAATATACGGATAAGAAATGTCTACTCCCCCCATAAGCACCAGCTTAACAAACAATTGCTTAATTCCGATCATTTTTGTCCTGTTATCACATGTGCTATGCTAACATATCGACTTGACCTTAGGTGACCTCTGAGTCTGATGTGAGGGCGGCTTTGGAGATGGTGCGGTCCAAGTTCGGAACTCTCAATGCGACCATCAACTGTGCCGGGGTAGGGATAGCGATGCGGACTCTCTCCAAAAAAGGACCACACCCACTTGACATGTTCCAGGTTCAAACATTAGAGGCTGCTTACCCGACGTGTGTGTGTGGGTGTGTGTGGGTGTGTGGGTGTGTGTGTGTGTGTTCCTCTATGTGTGTATCTGTGTTTGGTATAGTGTGAATGTGTGTGTGTGTGTGTGTGTGTGTGTGTGTGTGTGGGTTCCTCTATGCGTGTATCTGTGTTTGGTATAGTGTGAATGTGTGTGTGTGTGTGTGTGTGTGTGTGTGTGTGTGGGTTCCTCTATGCGTGTATCTGTGTTTGGTATAGTGTGAATGTGTGTGTGTGTGTGTGTGTGTGTGTGTGTGGGTTCCTCTATGCGTGTATCTGTGTTTGGTATAGTGTGACTGTGTGGTAGTGGTGTGTGGTAGTGACGTGGTGTGGGGTGGGGGGTGGGGGGGGAGTGTCATGCATGTGTAGATCAGCTAACACAATGTCACCTTCTTTTAAAGATTGGTACTATAACCTTACAACTTCTTGTTGCTAGGTTACATTAATTAAGAGAATTAATTAGAGTGGAGCAAGCTGTCACTGTAGCTGAAAGTGGTGTCAGATATTTCCTAGGCTGCCAGAGTATGGATAGATTGCCGCCGGCAGTTATAAGTCTGGCTTCCTCCCTGCCAGCAGCCCTCCAAGGGGAGTGTTGTGTAGAGCATCAGCATGCGTCTAACAGTGTTTCAAGGCCTCGTGGTCCACTTAGGATTAACTAATGCCAGCAACTCTAGTTAAACCCTACTCCACCCTGCAGTGCCCCTCCTGTGCCTGCATCTTCTTCAGTGGCTGTCGGCAGAGGCAGTGTGTGCTGCTCTCCCCTCCTGTGCCTGTATCTTCTTCAGTGGCTATCGGCAGAGGCAGTGTGTGCTCCCCTCCCCTCCTGTGCCTACATCTTCTTTAAGCATCTTCTTCAGTGGCTGTCGGCAGAGGCAGTGTGTGCTGCTCTCCCCTCCTGTGCCTGCATCTTCTTTGGTGGCTGTTGGCAGAGACAGTGTGTGCTCCCCTCCCCTCCTGTGCCTGCATCTTCTTCAGTGGCTGTAGATACATTGTGTGCTTTGCTTGGAGTATTTAGACAATTTGCTTTCTCTTCACTGCTCACTGTCTCGCTCCATTCATTGTCTGAGTCGACATCTACTAGTTTACACATATGCACACACACACATCCACACACACACCACACACACACACCACACACACACCACACACAGACCCCACACACACACGTACATGTAGATATACATGTATGCATCAAAATATAGTTTACTTGTGACAGGGTTGTGTAGGCCAGGTATGACAGGGTTGTGTAGGCCAGGTATGACAGGGTTGTGTAGGCCAGGTATGACAGGGTTGTGTAGGCCAGGTATGACAGGGTTGTGTAGGCCAGGTATGACAGTGTTGTGTAGGCCAGGTATGACAGGGTTGTGTAGGCCAGGTATGACAGTGTTGTGTAGGCCAGGTATGACAGGCCAGGTATGACAGGGTTGTGTAGGCCAGGTATGACAGGCCAGGTATGACAGGGTTGTGTAGGCCAGGTATGACAGGGTTGTGTAGGCCAGGTATGACAGGGTTGTGTAGGCCAGGTATGACAGGGTTGTGTAGGCCAGGTATGACAGTGTTGTGTAGGCCAGGTATGACAGGGTTGTGTAGGCCAGGTATGACAGTGTTGTGTAGGCCAGGTATGACAGGGTTGTGTAGGCCAGGTATGACAGGGTTGTGTAGGCCAGGTATGACAGGGTTGTGTGGGCCAGGTATGACAAGGTTGTGTGGGCCAGGTATGACAGGGTTGTGTAGGCCAGGTATGACAGGGTTGTGTAGGCCAGGTATAACAGGGTTGTGTAGGCCAGGTATGACAGGGTTGTGTAGGCCAGGTATGACAGGGTTGTGTAGGCCAGGTATGACAGGGTTGTGTAGGCCAGGTATGACAGGGTTGTGTAGGCCAGGTATGACAGGGTTGTGTGGGCCAGGGTTGTGTAGGCCAGGTATGACAAGGTTGTGTGGGCCAGGTATGACAGGGTTGTGTAGGCCAGGTATGACAGGGTTGTGTAGGCCAGGTATGACAGGGTTGTGTAGGCCAGATATGACAAGGTTGTGTGGGCCAGGTATGACAGGGTTGTGTAGGCCAGGTATGACAGGGTTGTGTAGGCCAGGTATGACAGGGTTGTGTAGGCCAGGTATGACAGGGTTGTGTAGGCCAGGTATGACAGGGTTGTGTAGGCCAGATATGGCAGGGTTGTGTAGGCCAGGTATGGTATGACAGGGTTGTGTAGGCCAGGTATGACAGGGTTGTGTAGGCCAGGTATGACAGGGTTGTGTGGGCCAGGTATGACAGGGTTGTGTAGGCCAGGTATGACAGAGTTGTGTAGGTCAGGTATGACAGGGTTGTGTAGGCCAGGTATGACAGGGTTGTGTAGGCCAGGTATGACAAGGTTGTGTGGGCCAGGTATGACAGGGTTGTGTAGGCCAGGTATGACAAGGTTGTGTGGGCCAGGTATGACAGGGTTGTGTGGGCCAGGTATGACAGGGTTGTGTAGGCCAGGTATGACAGGCCAGGTATGACAGGGTTGTGTAGGCCAGGTATGACAGGGTTGTGTAGGTCAGGTATGACAGGGTTGTGTAGGCCAGGTATGACAGGGTTGTGTGGGCCAGGTATGACAGGGTTGTGTAGGTCAGGTATGACAAGGTTGTGTAGGCCTGGTATGACAGACTCTAGCCAGCAAGCTAAGCAAGGTGCTGCCACTACATGCATATATGTACACACACACTATAATTCCTGACATCTCCGCTGGGTTGTAAGTTCATGCCATGCCTTTTCATGTAATTAGAGTGGTCCTGTCATGATCAAGGCGTCGCTATACCCTGCGGCAGCAGCAGCACATTTTTGAGTTGTTGGGTACTGGTCGTCAGTCAACCATTTAGTGACATCTCATTAATTCAAAGCTCTGAGGTGTCTAATGCTGTACACTAGCACACGTGCCTTGCACGGGACAAAGCCTACCCTTTACCTGAGCAGAACAGGCGTGCTGATGTAGAATCTTGTTCCAAGTGCGCATTCATGATTGGTCCATTTCCTTCCGTGATTCTTGCATGAGCACAAATGCACCAATACTAGTAAATGCCTCTCCACATCACAATATGCCAACCCTTTTCCCTCTCCCGGCTTAATGTAAAATGGTAAAGGGTCATCTGCACGGGTTTACACACACCTTCTAGCATGAGTGTGTCTAGTGTGTCAGTGTGTATATCCACCAATCAGGTGTCGGGGGTGGGGCTGATGACATGTTAAGGAAATGTTTTAATTCTTGGAAGTATTCCTCTATAATACGTGGCGTTCACCTGCATGCCTGGCCTTGAACCTTGAAGTGGGGGGAGTGGCCTGGTCTTGAAGTAGGGGGAGGGGCCTGGTCTTGAAGGAGGGGGAGGGACCTGGCCTTGAAGGAGGGGGAGGATGTTCCCCTCACAATGAAACTCTAACCATCTCTGATCATGCCTGCACATCACATAGCAATGAGGGAGGGGCTTTAAATACATGCATCCCTGCTCGTTCTAGAGGGAGTGGCTTTAAATACATGCACCCCTGCTTGTTCTAGAGGGAGTGGCTTTAAATACATGCACCCCTGCTTGTTCTAGAGGGAAGGGCTTTAAATACATGCATCCCTGCTTTTTCTAGAGGGAGGGGCTTTAAATACATGCATCCCTGCTTGTTCTAGAGGTAGGGGCTTTAAATACATGCACCCCTGCTCGTTCTAGAGGAGTGGCTTTAAATACATGCAGCCCTGCTTGTTCTAGAGGGAGGGGCTTTAAATACATGCATCCCTGCTTGTTCTAGAGGGAGAGGCTTTAAATACATGCAGCCCTGCTTGTTCTAGAGGTAGGGGCTTTAAATACATGCACCCCTGCTCGTTCTAGAGGAGTGGCTTTAAATACATGCAGCCCTGCTTGTTCTAGAGGGAGGGGCTTTAAATACATGCAGCCCTGCTTGTTCTAGAGGGAGGGGCTTTAAATACATGCATCCCTGCTTGTTCAAGAGGGAGGGGCTTTAAATACGTACATGCAGCACTGCTTGTTCAAGAGGGAGGGGCTTTAAATACATGCATCCCTGCTTGTTCTAGAGGGACGGGCTTTAAATAGAGATTGCTCTGCTTGTTCTAGAGAGTTCTGAATGTCAATGTTGTTGGAACTTTCAACGTCATACGTCTGGCAGCTGAATTCATGGCAAAGGAGGAGCCTTATAACCAAGCAGGAGAGAGAGGTGAGTGAGTGTGTTAGGAGAGAGAAGTGAGTGAGTGTGTTAGGAGAGAGAAGTGAGTGAGTGTGTTAGGAGAGGGAAGTGAGTGAGTGTGTGAGGAGAGAGAAGTGAGTGAGTGTGTTAGGAGAGAGAAGTGAGTGAGTGTGTTAGGAGAGAGAAGTGAGTGAGTGTGTTAGGAGAGAGAAGTGAGTGAGTGTTAGGAGAGAGAAGTGAGTGAGTGTGTTAGGAGAGAGAAGTGAGTGAGTGTGTTAGGAGAGAGAAGTGAGTGAGTGTGTTAGGAGAGAGAAGTGAGTGAGTGTGTTAGGAGAGAGAAGTGAGTGAGTGTGTTAAGAGAGAGAAGTGAGTGAGTGTGTTAGGAGAGAGAAGTGAGTGAGTGTGTTAGGAGAGAGAAGTGAGTGAGTGTGTTAGGAGAGAGAAGTGAGTGAGTGTGTTAGGAGAGAGAAGTGAGTGAGTGTGTTAGGAGAGGGAAGTGAGTGAGTGTGTTAGGAGAGAGAAGTGAGTGAGTGTGTTAGGAGAGAGAAGTGAGTGAGTGTGTTAGGAGAGAGAAGTGAGTGAGTGTGTTAGGAGAGAGAAGTGAGTGAGTGTGTTAGGAGAGAGAAGTGAGTGAGTGTGTTAGGAGAGAGAAGTGAGTGAGTGTGTTAGGAGAGAGAAGTGAGTGAGTGTGTTAGGAGAGAGAAGTGAGTGAGTGTGTTAGGAGAGAGAAGTGAGTGAGTGTGTTAGGAGAGAGAAGTGAGTGAGTGTGTTAGGAGAGAGAAGTGAGTGAGTGTGTTAGGAGAGAGAAGTGAGTGAGTGTGTTAGGAGAGAGAAGTGAGTGAGTGTGTTAGGAGAGAGAAGTGAGTGAGTGTGTTAGGAGAGGGAAGTGAGTGAGTGTGTTAGGAGAGAGAAGTGAGTGAGTGTGTTAGGAGAGAGAAGTGAGTGAGTGTGTTAGGAGAGAGAAGTGAGTGAGTGTGTTAGGAGAGAGAAGTGAGTGAGTGTGTTAGGAGAGAGAAGTGAGTGAGTGTGTTAGGAGAGAGAAGTGAGTGAGTGTGTTAGGAGAGAGAAGTGAGTGAGTGTGTTAGGAGAGAGAAGTGAGTGAGTGTGTTAGGAGAGAGAAGTGAGTGAGTGTGTTAGGAGAGAGAAGTGAGTGAGTGTGTTAGGAGAGAGAAGTGAGTGAGTGTGTTAGGAGAGAGAAGTGAGTGAGTGTGTAGACGCTCTCTCTCTTCCTTCCCCTTAGGACCGTCACTAGCTGAGCCTCTGCTGGTTCTGTTTTTGTACCTCTCTTATCTTCCCACCCCTTCACTTCCTGCCCCCATCCTCATAATCACAGGTGTCATAATCAACACTTCGAGTGTTGCGGCCTTTGAGGGTCAGATTGGCCAGGCTGCCTACGCTGCCTCAAAAGGAGCCATCGCGGCACTCACGCTCCCTGTGGCCCGCGACTTCATGAAGATTGGAATACGTGTGTGCGCTGTAGCCCCGGGGCTATTTGACACGCCTATGCTGGCCTCATTGCCAGAGGAAGTTAAGAATGAGTTGGGTGGAGCGATTCCTTTTCCGTCTCGCCTCGGCAACCCCGATGAGTATGCCCACATTGTGCAGAGCCTGCTGGAGAACCCGATGATGAACGGGGAGATCGTGCGAGTGGACGGGGCACTACGGATGCAACCTTGACATACAGACATAACAGAAGCAACTTCAGAATAAAATTTTGAAGGTGTAATTTTCGAAAACAAATATACACACCCTAATTATGCATGCACATGGCAGGTGACCTTCAGCTCTACACGAGTAGCGATGAACAGCTGCCTCTGTGCCCTTCAGCATGGCATGCTGAGTGTTCCTGTCTGGTGTTCGGGAGTGAAGCCAGTGTGTGCTGATGAACCAGCAGGTCCTGGCAGTGGCCCACTGGGGCTAGGAGTGAAGCCAGTGTGTGCTGATGAACCAGCAGGGCCTGGCAGTGGCCCACTGGGGCTAGGAGTGAAGCAAGTGTGTGCTGATGAACCAGCAGAGCCTGGCAGTGGCCCACTGGGGCTAGGAAGGCCTCTCACAGGCTGACGGTAACTGAATAAGGACCTATACTAGCCTCTTAGTCTTGGAGACCCTTTACCAATTACTAGGTGCTCACTACAGTTTAGATTTTCGTGCCATAAATATTTCTTTGAAAATTAGCACTTAGCACTTCAAAAATTTCCTATTCAGCCGGTGTTTGAATATATCTTTGCATTTGTGCTTAACAGTTCTGTTATAGATATTTGCATGCTACTGTGGTACTATTTTGTATTGCACGTGCCATTATACTGGATTGTCACATGATGTGTCCAATGATGCCGCACAACCCCCTGGAGCATTTACAGCCCAAAGTTCAAAGTTCATGGCTAGCGTATGTATGCTAGGGCTGTCGCTTGGGGTATATTTAGGGTTAGGGGTTAGGGCAAGGATGTAAGGAAGGGCTAAGGCAAAGATGAACTGGACAGGGCTAGGGCAAGGATGGAAGGGCCAGGATATATACTGGGCTACGACAAGGATATATAGGGCTAGGACAGATATATAGAGCTAGGATAAGTATGTATAGGGCCAGGATATATACTGGGCTAGGATTAGGTGGACATGATGATGTAATAGTTGATAATAAAAATGGCCGAGCCAATGCTCTCAATACCTGGTACATTCTAACATCCACAGATGACCAAGTCTCAGTAGATCGAGCCTTAAATTGGTTAACATCCTCTCTCTGTGTGTGTGAGTGTGTGTGTGTGCTATCACAGACTCGTGAATACTATAATAGTGGTTAGAATATTAGAGAGTTGCTGTTGTCATGAAGTGCACTAGTTGCTAGCGATGACATCACAGGCAGGCTTGTGCTTGCTCCACTGACCGACTTGGCACCGCCTCCCACAATACCACTCGTTGCGACAGCGAGAACACCGCTTAGTTGCCACTCCCCCACATGCGGCGCACCTCGGAGGCCCAGACACCAGCTCCTCCATCACGTCCAGGTGAGCTGTCGTCATCCATCTTTTTGCTATTTCTTGCAGTTGTGATGGGGTGGGCTCTAATAGGAGCTTTGAGTGCAGGTTTGCGATGGTCTGCCAGTGCCCAGCGTTGTTGCTATGCAGCTGCTCATAGATGACGGGCACCTGAAGACGTGGGAACAATTGGGAGGAGTCAGTGTAAACCTCATGTAGCGAGGGTTGATAATTATATTCATGAGGCTATATGATTAAGTTCTAATTGGTGGTAGAGACTATGCTGCTGCCATTTTAACACTCATAAGGCCGAGTCTTCACTTATGCCAGGATTCCAAACATTCTCTGAAAGCTCTCTCGACCATTAATCCAGACTGCATCATCTCGACACAAATTTACACCTGCCACACAGTGCCTAGCACTAGATGTGACCACACCCCTGATCACACGCTAGATGTGACCACACCTCTGATCACACGCTAGATGTGACCACACCTCTGATCACACGCTAGATGTGACCACACCTCTGATCACACGCTAGATGTGACCACACCTCTGATCACACGCTAGATGTGACCACACCTCTGATCACACGCTAGATGTGGCCACACCTCTGATCACACGCTAGATGTGACCACACCTCTGATCACACGCTAGATGTGACCACACCTCTGATCACACGCTAGATGTGGCCACACCTCTGATCACACGCTAGATGTGACCACACCTCTGATCACACGCTAGATGTGACCACACCTCTGATCACACGCTAGATGTGACCACACCTCTGATCACACGCTAGATGTGACCACACCTCTGATCACACGCTAGATGTGACCACACCTCTGATCACACGCTAGATGTGACCACACCTCTGATCACACGCTAGATGTGACCACACCTCTGATCACACGCTAGATGTGACCACACCTCTGATCACACGCTAGATGTGACCACACCTCTGATCACACGCTAGATGTGACCACACCTCTGATCACACGCTAGATGTGGCCACACCTCTGATCACACGCTAGATGTGACCACACCTCTGATCACACGCTAGATGTGACCACACCTCTGATCACACGCTAGATGTGGCCACACCTCTGATCACACGCTAGATGTGACCACACCTCTGATCACACGCTAGATGTGACCACACCTCTGATCACACGCTAGATGTGACCACACCTCTGATCACACGCTAGATGTGACCACACCTCTGATCACACGCTAGATGTGACCACACCTCTGATCACACGCTAGATGTGACCACACCTCTGATCACACGCTAGATGTGACCACACCTCTGATCACACGCTAGATGTGACCACACCTCTGATCACACGCTAGATGTGACCACACCTCTGATCACACGCTAGATGTGACCACACCTCTGATCACACGCTAGATGTGACCACACCTCTGATCACACGCTAGATGTGACCACACCTCTGATCACACGCTAGATGTGACCACACCTCTGATCACACGCTAGATGTGACCACACCTCTGATCACACGCTAGATGTGACCACACCTCTGATCACACGCTAGATGTGACCACACCTCTGATCACACGCTAGATGTGACCACACCTCTGATCACACGCTAGATGTGACCACACCTCTGATCACACGCTAGATGTGACCACACCTCTGATCACACGCTAGATGTGACCACACCTCTGATCACACGCTAGATGTGACCACACCTCTGATCACACGCTAGATGTGACCACACCTCTGATCACACGCTAGATGTGACCACACCTCTGATCACACGCTAGATGTGACCACACCTCTGATCACACGCTAGATGTGACCACACCTCTGATCACACGCTAGATGTGACCACACCTCTGATCACACGCTAGATGTGACCACACCTCTGATCACACGCTAGATGTGACCACACCTCTGATCACACGCTAGATGTGACCACACCTCTGATCACACGCTAGATGTGACCACACCTCTGATCACACGCTAGATGTGACCACACCTCTGATCACATGCTGCAGCGCTCAGCCCATCTGCCATTTTTAATGTGTGCTAACTTTAATTTCCACCATGGTGAGACATCCTGTTAAATTTAATCCCCACCATATTTTATAAAGTACTTGATAAAGCAAGAAAACAAGAAGGTACCCACACACATGTGGTGACCCTTTACCAAATCCTAAACCAGTACAATCTGAGCAGACAATACAGCATTAAAAACATGTCTACATGTCAAGTGGATACATTCTTTTTTTACCAAGTTTTGATAACCGCACTCCAACCCTAGCCCTAGCTGCAGACCTAGCCCTTGCTGCACACCTAGCCCTAGCCGCAGACCTAGCTGCAGACCTAGCCCTAGCTGCAGACCTAGCCCTAGCCCTAGCTGCAGACCTAGCCCTAGCCCTAGCACCTAGCCCTAGACCTAGCCCTAGCTGCAGACCTAGCCCTAGCCCTAGATGCAGCCCTAGCCCTAGCTGTAGACCTAGCCCTAGCTGCAGACCTAGCCCTAGCACCTAGCCCTAGCACCTAGCCCTAGCCCTAGCCCTGGCTGCAGACCTGTTGTAAGATGAGGTCCCTCTTGGCAGGGGGAGGGTCCATGAGTGCCAGGTGCTCCAGGTAGCGCTGGAGGTGCTCCAAGTGAGGCAGCTGCTCTAGCAGAGGAGACGTCAGGTACTTCCGCAGCTGGCAACACATAACAACACAAGGACTGACCTTTAGCGTATATTGATATATTAACCTGCCAAACAACTTTGTAGCCATCAAGCCATTTCCACATATTTTGTGGTCTTGATTTTTTTACCTTAGACCTTTGTATGCTTCTTGGTACATACTTAATTCCTCCTACCAAGTTTGGTGTCTCTATGACACTGGGTGGAGGCAGGTTGGAGTAGGTGGACAATAGCTCTATGGGGACACACGCTGGACCAACACCACACTGGGTGGAGGCAGGTTGGAGTAGGTTAACAATAGCTCTATGGGGACACACACTGGACCAACACCACACTGGGTTGAGGCAGGTTGGAGTAGGTTGACAATAGCTCTATGGGGACACACACTGGACCAACACCACACTGGGTGGAGGCAGGTTGGAGTAGGTTGACAATAGCTCTATGGGGTCACACACTGGACCAACACCACACTGGGTGGAGGCTGGTTGGAGTAGACAATAGCTCTCTGTGTGTTAGCTTCCTATTTAAGAGCACTACATACCCTGAGCAAGATTTGTTTCTTGTGGGATGTGAACTCGTACTTCTGCTGGCAGTCCTTGTCCAGCAAGATGTGGTAGAAAGTGAGCCACACCTGGCCCTCCGTCTTAACCAGCTTCATCCTGTCTTCTTGCCTACACCAATGGCCGTCTTCGTAACATTCCAGACCACCTGATGGAAAGACACAAGGTAATGCTTGCTCAAGAAGGTGCATATTTTGAGAAGCACTTGTGGAGAAAGCTGTTTATCGCTAGAGAGATATCGGCACTTTTATGTGGTTATTTTCAAGTAGGTGGGGCATCCGGTGGCCTCTAAATATATTCATACATAATGATAGAGACACAGACAGCCATTCATCATGTTAGCTGGTGTTGGTAAGGGGTTCTTAACAAACAACAAAATTAAGCAGAAGAAAAGGAGGGGAAAAGTGTGTGCTGGGGAGTGGGGGGGGGGGGGGGGAGAAAGGGAATGGAATGATGGAATGATTCCACTCCCTGGATCAAACTAGGGGTCCGAAGACTAAAGCAAACTGACTAACGAACAAAGCCACAAAATTTCCATTCCCCTAATATATCGGGACTGCTAGACAAGCTCATGGCTACTATAATCACATGACATGAGTGTGATGTCACATGGCTAATCACATGACATGAGTGTGATGTCACATGGCTCCAGTTTTTCTTTTTAGGAATGGACTAGGCTCAGGTGGGGCAGTGCTGGTTATACTAGTGGGTCCATGCGGGTGGCTGGTTACAAGGATGGAGGTTCCATCGGGGAGGGAGATTATCACCCACACAGTTGAGGTCACTTGACTTCCCATCACATCATGGAACACACACTGGAATTCCAGGCCCGCTCTATTTTGCTCCAATTGGGAAGTTTTTGATCGTTTTGACGAAAAACTGTCTGAAATCTCTCATTCTTGTCAAAATGGGCACATTAGCTTCCTTTTCAACATTCTGTAACTGTTTCTGTTTCTGCTCTTTAAATGAGAGAAACGAATTTAGGTGAGATATCTCCCCTTTTTAACCGAAATATTTTTCTAGAGAGACAACAGACTGTCAACTACTACCCCACGACATCGCCATGGTTACTATGACATGCCTTGCTCGGTGCTCCTCTCCCACGGCTTGAGTTCCATCACGTGCACCAGCAAGCATGGCAGATCTGTAAGACACCAGCACACACACACACACACACATGGCAGATCTGTAAGACACCAGCACACACACACACGGCAGATCTGTACGACATCACGAAGCTGTCTGGCTAGCCATGGTCACCACTGAAGCTGTCTGGCTAGTCATGGTCACCACTGAAGCTGTCTGGCTAGTCATGGTCACCACTGAAGCTGTCTGGCTAGCCATGGTCACCACTGAAGCTGTCTGGCTAGCCATGGTCAACACTGAAGCTGTCTGGCTAGCCATGGTCACCACTGAAGCTGTCTGGCTAGCCATGGTCACTACTGAAGCTGTCTGGCTAGTCATGGTCACCAGTGAAGCTGTCTGGCTAGCCATGGTCACCAGTGAAGCTGTACGGCTAGCCATGGTCACCACTGAAGCTGTCTGGCTAGCCATGGTCACCACTGAAGCTGTCTGGCTAGTCATGGTCACCACTGAAGCTGTCTGGCTAGTCATGGTCACCACTGAAGCTGTCTGGCTAGTCATGGTCACCACTGAAGCTGTCTGGCTAGTCATGGTCACCACTGAAGCTGTCTGGCTAGTCATGGTCACCAGTGAAGCTGTCTGGCTAGTCATGGTCACCACTGAAGCTGTCTGGCTAGTCATGGTCACCACTCTGAAGCATCTAACTTTTGTGTGTTGGATAATGACCACTACTGACTTCAAATAGTGCACACTTTCAGAAGAAGAATTATAATTTTATAAACTCTGCATCCTACATCAGGTGCACCCTGCACACACACATGCATCAACACTCACACATGTAGACACACACATGCATCAACACTCACACATGCACACACACATGCATCAACACTCACACATGCAGACACACACATGCATCAACACTCACATGCAGACACACATGCATCAACACTCACACATGCAGACACACACATGCATCAACACTCACACATGCAGACACTCACATGCATCAACACTCACACATGTAGATACACATGCATCAACACTCACACATGCAGACACATACATGCATCAACACTCACACATGCAGACACACGCATGCATCAACACTCACACATGTAGACACACACATGCATCAACACTCACACATGTAGACACACACATGCATCAACACTCACACATGTAGACACACACATGCATCAACACTCACACATGTAGACACACACATGCATCAACACTCACACATGCAGACACACACATGCATCAACACTCACACATGTAGACACACACATGCATCAACACTCACACATGTAGACACACACATGCATCAACACTCACACATGCAGACACACACATGCATCAACACTCACACATGCAGACACACATGCATCAACACACACATGTAGACACACACATGCATCAACACTCACACATGTAGACACACACATGCATCAACACTCACACATGCAGACACACACATGCATCAACACTCACACATGCATCAACACTCACACATGTAGACACTCACATGCATCAACACTCACACATGCAGACACACACATGCATCAACACACACATGTAGACACTCACATGCATCAACACTCACACATGCAGACACACACATGCATCAACACTCACACATGTAGACACACATGCATCAACACTCACACATGTAGACACACATGCATCAACACTCACACATGCAGACACACATGCATCAACACTCACACATGTAGACACTCACATGCATCAACACTCACACATGCAGACACACACATGCATCAACACTCACACATGTAGACACACACATGCATCAACACTCACACATGCAGACACACATGCATCAACACTCACACATGCATCAACACTCACACATGTAGACACTCACATGCATCAACACTCACACATGCAGACACACACATGCATCAACACACACATGTAGACACTCACATGCATCAACACTCACACATGCAGACACACACATGCATCAACACTCACACATGCAGACACACACATGCATCAACACTCACACATGTAGACACACATGCATCAACACTCACACATGTAGACACACATGCATCAACACTCACACATGCAGACACACATGCATCAACACTCACACATGTAGACACTCACATGCATCAACACTCACACATGCAGACACACACATGCATCAACACTCACACATGTAGACACACACATGCATCAACACTCACACATGCAGACACACACATGCATCAACACTCACACATGCAGACACATGCATGCATCAACACTCACACATGCAGACACACATGCATCAACACTCACACATGCATCAACACTCACACATGTAGACACTCACATGCATCAACACACACATGCAGACACACACATGCATCAACACACACATGTAGACACTCACATGCATCAACACTCACACATGCAGACACACACATGCAGACACACACATGCATCAACACTCACACATGCAGACACACACATGCATCAACACTCACACATGTAGACACACACATGCATCAACACACACATGCAGACACACACATGCATCAACACTCACACATGCATCAACACTCACACATGTAGGCACACACATGCATCAACACTCACACATGCAGACACACACATGCATCAACACTCACACATGCAGACACACATGTGCATCAACACACACATGCAGACACACATGCATCAACACTCACACATGCAGACACATGCATCAACACTCACACATGCAGACACACACATGCATCAACACTCACACATGTAGACACACACATGCATCAACACTCACACATGCAGACACACACATGCATCAACACTCACACATGTAGACACACACATGCATCAACACTCACACATGCAGACACATGCATCAACACTCACACATGCAGACAGACACATGCATCAACACTCACACATGCAGACACACATGCATCAACACTCACACATGTAGACACACACATGCATCAACACTCACACATGCAGACACACATGCATCAACACTCACACATGCAGACACACACATGCAGACACATGCATCAACACTCACACATGCAGACACACACATGCATCAACACTCACACATGCAGACACACACATGCATCAACACTCACACATGCAGACACACACATGCATCAACACTCACACATGTAGACACACACATGCATCAACACTCACACATGCAGACACACATGCATTAACACTCACACATGTAGACACACACATGCATCAACACTCACATGCAGACACACACATGCATCAACACTCACACATGTAGACACACATTCATCAACACTCACACATGTAGACACACACATGCATCAACACTCACATGCAGACACATACATGCATCAACACTCACACATGCAGACACACACATGGATCAACACTCACACATGTAGACACACATGCATCAACACTCACACATGTAGACACACACATGCATCAACACTCACACATGCAGACACATGCATCAACACTCACACATGTATACACTCACATGCATCAACACTCACACATGCAGACACACACATGCATCAACACTCACACATGTAGACACATGCATCAACACTCACACATGTATACACTCACATGCATCAACACTCACACATGCAGACACACTTGCATCAACACTCACACATGTAGACACACACATGCATCAACACTCATACATGCAGACACTCACATGCATCAACACTCACACATGCATCAACACTCACACATGCAGACACACATGCATCAACACTCACACATGCAGACACACACATGGATCAACACTAACACATGCAGACACAAACATGCATCAACACTCACACATGCAGACACACTTGCATCAACACTCACACATGTAGACACACACATGCATCAACACTCACACATGCAGACACATGCATCAACACTCACACATGCAGACACACACATGCATCAACACTCACACATGTAGACACACACATGCATCAACACACACATGCAGACACACACTTGCATCAACACTCACACATGTAGACACACACATGCATCAACACTCACACATGCAGACACATGCATCAACACTCACACATGCAGACACACACATGCATCAACACTCACACATGCATCAACACTCACACATGTAGACACATGCATCAACACTCACACATGTAGACACACACATGCATCAACACTCACACATGCAGACACACACATGCATCAACACTCACACATGTAGACACATGCATCAACACTCACACATGTATACACACACATGCATCAACACTCACACATGCAGACACACACATGCATCAACACACACATGTAGACACACATGCATCAACACTCACACATGCAGACACATGAATCAACACTCACACATGCAGACACACACATGCATCAACACTCACACATGCAGACACACACATGCATCAACACTCACACATGCAGACACACACATGCATCAACACTCACACATGCAGACACACATGCATCAACACTCACACATGTAGACACACATGCATCAACACTCACACATGCAGACACACACATGCATCAACACTCACACATGCAGACACACACATGCATCAACACTCACACATGTAGACACACACATGCATCAACACTCACACATGTAGACACACACATGCATCAACACTCACACATGCATCAACACTCACACATGTAGACACTCACATGCATCAACACTCACACATGCAGACACACACATGCATCAACACTCACACATGCAGACACACACATGCATCAACACTCACACATGTAGACACACACATGCATCAACACTCACACATGTAGACACACACATGCATCAACACTCACACATGCATCAACACTCACACATGTAGGCACACACATGCATCAACACTCACACATGCAGACACACATGTGCATCAACACACACATGCAGACACACATGCATCAACACTCACACATGCAGACACATGCATCAACACTCACACATGCAGACACACACATGCATCAACACTCACACATGTAGACACACATGCATCAACACTCACACATGTAGACACACACATGCATCAACACTCACACATGCAGACACATGCATCAACACTCACACATGTAGACACACATGCATCAACACTCACACATGCAGACACATGCATCAACACTCACACATGCAGACACACACATGCATCAACACTCACACATGTAGGCACACACATGCATCAACACTCACACATGTAGACACACACATGCATCAACACTCACACATGTAGACACTCACATGCATCAACACTCACACATGCAGACACACACATGCATCAACACTCACACATGCAGACACACACATGCATCAACACTCACACATGCAGACACACATGCATCAACACTCACACATGCAGACAAACATGCATCAACACTCACACATGTAGACACACACATGCATCAACACTCACACATGCAGACACACACATGCATCAACACTCACACATGCAGACACACACATGCATCAACACACACATGCAGACACACACATGCATCAACACTCACATGTAGACACTCACATGCATCAACACTCACACATGTAGACACACACATGCATCAACACACACATGTAGACACACACATGCATCAACACTCACACATGCAGACACACATGCATCAACAGTCACACATGCAGACACACACATGCATCAACACTCACACATGCAGACACACACATGCATCAACACACACATGTAGACACACACATGCATCAACACTCACACATGCAGACACACACATGCATCAACACTCACACATGTAGACACACACATGCATCAACACTCACACATGTAGACACACATGCATCAACACACATACATGTAGACACACACATGCATCAACACTCACACATGCAGACACACACATGCATCAACACTCACACATGCAGACACACACATGCATCAACACTCACATGTAGACACACATGCATCAACACTCACACATGCAGACACACACATGCATCAACACTCACACATGCAGACACACTTGCATCAACACTCACACATGCAGACACACACATGCATCAACACTCACACATGCAGACACACATGCATCAACACTCACACATGCAGACACATGCATCAACACTCACACATGCAGACACATGCATCAACACACACATGTAGGCACACATGCATCAACACACACATGTAGACGCACACATGCATCAACACTCACACATGCAGACACTCACATGCATCAACACACACACATGCAGACACACATGCATCAACACTCACACATGCAGACACACACATGCATCAACACTCACACATGTAGACACACACATGCATCAACACACACATGTAGACACATGCATCAACACTCACACATGCAGACACACACATGCATCAACACACACACATGTAGACATACACATGCATCAACACTCACACATGTAGACACACATGCATCAACACTCACACATGCAGACACACACATGCATCAACACTCACACATGTAGACACACACATGCATCAACACTCACACATGCAGACACTCACATGCATCAACACTCACACATGTAGGCACACACATGCATCAACACTCACACATGCAGACACACACATGCATCAACACTCACACATGTAGACACACACATGCATCAACACACACATGTAGACACTCACATGCATCAACACTCACACATGCAGACACACACATGCATCAACACTCACACATGTAGACACTCACATGCATCAACACACACATGTAGACACACATGCATCAACACTCACACATGCAGACACACACATGCATCAACACTCACACATGCAGACACACACATGCATCAACACTCAAACATGTAGGCACACACATACATCAACACTCACACATGTAGACACTCACATGCATCAACACTCACACATGTAGACACACACATGCATCAACACTCACACATGTAGACACACATGCATCAACACTCACACATGCATCAACACTCACACATGCAGACACACACATGCATCAACACTCACACATGTAGACACACATGCATCAACACTCACACATGTAGACACACACATGCATCAACACTCACACATGCAGAGACACACATGCATCAACACTCACACATGCAGACACACATGCATCAACACTCACACATGTAGACACACACATGCATCAACACTCACACATGCAGACACATGCATCAACACTCACACATGTAGACACATACATGCATCAACACACACATGCAGACACACACATGCATCAACACTCACACATGCAGACACACACATGCATCAACACTCACACATGCAGACACACACATGCATCAACACTCACACATGCAGACACACATGCATCAACACTCACACATGCAGACACACACATGCATCAACACTCACACATGTAGACACACATGCATCAACACTCACACATGCAGACACACATGCATCAACACTCACACATGCAGACACACATGCATCAACACCCACACATGTAGACACACACATGCATCAACACTCACACATGCAGACACACACATGCATCAACACTCACACATGTAGACACACATGCATCAACACTCACACATGCAGACACACACATGCATCAACACTCACACATGCAGACACTCACATGCATCAACACACACATGCAGACACACACATGCATCAACACTCACACATGCAGACACACACATGCATCAACACTCACACATGTAGACACACATGCATCAACACACACATGTAGACACACACATGCATCAACACTCACACATGCAGACACACATGCATCAACACTCACACATGCAGATACACACATGCATCAACACTCACACATGTAGACACACATGCATCAACACTCACACATGCAGACACACATGCATCAACACTCACACATGCAGACACACACATGCATCAACACTCACACATGTAGACACACACATGCATCAACACCCACACATGTAGACACACACATGCATCAACACTCACACATGCAGACACTCACATGCATCAACACTCACACATGCAGACACACATGCATCAACACTCACACATGTGGACACACATGCATCAACACTCACACATGTAGACACACATGCATCAACACTCACACATGTAGACACATGCATCAACACTCACACATGTAGACACACACATGCATCAACACTCACACATGTAGACACACACATGCATCAACACTCACACATGTAGACACACATGCATCAACACTCACACATGCAGACACACACATGCATCAACACTCACACATGTAGACACACACATGCATCAACACTCACACATGTAGACACACATGCATCAACACACACATGCAGACACATGCATCAACACTCACACATGTAGACACACACATGCATCAACACTCACACATGCAGACACACACATGCATCAACACTCACACATGCAGACACACATGCATCAACACTCACACATGCAGACACACACATGCATCAACACTCACACATGTAGACACACATGCATCAACACTCACACATGCAGACACACATGCATCAACACTCACACATGCAGACACACATGCATCAACACCCACACATGTAGACACACACATGCATCAACACTCACACATGCAGACACACACATGCATCAACACTCACACATGTAGACACACATGCATCAACACTCACACATGCAGACACACACATGCATCAACACTCACACATGTAGACACACATGCATCAACACTCACACATGTAGACACACACATGCATCAACACTCACACATGTAGACACACACATGCATCAACACTCACACATGCAGACACACATGCATCAACACTCACACATGTGGACACACACATGCATCAACACACACATGTAGGCACACATGCATCAACACTCACACATGTAGACACACACATGCATCAACACTCTCACATGTAGACACACACATGCATCAACACACACACATGTAGACACACATGCATCAACACTCACACATGTAGACACACACATGCATCAACACACACATGCAGACACACATGCATCAACACTCACACATGTGGACACACACATGCATCAACACTCACACATGTAGGCACACATGCATCAACACTCACACATGTAGACACACATGCATCAACACTCACACATGCAGACACATGCATCAACACTCACACATGTAGACACACACATGCATCAACACACACATGCAGACACACACATGCATCAACACTCACACATGTAGACACACACATGCATCAACACTCACACATGTAGACACACACATGCATCAACACTCACACATGCAGACACACACATGCATCAACACTCACACATGCAGACACACATGCATCAACACTCACACATGTAGACACACATGCATCAACACTCACACATGTAGACACACACATGCATCAACACACACATGTAGACACACACATGCATCAACACTCACACATGTAGACACACACATGCATCAACACTCACACATGTAGACACACACATGCATCAACACTCACACATGTAGACACACATGCATCAACACTCACACATGCAGACACACATGCATCAACACTCACACATGCAGACACACACATGCATCAACACACACATGTAGACACACACATGCATCAACACACACATGTAGACACACATGCATCAACACTCACACATGCAGACACACATGCATCAACACTCACACATGCAGACACACACATGCATCAACACACACATGTAGACACACACATGCATCAACACTCACACATGTAGACACACATGCATCAACACTCACACATGCAGACACACACATGTAGACACACACATGCATCAACACACACATGCAGACACACATGCATCAACACTCACACATGTAGACACACACATGCATCAACACTCACTTGTAGACACACACATGCATCAACACTCACACATGTAGACACACACATGCATCAACACTCACACATGTAGACACACATGCATCAACACTCACACATGCAGACACACACATGTAGACACACACATGCATCAACACACACATGCAGACACACATGCATCAACACTCACACATGTAGACACACACATGCATCAACACACACATGCAGACACACATGCATCAACACTCACACATGCAGACACACACATGCATCAACACTCACATGTAGACACACACATGCATCAACACTCAAACATGTAGGCACACACATACATCAACACTCACACATGCAGACACACACATGCATCAACACTCACACATGTAGACACACATGCATCAACACTCGCACATGCAGACACACACATGCATCAACACACACATGTAGACACTCACATGCATCAACACTCACACATGTAGGCACACATGCATCAACACTCACACATGCAGACACACACATGCATCAACACTCACACATGTAGGCACACATGTATCAACACTCACACATGCAGACACACACATGCATCAACACTCACACATGCATCAACACTCACACATGTAGGCACACATGTATCAACACTCACACATGCAGACACACACATGCATCAACACTCACACATGTAGACACACATGCATCAACACTCGCACATGCAGACACACACATGCATCAACACACACATGTAGACACTCACATGCATCAACACTCACACATGTAGGCACACATGCATCAACACTCACACATGCAGACACACACATGCATCAACACTCACACATGTAGGCACACATGCATCAACACTCACACATGTAGGCACACATGTATCAACACTCACACATGCAGACACACACATGCATCAACACTCACACATGTAGATACACACATGCATCAACACTCACACATGCATCAACACTCACACATGTAGGCACACATGTATCAACACACACACATGCAGACACACACATGCATCAACACTCACACATGTAGGCACACATGCATCAACACTCACACATGTAGACACACACATGCATCAACACTCACACATGCAGACACACACATGCATCAACACTCACACATGCATCAACACTCACACATGTAGGCACACACATGCATCAAGTTACCGTGATTATTCAAAAGCCTAGAAGATACTGTCAGGGCAAACCTGAGAGGGAGATAACAAATGAAACACATGGTGTGGGGAAGATCAGATTGGGAAGAATTGGAATGAGATCGACAGGTACAGGAAGAGGTGCTTGGAATGAGATTGATAGTGTTTGGAGAGGAATGGAAGAGGTGTTGAAGCACTGTGAAGAACTACAGAGTTTGCAGACACTCACACGTCCGTACATGGAAATATGGTCCGTGATGTATTGAAAGAGAGAGAGAACTCTCATCTTTATGCTGAACCTGATCACAGCTGACTGCTCCTTCAACTCCTGAGAGCATGTAGAGATGGAAGCAATAAGGAATGACATCAGGAAACTAACAAGGAAGGGAAGAGAAGACAGGAAGGAAGAGAGGAGACAAGGGAAGAGAGGAGACAAGGGAAGGAAGAGAGGAGACAAGGGAAGGAAGAGAGGAGACAAGGGAAGGAAGGAAGAGAGGAGACAAGGGAAGGAACAAGGGAAGGAAGAGAGGAGACAAGGGAAGGAAGGAAGAGAGGAGACAAGGGAAGGAAGAGAGGAGACAAGGGAAGGAAGAGAGGAGACAAGGGAAGGAAGAGAGGAGACAAGGGAAGGAAGAGAGGAGACAAGGGAAGGAAGAGAGGAGACAAGGGAAGGAAGAGAGGAGACAAGGGAAGGAAGAGAGGAGACAAGGGAAGGAAGAGAGGAGACAAGGGAAGGAAGAGAGGAGACAAGGGAAGGAAGAGAGGAGACAAGGGAAGGAAGAGAGGAGACAAGGGAAGGAAGAGAGGAGACAAGGGAAGGAAGAGAGGTGACAAGGGAAGGAAGAGAGGAGACAAGGGAAGGAAGAGAGGAGACAAGGGAAGGAAGAGAGGAGACAATGGAAGGAAGAGAGGAGACAAGGGAAGGAGACAAGGGAAGGAAGAGAGGAGACAAGGGAAGGAAGGAAGAGAGGAGACAAGGGAAGGAAGAGAGGAGACAAGGGAAGGAAGAGAGGAGACAAGGGAAGGAAGAGAGGAGACAAGGGAAGGAAGAGAGGAGACAAGGGAAGGAAGAGAGGAGACAAGGGAAGGAAGAGAAGAGACAAGGGAAGGAAGAGAGGAGACAAGGGAAGGAAGAGAGGAGACAAGGGAAGGAAGTAAGAGAGGAGACAAGGGAAGGAAGAGAGGAGACAAGGGAAGGAAGGAAGAGAGGAGACAAGGGAAGGAAGAGAGGAGACGAGGGAGGAGACGAGGGAAGGAAGAGAGGAGACAAGGGAAGGAAGAGAGGAGACAAGGGAAGGAAGAGAGGAGACAAGGGAAGGAAGGAAGAGAGGAGACAAGGGAAGGAAGAGAGGAGACAAGGGAAGGAAGAGAGGAGACAAGGGAAGAAAGGAAGGAAGAGACAAAAGAGAAGGAAGAGAGGAACAAGGAGGAAAGAGAAGGAAGGAAGAAAGGAAGAGATGGACTTCGGAGAAAAGAGAGATGGAGGAAGGGAGTAGTGCGAAGGAAGGAAGTAGGTGAGCAAATGCAGGATTCAGCAGTTATTAGAGGATTAATTATTAATGCGAGTGAGTTATCTGAAATTCATGAAATGTTAGAACAATTATGTCAAGAACACGAGGTTGTTGGTATTTTTAGAGCAGCCTGTAGTGCTTCCTGGAATCTCAAGCTGCCACTACCAGAGTCTGAGGTTGCAAGCTAATCCCGGAGGTGGAATCTCTCCAAGCTGCCACTATCAGAGCCGGAGGTTGCAATGGCTGAGGTCATATCAATCATTGCTTCCTTCCCAGGCTGTAGTAGTACTGTAGCTTGTGGGGTTGAAGAGTAACTGAAGGAGGGGGGGGGGGGGACAAAATAAAAAACTTGTGGTTACCACTTTATAGCTCCGTAGATTCTGCAAACTTCATGGTATGGACTTGATATATATAGCTCAAAAGATAGGCCTCTCTGTGTGCTCTCTTTTGATACTAAAATATTTTTCATAGGTATAACTATAGCCAAGTTACTAGACCTAAAGTGGAGGGAACTTCAAAACCTGAATGCCGCCGCATAAATATCTCCAGATTGCCAAGTGCTAAACATTTGAAATTAGTACCAGTGGCTGAGGTCTACTCTATCAACGAGTGTTTTCATTAAGCGCTAAAACGTAAGTACGTGGTCAAGCGCATGGGTGGAAAATGAGTTTTATGGATTATTAACATAATTCATTTTCCACCTGCACGCTTGACCACATACTTAGATTTTAACGCCTAATGAAAACACTCATTGAATAGGTAGAGCTTCCTCTAGCCACTGGTGCTAATTTCAACTCTCTAGCACTTGGCAATCTGGAGATATTTATGCGGCCATTCAGGTTTTTGAGGTTCCCTCCACTTGTAGCTCCTGTAACTTGGCTATAGTTACACTTATGAAAAATATTTTTGTATCAACGGAGAGCACAAAGAGAGACCTATCTTTTGGGCAAGTCCACACCATGAAGTTTACGGAATCTATGGAGTTATAAAGTGGTAACCACAAAAAAAAATACATGTGGGTCACTCTCCCCCCAAAAATGCCATTGTCTCCCCTGAAGGAGCAGGTCAGAGGTCATTGCCATTCACAAACATTCTCTACTCTGCTTGTAGCTTAGCTTCTGTATACGTCAGCTTCAAACTAGCTCCTTTTCAAACTCTTCTTCCTTCAGCGATGGGAGAAAGTCAAGTCACGTGGAATTAAACTCACTGATGTGCTAATTGTTCATGTTAACGCCATGTAGAATTAAACTTGCTAATGTGATAATTGTTCATGTTAACGCCATGTAGAATTAAACTTGCTAATGTGATAATTGTTCGTCTTAATGCCATGTAGAATTTAACTTGCTAATGTGTTAATTGTTCATGTTAATGCCACATGGAATTAAACTTGCTAAGGTTCATGTTAAAGCCATGTGGAATTAAACTTGCTAATGTGATAATTGTTCATGTTACTGCCACGTGGAATTAAACTTGCTAATGTGATAATTGTTCGTCTTAATGCCATGTAGAATTAAACTTGCTAATGTGTTAATTGTTCATGTTAAAGCCACATGGAATTAAACTTGCTAAGGTTCATGTTAACACCACGTGGAATTAAACTTGCTAATGTGTTAATTGTTCATGTTAACGCCACGTGGAATTAAACTTGCTAATGTGTTAATTGTTCATGTTAATGCCACGTGGAATTAAACTTGCTAATGTGATAATTGTTCATGTTAATGCCACATGGAATTAAACTCACGAACTCACTAATGTAATAATTGTTCATGTTAATGCCACAT
Source organism: Cladorhizidae sp. MBARI D1340-BT2 (assembly GCA_028752905.1). Classification (NCBI taxonomy): domain Eukaryota; kingdom Metazoa; phylum Porifera; class Demospongiae; order Poecilosclerida; family Cladorhizidae; species Cladorhizidae sp. MBARI D1340-BT2. Next base: position 36,702,364 of record JAQNBH010000013.1, on the reverse strand, counting down.
GGAATTAAACTTGCTAATGTGATAATTGTTCATGTTAATGCCACGTGGAATTAAACTCACTAATGTGATAATTGTTCATGTTACGCCACATGGAATTAAACTTGCTAAGGTTCATGTTAACCACTTGCGGACGGATGATGAAATCCTCGTCTGGATATTTATTTCTACCGCGGCGGTTGACGAAAGAAATACTCGTCAGATATCTATTTCTACCATGGCGGATGACGGATGACGAAATACTCGTAATCAGGTCGACCTATATATAGATGGAAAGCACAGGGCTAGTAAAACCTAGCTGCGCATGTCTAATGAGTGGTGGTTACTTCTGCACTGCCCAGACGGCAGCACAAGTCGATCGGATCGTCATGGCTTGAAGAAAAGATCGCTTTCACAAGTCATCGACGGTGTATTTGCAAGCAGTGGATGACAGGAAAGCAATTTTGGGAGATAATGTAACTTCCTTTGTCATCTAACAATTATAATCATCTAACAATCATACCAACAAGTTATAAGACTAAATATTATTCAGCAAATAATGTCTTTTTTAAATAACATCATTTTTGGTTCTAAATTGGGGTGAAATGTGCAAATTCATGACTCAAATCCTTTTTTGGTCAACCTTGATCATATCTTCACAGTTTCAAGCCATTAAAAAATTATTTTATTTTTTAATTAAAAAAAATCAAAATAATCCCGTCCAGGGGCATTGAAATAGGGGGGAAAATCCGTCCTTAAGTGGTTAACGCCACGTGGAATTAAACTTGCTAAGTTCATGTTAATGCTACGTGGAATTAAACTCGCTAAAGTGATAAGTTGATCAATAAAAATCTGCCAGTCATTTTTGAGTCCAACATTATATCACACCTACCTTCATTATCTCACACCCACATTCATTATCTTCATATCTCACACCCACCTTCATTATCTCACACCCACCTTCATTATCTCACACCCACCTTCATTATCTCACACCCACATTCATTATCTTCATCTCACACCCACCTTCATTATCTCACACCCACTTTCATTATTCACACCCACCTTCATTATCTCACACCCACCTTCATTATCTCACACCCACCTTCATTATCTCACACCCACCTTCATTATCTCACACCCACATTCATTATCTTCATCTCACACCCACCTTCATTATCTCACACCCACTTTCATTATTCACACCCACCTTCATTATCTCACACCCACCTTCATTATCTCACACCCACCTTCATTATCTCACACCCACCTTCATTATCTCACACCCACCTTCATTATCTCACACCCACCTTCATTATCTCACACCCACCTTCATTATCTCACACCCACCTTCATTATCTCACACCCACCTTCATTACCTCACACCCACCTTCATTATCTCTCACCCACCTTCATTATCTCACACCCACCTTCATTATCTCACACCCACCTTCATTATCTCACACCCACCTTCATTATCGCACACCCACATTCATTATCTTCATTATCTCTCACCCACCTTCATTATCTCACACCCACCTTCATTATCTCACACCCACCTTCATTATCTCACACCCACCTTCATTATCTTATTTCTATCTTTCTCCTCTTCTTCATCGCTCTCACTGTCCTCCTCCTCCTCCTCCAACACTCTCCCCCTCTCGTTCCCCTTCTCCCCCTCAGCGAGAAGGGACACCAGTTGTCGATGGCAGTAGTCCACCAGGTCCAGCACACACTCGCCCACACTCTCACAGCACTCCTACACAATAGCACAGGGAGAGAGTGTCACAGCTACACAATAGCACAGGGAGAGAGTGTCCCAGCTACACTACCACAGGGAGATAGTGTCACAGCTATACAATACCACAGGGAGGTAAGTGTCACAGCTACACAATAGCACAGGGAGAGAGTGTCACAGCTACACTACCACAGGGAGATAGTGTCACAGCTACACAATACCACAGGGAGATCGTGTCACAGCTACACAATAGCACAGGGAGAGAGTGTCCCAGCTACACTACCACAGGGAGATAGTGTCCCAGCTACACAATAGCACAGGGAGAGAGTGTCACAGCTACACAATAGCACAGGGAGATAGTGTCATAGCTAAACAATAGCACAGGGAGAGAGTGTCACAGCTACACAATAGCACAGGGAGAGAGTGTCCCAGCTACACTACCACAGGGTGATAGTGTCACAGCTACACAATAGCACAGGTAGAGAGTGTCACAGCTACACTACCACAGGGAGATAGTGTCCCAGCTACACAATAGCACAGGGAGAGAGTGTCACAGCTACACAATAGCACAGGGAGAGAGTGTCCCAGCTACACTACCACAGGGAGATAGTGTCACAGCTACACAATAGCACAGGTAGAGAGTGTCACAGCTACACTACCACAGGGAGATAGTGTCCCAGCTACACAATAGCACAGGTAGAGAGTGTCACAGCTACACTACCATGTGTCACAGCTACACAATAGTACAGGGAGATGGTGTCACAGCTACACAATACTACAGGGAGATGGTGTCACAGCTACACTACCACAGGGAAATGGTGTCACAGCTACACTACCACAGGGAGATGGTGTCACAGCTACACAATACCACAGGGAGACAGTGTAACAGCTACACAATACTACAGGGAGATGGTGTCATAGCTACACAATACTACAGCGAGATGTGTCACAAGTACACTACTACAGGGAGACAGTGTCCACAGCTACACAATACTACAGGGAGATGGTGTCACAGCTACACAATACCACAGGGAGATGGTGTCACTACTACACAATACCACAGGGAGACAGTGTCACAGCTACACAATACTACAGGGAGGTTCACCTCATAGAAGAGAGAGGTTTCCAACAAGCTGACCAAGGTTCCTTCAGTGTACAACTGCGGAGGAGAAAGGTGTGAGGTAATGGGGAGATTCCTGCTAATTAGATACTATAACTCATAAAAGTGTTCAGAACTGCTACACAATCTTTCCTAGGACAGGACAGGACTCCCAGGACAGGACAGGACTCCCAGGACAGGACAGGACTCCCAGGACAGGACATGATTACCAGGACAGGACAGGTCTCTCAGGCCAGGACTCCCAGGACAGGACTCCCAGGACAGGACAGGAAGCCCAGTCCCAGAATGGGCCAGGACGGACTGGATTCCCAGGACGGGCCAGAATTCTTACGCGGAACTATCCCAGGATGTCATTATTAATGACTGACTACCCAGCATGGATCCCAGGATCCAAGCAGGGCTAGGGCAGGGCTAAGGCTATGTAGCTATTAAAGTATTCTAGGGCTAGGGCAGGGCTAAGGCTAGTTATTAAAGTATTCTAGGGCTAGGGTTAGCGCTAAGGCTAGCTATTAAAGTATTCTAGGGCTAGGGCAGGGCTAAGGCTAGCTATTAAAGTATTCTAGGGCTAGGGTTAGGGCTAAGGCTAGCTATTAAAGTATTCTAGGGCTAGGGCAGGGCTAAGGCTAGTATTCTAGGGCTAGGGTTAGGGCTAAGGCTAGCTATTAAAGTATTCTAGGGCTAGGGTTAAGGCTAAGGCTAGCTATTAAAGTATTCTAGGGCTAGGGTTAGGGCTAAGGCTAGCTATTAAAGTATTCTAGGGCTAGGGTTAGGGCTAAGGCTAGCTATTAAAGTATTCTAGGGCTAGGGCAGGGCTAAGGCTAGCTATTAAAGTATTCTAGGGCTAGGGCAAGGCTAGCTATTAAAGTATTCTAGGCAGGCTAAGGCTAGCTATTAAAGTATTCTAGGGCTAGGGTTAGGGCTAAGGCAGTATTCTAGGGCTAGAGTTAGGGCTAAGGCTAGCTATTAAAGTATTCTAGGGCTAGGGTTAGGGCTAAGGCTAGCTATTAAAGTATTCTAGGGCTAGGGTTAGGGCTAAGGCTAGCTATTAAAGTATTCTAGGGCTAGGGTTAGGGCTAAGGCTAGCTATTAAAGTATTCTAGGGCTAGGGTTAGGGCTAAGGCTAGCTATTAGGGTAATTTAGGGCTCGGGCCAGGGGTATTCTAGATTAGATATGCCAGGATTACTCCCAGTATCGCGGGATACTAGTATTCCAGGGTGTATTCCGGGCTCCATGCTGTATAGCTCTACTGAAATCATCCCATGCTGTCCTGGTACATCTTGGGATGCACTAGGAAAGATTGTGGCAGTACAGGACATGCCTGGCAGTTCAGGACATGCCTGGCAGTACAGGACATCCCTGAATTATCTCACCACCAGATAGGCAGGAAGTCCACTGGTAGGTCTGGCAGAGCTAGCAAGCATCAGAGGAAAGACATTCTCCCTCCATAACTCCACCGACAGTAGCTCATGCACCAGCACCCCAAGCTGCAGTAGATCAACACATGGACATGTGCCACACACATGGAGGCATGTACAACAATAGATCAACACATGGACATGTGCCACACACATGGAGGCATGTAGCAACAATAGATTAACACATGGAAATGTGCCGCACACATGGAGGCATGTAGCAACAATAGATCAACACATGGACATGTGCCACACACATGGAGGCATGTGGCAACAATAGATCAACACATGGACATGTGCCACACACATGGAGGCATGTAGCAACAATAGATCAACACATGGACATGTGCCACACACATGAGGCATGTAGCAACAATAGATCAACACATGGACATGTGCCACACACATGGAGGCATGTAGCAACAATAGATCAACACATGGACATGTGCCACACACATGAGGCATGTGGCAACAATAGATCAACACATGGACATGTGCCACACACATGAGGCATGTAGCAACAAGACAAAAATATTTGCTAAGCTTACAGGCAAGCTCTTCCTTCTAAAGGCTACTTTAAACTGCCGGCTAAGCTTACAGTTTATAAGCTGGTCAAGCAGTTTCTTCACCCTAGAAGGTTAATTCATTAACACACACACACACACACACGTATGCATGCACAAGTAGTTGCCTGGTTTTGTTGAAGGCTGCTGTTAAATAGTGTCACAAGAGTAAGCTTCTCAGTATACCAGCTCCCAAGATTTTGCACACACAACCTCGCTTATCACGTTGATGTTTTTATCCATTTTTTTTGGAAGTTTTACTGCCATTCTGCTCTGAGATTCCTACTTGAGGACAGCATATAAATGTTTGCTAATGGTGGGCGGGGTTTCAGGGTGTGTGCACTGACAATGAAATCACAAGTGGGTGTGGTTGTGGGTCTAATTGAGGACACATGCTGTTCCACTCGAGAAAACAATCCACTCGAGAAAACAAATGCATGAGATATTTGAAGGTGTAGATTTATGGGTGTGGTCTGTGAGGATATACAATTTGAATATGATGTAGGTGGAGCTTGTAATAGTGGGAGTGGCTTTGTAAGGCTAATGCTTGGGAGAGGAGACAATTATAGAGAATGAAAGCATCTGTCATCATTACCCAAGTCACCCCATCTCATTGATAACCTCAGCACTTATGATGACCCTTAACCTCAGCACTTATGATGACCCTTTACCATCTGCTTTGTGGCAAGGTCCTATGTGGGGGATAAAGGTCTGGAGTTTACGACTTCTGTCACCAGGGCTGGAATAGGGCCAGAGTACTGCACCAATCAGATTGTAGCACCTAAAGGTACCTTGTCGGGTCCTCTAACTATTTAGTTCTCACTTGAGTGGAGAAGTCGGCTCTTCAAGATAGGTTATGTAGAGCAGAGGTGTGACTACTAACTCCTCCCCTCTCTCCACCCACTACTTCTATGATGTAATGGTGATACAGAGTAATGCAACATAAACTCCTGCCACACAAGTCATGGTTAACACCAGACTCTTTCTCCAGCCCAAGGAATATAAGGTAAAGGGTCTTCATGTGCACTGACGATGTGCTTGCACACTGTGCTAGCATGTGTGGGGGAACATGCACACTCACTCACCTTCTCGTGGGTGACCAAGAGATCCTTGACAAACTCGTCTCTCTGTTGGGACACGTTGTAGATGGCCTGCAAGGCCAGCTGCTCCAGCCTCTCCCTGTGTCTGCTCCATCTGTGTTACAGCACCAGTACACCTCACACCACACATGTCACACATCTCACTCACCACACATCTCATTCACTACACCTCACATACTACTCATATCACTCACACCTTGCTTACTACACCTCACACACCCTCACCACATGCCTCACTTATCACACACCTCACATATACGCATACCTTGCCTACTACACCTCACCACACACCTCACATATACGCATACCTTGCCTACTACACCTCACCACACACCTACTCACCACACACAACTCATCACATGCACACACCACTTATCACACACCTCACAGGGAGTGCAAGTATGGTCAATTGCACATGACACATCTGTAAGAAAACTCAAATTATTCTAGTTCCAGCCACTAATCTATTCCATTCTAGTTCCAGCCACTGTTCTATTCCATTCTGGTTCCAGCCACTATTCTGTTCCATTCTAGTTCCAACAACTATTTTATTCTATTCTAGTTCTAGCCCTGACGGAGACAGCTGCAGCAAGCTAGAAGATTAGTTCCCAACTCTACTAGAGCAGCAATTAGCTGCATCTTTGTCCAGGCTTTACCACCATCAAGCAACTGTTGCACACATGGTGTCCATTCAGAGTTGAATCCAGTCGACCAGAGCTGGAGCACAATGGCAGCCACTACTCTGATCTAAACCTAGTCCTGACCTAGAGCTGCATAATGGCTGCCACTACTCTGGTCTAAACCTAGTCCTGACCTAGAGCTGCATAATGGCAGCCACTACTCTGATCTAAACCTAGTCCTGACCTAGAGCTGCATAATGGCTGCCACTACTCTGATCTAAACCTAGTCCTGACCTAGAGCTGCATAATGGCAGCCACTACTCTGATCTAAACCTAGTCCTGACCTAGAGCTGCATAATGGCTGCCACTACTCTGATCTAAACCTAGTCCTGACCTAGAGCTGCATAATGGCAGCCACTACTCTGATCTAAACCTAGTCCTGACCTAGAGCTGCATAATGGCTGCCACTACTCTGATCCAAACCTAGTCCTGACCTAGAGCTGCATAATGGCTGCCACTACTCTGATCTAAACCTAGTCCTGACCTAGAGCTGCATAATGGCAGCCACTACTCTGATCTAAACCTAGTCCTGACCTAGAGCTGCATAATGGCAGCCACTACTCTGATCCAAACCTAGTCCTGACCTAGAGCTGCATAATGGCTGCCACTACTCTGGTCTAAACCTAGTCCTGACCTAGAGCTGCATAATGGCAGCCACTACTCTGATCTAAACCTAGTCCTGACCTAGAGCTGCATAATGGCAGCCACTACTCTGATCTAAACCTAGTCCTGACCTAGAGCTGCATAATGGCTGCCACTACTCTGATCCAAACCTAGTCCTGACCTAGAGCTGCATAATGGCAGCCACTACTCTGATCTAAACCTAGTCCTGACCTAGAGCTGCATAATGGCTGCCACTACTCTGATCCAAACCTAGTCCTGACCTAGAGCTGCATAATGGCTGCCACTACTCAGATCTAAACCTAGTCCTGACCTAGAGCTGCATAATGGCTGCCACTACTCTGATCCAAACCTAGTCCTGACCTAGAGCTGCATAATGGCAGCCACCACTCTGATCTAAACCTAGTCCTGACCTAGAGCTGCATAATGGCAGCCACTACTCTGATCTAAACCTAGTCCTGACCTAGAGCTGCATAATGGCAGCCACTACTCTGATCTAAACCTAATCCTGACCTAGAGCTGCATAATGGCTGCCACCACTCTGATCCAAACCTAGTCTTGCCTTTGACAGTTCCAGGAAGACAGTCTAGAACACAAACTGGGGGGCTAGGGCCATGCACCAACTATCCCAGAGTGAGGTTAACTGCTCCCACTCCAGAACTCCCTCTCCTACTGAATTATACTCGCACAGATGCAATGCAAGTAGTCGCTGCAGCCACAGAGGCCCTAATTTTGAAATCATAACGCTATAATAATATATATAGTCAGTGTTGAACATTTGAAATACCAGAGTGAAGTGTGAAATACCAGAATGGTCACTAGGTGGACTATCACCCTTGTCTGGGAACCCATTCGATCCCCATTCGATCTCCAAGTAACACAGAATTACAGAACAACTGTCTAGCAACCAACCTTTCTGAGCCTATGTCCGATATCTTGAAAAGTGAAAGTTCTTTGACGAAGGCTTCTGCCTCTGAGGGATAAATAATATGTCCTGATGAAGAAGATTCGTCCTTTTGATCCCTGCCAAATAATATTATGGATTAAAGCAAGATATTCCTCGTTTTCGTTTGATGGCTTACTTGATCTGAAGCATTTTTATCTCCACGGTAACTGCTATACAGACGACCAATTCTAAATAACGCCGCGAGTGCATTGGCCGTTCGTGTACCACAGTAGTCGTCGATATGGCTGGCCTTGGGAAGACTGTATGGAGTCCTATGAAGAGATGTCTGAAGGGGTCTTTAAGGAGCTATGGGAAGACTTCCACTGCTGAGGTGTATATTGTCAGCTCGGCCAGGACACCCATAGGAAGCTTCAGAGGTTCCCTTTCAGTCGTGTCGGCGACCGGACTAGGCTCAGTGGCCATACAAGCTGCTGTGGACAGAGCTAAGATCAAACCAGAACAGGCAAGATGGTGTTTATGTGTAGTTGTAAGATTTACCTGGTAAGGCCAGTGTTTGTTCTGGGAATTGAGTTGAATTTTCGACTGTGGCTAGGTCTAGACTCTAGACTATGGCTTCAAAGCTAGTCACTGTAGACCCTGCATTTCACACACGGGCATGAAATAGGGGGGTCAAGCTAAAGTGAAGGCCTGTTCCTGACCAGTCAACTTCTTTGCAGTTGGTTGCACGTAAGCATTTCATCAGCTCCATGTGTCACTGTAACTGACATGTGACCTCACAGGTTTCATGACCCTGTACATACGTGTTTAGTATTAGAGTAACATTCATGCATATGTGTGTATTATAAAAGATGTGTGTATAACAATCCTTATGTTTGGGGGAATAACAACAACAACAAGCACAAACAAGTTACAAGAACTAAAAATCAGTTCATCCACTCAATTAGTGCGGACTTGGTCTGAAAACTTAACTTGGTCTGAAAAATGTGTTCGCTCTAATTATAGGCATTTTAACTTTGCCTTCTTCAGATGGTTATTCAAGCTCTTGTGTGCCCCTGAGCCAGTGAGGTGGCAGGCAGTGTAATCTCACTGCTCCTGAGCCAGTGGCAGTAAGATGCCAGGCAGTGTAATCTCACTGCTCCTGAGCCAGTGGCAGTAAGATGCCAGGCAGTGTAATCTCACTGCTCCTGAGCCAGTGGCAGTAAGATGGCAGGCAGTGTAATCTCACTGCTCCTGAGCCAGTGGCAGTAAGATGCCAGGCAGTGTAATCTCACTGCTCCTGAGCCAGTGGCAGTAAGATGCCAGGCAGTGTAATCTCACTGCTCCTGAGCCAGTGGCAGTAAGATGCCAGGCAGTGTAATCTCACTGCTCCTGAGCCAGTGGCAGTAAGATGCCAGGCAGTGTAATCTCACTGCTCCCGAGCCAGTGGCAGTAAGATGGCAGGCAGTGTAATCTCACTGCTCCTGAGCCAGTGGCAGTAAGATGCCAGGCAGTGTAATCTCACTGCTCCTGAGCCAGTGGCAGTAAGATGCCAGGCAGTGTAATCTCACTGCTCCTGAGCCAGTGGCAGTAAGATGCCAGGCAGTGTAATCTCACTGCCCCTGAGCCAGTGGCAGTAAGGTGGCAGGCAGTGTAATCTCACTGCTCCTGAGCCAGTGGCAGTAAGATGCCAGGCAGTGTAATCTCACTGCTCCTGAGCCAGTGGCAGTAAGATGCCAGGCAGTGTAATCTCACTGCCCCTGAGCCAGTGGCAGTAAGGTGGCAGGCAGTGTAATCTCACTGCTCCTGAGCCAGTGGCAGTAAGATGCCAGGCAGTGTAATCTCACTGCTCCTGAGCCAGTGGCAGTAAGATGCCAGGCAGTGTAATCTCACTGCCCCTGAGCCAGTGGCAGTAAGATGCCAAGAAGTTTAATCTTACTGCTCCTGAGTCAGTGGCAGTAAGATAGCAGGTGGTGTAATCTCACTGCTCCAAGTCCTGCACATGTCTATGAAATCGCTTTTGATTTACACTTACCTTATGTGGTAAATGCCCCCCCCCCCTGTATTACACTTGACCCTTTCCAGGTGAGCTCAACCCAGCTTGCCTCCTCTGCAGGTGGATGAGGTGTACATGGGCAACGCGCTGCAGGCCGGCCAGGGCCAGGCTCCGGCTAGACAGGCTGCCCTAGAAGCCGGCCTACCCATATCTACTCCTTGTACCACCATCAACAAAGTGTGCTCCTCTGGTGAGTGTGTGTGTGTGTGTGTGTGTGTGTGTGTGTGTGGGAGCACTTGCGTGATGCAGTGGAGCATGTGAGGATTTTGGAGGAACATACTAATTGCACATGCCCAATAGACTGCTCTCTTTAAACATTACTGAGGTTAAGCAAATCAAAGTTATTTTAATGGCTGACGATCGCAACTGCCTTCGTGAACGGTCTCTTCCTGGCTTTTGCTTTACAAATTGTTCAATTTAAAAAAAAAAACCCCGATGCTGCACGAGTTTGCGCCTTATGGCATTTAATTGGTTAATGCATACCTGCAAATCTTCCACGCCCGGTAATTATTATTAATGCACACCTGGTCCGTTATGATTGTCCTGTAATTATTATTAATGCATGCCTGGGTTATGATTGTCCTGTAATTATTATTAATGCATGCCTGGGTTATGATTGTCCTGTAATTATTATTAATGCATGCCTGGGTTATGATTGTCCTGTAATTATTATTAATGCATGCCTGGGTTATGATTGTCCTCTAATTATTATTAATGCATGCCTGGGTTATGATTGTCCTGTAATTATTATTAATGCACACCTGGTCCATTATGATTGTCCTCTAATTATTATTAATGCATGCCTGGGTTATGATTGTCCTCTAATTATTATTAGTGCACGCCTGGGTTATGATTGTCCTCTAATTATTATTAGTGCATGCCTGGGTTATGATTGTCCTCTAATTATTATTAGTGCACGCCTGGGTTGTGCATGGTCTTCCATGTACTCTTATCTTCTTGTCTAGCATACCACATGTAGATCTATTTCTTCCTAGCAACCCTGAATAATTCAACACTGCTTCAACACTGGTCTATAGCCAACACTGCTTCAACACTAGTCTATAGTCAACACTGCTTCAACACTGCTCTATAGCCAACACTGCTTCAACACTAGTCTATAGTCAACACTGCTTCAACACTAGTCTATAGCCAACACTGCTTCAACACTAGTCTATAGTCAACACTGCTTCAACACTAGTCTATAGCCAACACTGCTTCAACACTAGTCTATAGTCAACACTGCTTCAACACTAGTCTATAGTCAACACTGCTTCAACACTAGTCTATAGCCAACACTGCTTCAACACTAGTCTATAGTCAACACTGCTTCAACGCTAGTCTATAGCCAACACTGCTTCAACACTAGTCTATAGTCAACACTGCTTCAACACTAGTCTATAGCCAACACTGCTTCAACACTAGTCTATAGCCAACACTGCTTCAACACTAGTCTATAGTCAACACTGCTTCAACACTAGTCTATAGCCAACACTGCTTCAACACTAGTCTATAGCCAACACTGCTTCAACACTAGTCTATAGTCAACACTGCTTCAACACTAGTCTATAGTCAACACTGCTTCAACACTAGTCTATAGTCAACACTGCTTCAACACTAGTCTATAGTCAACACTGCTTCAACACTAGTCTATAGCCAACACTGCTTCAACACTAGTCTATAGTCAACACTGCTTCAACACTAGTCTATAGCCAACACTGCTTCAACACTAGTCTATAGCCAACACTGCTTCAACACTACTCTATAGTCAACACTGCTTCAACACTAGTCTATAGCCAACACTGCTTCAACACTAGTCTATAGTCAACACTGCTTCAACACTAGTCTATAGTCAACACTGCTTCAACACTAGTCTATGGTCAACACTGCTTCAACACTAGTCTATAGTCAACACTGCTTCAACACTAGTCTATAGCCAACACTGCTTCAACACTAGTCTATAGTCAACACTGCTTCAACACTAGTCTATAGCCAACACTGCTTCAACACTAGTCTATAGCCAACACTGCTTCAACACTACTCTATAGTCAACACTGCTTCAACACTAGTCTATAGCCAACACTGCTTCAACACTAGTCTATAGCCAACACTGCTTCAACACTAGTCATAGCCAACACTGCTTCAACACTAGTCTATAGCCAACACTGCTTCAACACTAGTCTATAGCCAACACTGCTTCAACACTAGTCTATAGTCAACACTGCTTCAACACTAGTCTATAGCCAACACTGCTTCAACACTAGTCTATAGTCAACACTGCTTCAACACTAGTCTATAGTCAACACTGCTTCAACACTAGTCTATAGCCAACACTGCTTCAACACTAGTCTATAGCCAACACTGCTTCAACACTAGTCTATAGTCAACACTGCTTCAACACTAGTCTATAGTCAACACTGCTTCAACACTAGTCTATAGTCAACACTGCTTCAACACTAGTCTATAGTCAACACTGCTTCAACACTAGTCTATAGTCAACACTGCTTCAACACTAGTCTATAGCCAACACTGCTTCAACACTAGTCTATAGTCAACACTGCTTCAACACTAGTCTATAGCCAACACTGCTTCAACACTAGTCTATAGCCAACACTGCTTCAACACTAGTCTATAGCCAACACTGCTTCAACACTAGTCTATAGCCAACACTGCTTCAACACTAGTCTATAGCCAACACTGCTTCAACACTACTCTATAGCCAACACTGCTTCAACACTAGTCTATAGTCAACACTGCTTCAACACTAGTCAACACTGCTTCAACACTAGTCTATAGACAACACTGCTTCAACACTAGTCTATAGCCAACACTGCTTCAACACTAGTCTATAGTCAACACTGCTTCAACACTAGTCTATAGCCAACACTGCTTCAACACTAGTCTATAGTCAACACTGCTTCAACACTAGTCTATAGCCAACACTGCTTCAACACTAGTCTATAGCCAACACTGCTTCAACACTAGTCTATAGTCAACACTGCTTCAACACTAGTCTATAGCCAACACTGCTTCAACACTGGTCTATAGTCAACACTGCTTCAACACTAGTCTATAGCCAACACTGCTTCAACACTAGTCTATAGTCAACACTGCTTCAACACTAGTCTATAGTCAACACTGCTTCAACACTAGTCTATAGCCAACACTGCTTCAACACTGGTCTATAGTCAACACTGCTTCAACACTAGTCTATAGCCAACACTGCTTCAACACTAGTCTATAGTCAACACTGCTTCAACACTAGTCTATAGTCAACACTGCTTCAACACTAGTCTATAGTCAACACTGCTTCAACACTAGTCTATAGCCAACACTGCTTCAACACTGGTCTATAGTCAACACTGCTTCAACACTAGTCTATAGCCAACACTGCTTCAACACTAGTCTATAGTCAACACTGCTTCAACACTAGTCTATAGCCAACACTGCTTCAACACTACTCTATGGCCAACACTGCTTCAACATTAGTCTATAGCCAACACTGCTTCAACACTAGTCTATAGCCAACACTGCTTCAACACTAGTCTATACTCAACACTGCTTCAACACTAGTCTATAGTCAACACTGCTTCAACACTAGTCTATAGTCAACACTGCTTCAACACTAGTCTATAGCCAACACTGCTTCAACACTAGTCTATAGCCAACACTGCTTCAACACTAGTCTATAGCCAACACTGCTTCAACACTAGTCTATAGCCAACACTGCTTCAACACTAGTCTATAGCCAACACTGCTTCAACACTAGTCTATAGTCAACACTGCTTCAACACTAGTCTATAGCCAACACTGCTTCAACACTAGTCTATAGTCAACACTGCTTCAACACTAGTCTATAGTCAACACTGCTTCAACACTAGTCTATAGCCAACACTGCTTCAACACTACTCTATAGCCAACACTGCTTCAACACTAGTCTATAGTCAACACTGCTTCAACACTACTCTATAGCCAACACTGCTTCAACACTAGTCTATAGCCAACACTGCTTCAACACTAGTCTATAGTCAACACTGCTTCAACACTAGTCTATAGCCAACACTGCTTCAACACTAGTCTATAGTCAACACTGCTTCAACACTAGTCTATAGTCAACACTGCTTCAACACTAGTCTATAGCCAACACTGCTTCAACACTAGTCTATAGTCAACACTGCTTCAACACTAGTCTATAGCCAACACTGCTTCAACACTAGTCTATAGCCAACACTGCTTCAACACTAGTCTATAGCCAACACTGCTTCAACACTAGCCTATAGTCAACACTGCTTCAACACTAGTCTATAGTCAACACTGCTTCAACACTAGTTTATAGTCAACACTGCTTCAACACTAGTCTATAGCCAACACTGCTTCAACACTAGTCTATAGTCAACACTGCTTCAACACTAGTCTATAGTCAACACTGCTTCAACACTAGTCTATAGTCAACACTGCTTCAACACTAGTCTATAGTCAACACTGCTTCAACACTAGTCTATAGTCAACACTGCTTCAACACTAGTCTATAGTCAACACTGCTTCAACACTAGTCTATAGCCAACACTGCTTCAACACTAGTCTATAGCCAACACTGCTTCAACACTAGTCTATAGCCAACACTGCTTCAACACTAGTCTATAGCCAACACTGCTTCAACACTAGTCTATAGTCAACACTGCTTCAACACTAGTCTATAGTCAACACTGCTTCAACACTAGTCTATAGTCAACACTGCTTCAACACTAGTCTATAGTCAACACTGCTTCAACACTAGTCTATAGCCAACACTGCTTCAACACTAGTCTATAGTCAACACTGCTTCAACACTAGTCTATAGTCAACACTGCTTCAACACTAGTCTATAGCCAACACTGCTTCAACACTAGTCTATAGTCAACACTGCTTCAACACTAGTCTATAGCCAACACTGCTTCAACACTAGTCTATAGCCAACACTGCTTCAACACTAGTCTATAGTCAACACTGCTTCAACACTAGTCTATAGTCAACACTGCTTCAACACTAGTCTATAGTCAACACTGCTTCAACACTAGTCTATAGCCAACACTGCTTCAACACTAGTCTATAGCCAACACTGCTTCAACACTAGTCTATAGCCAACACTGCTTCAACACTAGTCTATAGCCAACACTGCTTCAACACTAGTCTATAGTCAACACTGCTTCAACACTAGTCTATAGTCAACACTGCTTCAACACTAGTCTATAGCCAACACTGCTTCAACACTAGTCTATAGCCAACACTGCTTCAACACTAGTCTATAGTCAACACTGCTTCAACACTAGTCTATAGTCAACACTGCTTCAACACTAGTCTATAGTCAACACTGCTTCAACACTAGTCTATAGCCAACACTGCTTCAACACTAGTCTATAGCCAACACTGCTTCAACACTAGTCTATAGTCAACACTGCTTCAACACTAGTCTATAGTCAACACTGCTTCAACACTAGTCTATAGTCAACACTGCTTCAACACTAGTCTATAGTCAACACTGCTTCAACACTAGTCTATAGTCAACACTGCTTCAACACTAGTCTATAGTCAACACTGCTTCAACACTAGTCTATAGTCAACACTGCTTCAACACTAGTCTATAGCCAACACTGCTTCAACACTAGTCTATAGCCAACACTGCTTCAACACTAGTCTATAGTCAACACTGCTTCAACACTAGTCTATAGTCAACACTGCTTCAACACTAGTCTATAGTCAACACTGCTTCAACACTAGTCTATAGCCAACACTGCTTCAACACTAGTCTATAGCCAACACTGCTTCAACACTAGTCTATAGTCAACACTGCTTCAACACTAGTCTATAGTCAACACTGCTTCAACACTAGTCTATAGTCAACACTGCTTCAACACTAGTCATAGCCAACACTGCTTCAACACTAGTCTATAGCCAACACTGCTTCAACACTAGTCTATAGCCAACACTGCTTCAACACTAGTCTATAGCCAACACTGCTTCAACACTAGTCTATAGTCAACACTGCTTCAACACTAGTCTATAGTCAACACTGCTTCAACACTAGTCTATAGTCAACACTGCTTCAACACTAGTCTATAGTAAACACTGCTTCAACACTAGTCTATAGCCAACACTGCTTCAACACTAGTCTATAGTCAACACTGCTTCAACACTAGTCTATAGCCAACACTGCTTCAACACTAGTCTATAGCCAACACTGCTTCAACACTAGTCTATAGCCAACACTGCTTCAACACTAGTCTATAGTCAACACTGCTTCAACACTAGTCTATAGTCAACACTGCTTCAACACTAGTCTATAGTAAACACTGCTTCAACACTAGTCTATAGCCAACACTGCTTCAACACTAGTCTATAGTCAACACTGCTTCAACACTAGTCTATAGCCAACACTGCTTCAACACTAGTCTATAGCCAACACTGCTTCAACACTAGTCTATAGCCAACACTGCTTCAACACTAGTCTATAGTCAACACTGCTTCAACACTAGTCTATAGCCAACACTGCTTCAACACTAGTCTATAGTCAACACTGCTTCAACACTAGTCTATAGTCAACACTGCTTCAACACTACTCTATAGCCAACACTGCTTCAACACTAGTCTATAGTCAACACTGCTTCAACACTAGTCTATAGTCAACACTGCTTCAACACTAGTCTATAGTCAACACTGCTTCAACACTAGTCTATAGCCAACACTGCTTCAACACTAGTCTATAGTCAACACTGCTTCAACACTAGTCTATAGTCAACACTGCTTCAACACTAGTCTATAGTCAACACTGCTTCAACACTAGTCTATAGCCAACACTGCTTCAACACTAGTCTATAGTCAACATTGCTTCAACACTAGCCTATAGTCAACACTGCTTCAACACTAGTCTATAGCCAACACTGCTTCGACACTAAATCTAGCCAAGACTGCTTCAACACTAGTCTATAGTCAACACTGCTTCAACACTAGTCTATAGCCAACACTGCTTCAACACTAGTCTATAGCCAACACTGCTTCAACACTAGTCTATAGCCAACACTGCTTCAACACTAGTCTATAGTCAACACTGCTTCAACACTAGTCTATAGCCAACACTGCTTCAACACTAGTCTATAGTCAACATTGCTTCAACACTAGTCTATAGTCAACACTGCTTCAACACTAGTCTATAGTCAACACTGCTTCAACACTAGTCTATACTCAACACTGCTTCAACACTAGTCTATAGTCAACACTGCTTCAACACTAGTCTATAGTCAACACTGCTTCAACACTAGTCTATAGCCAACACTGCTTCAACACTAGTCTATAGTCAACACTGCTTCAACACTAGTCTATAGGCAACACTGCTTCAACACCAGTCACAGAGCAAGCAGAAATGTAACTTGTAATATACAGTATTAGTGTATTATATCGCATGCCCTAGTTTGTTTAGGTGTTCTATATTTGGAACAATCTTGAGCTTTATTCTACTGCAGTGTGTAGGGTAGGAGCTGCCAGCTTCACAGCCTGCCCTACTTGCCCTTGGTTGGTGAGGGTGGTTGGTGAGGGTGGTTGGTGAGGGTGGTTGGTGAGGGTGGTTGGTGAGGGGCATGCTAGCTAAAAGCTGAGGTAGTCACTGTGATCTTCCTCGCATCCTGAGGAACAACTCGAGTGCTTGGTCTACATCTCTAAGAGGTCTAGCATATCTGTGGCACTAACCTCATAGAGCTGAAGAAGACGCTAAGATTCTTGCTGTCTCTGTGTCCCTAAATATTTAGTTACCCCTGCCCCTATAATTAGCATGCATGCCACACACCTGCTCCTGTTCTGATAAAGAATTAGCTACCCCTGCCCCTATAATTAGTATACATTCCACACACCTGCTCCTGTGCTGATAAAGAATTAGTTACCCTTGCCCCTATAATTAGCATACATGCCACACACCTGCTCCTGTGCTGATAAAGAATTAGTAACCCCTGCCCCTATAATTAGCATACACATGCCACACACCTGCTCCTGTGCTGATAAAGAATTGGTTACCCCTGCCCCTATAATTAGCATACATGCCACACACCTGCTCCTGTGCTGATAAAGAATTAGTTACCCCTGCCCCTATAATTAGCATACATGCCACACACCTGCTCCTGTGCTGATAAAGAATTAGTTACCCCTGCCCCTATAATTAGCATACACATGCCACACACCTGCTCCTGTGCTGATAAAGAATTAGTTACCCCTGCCCCTATAATTAGCATATATGCCACACACCTGTTCCTGTGCTGATAAAGAATTAGTTACCCTTGCCCCTATAATTAGCATACACATGCCACACACCTGCTCCTGTGCTGATAAAGAATTAGTTACCCCTGCCCCTATAATTAGCATATATGCCACACACCTGTTCCTGTGCTGATAAAGAATTAGTTACCCCTGCCCCTATAATTAGCATACACATGCCACACACCTGCTCCTGTGCTGATAAAGAATTGGTTACCCCTGCCTCTATAATTAGCATACATGCCACACACCTGCTCCTGTGCTAATAAAGAATTGGTTACCCCTGCCCCTATAATTAGCATATATGCCACACACCTGCTCCTGTGCTGATAAAGAATTAGTTACCCCTGCCCCTATAATTAGCATACACATGCCACACACATGCTCCTGTGCTGATAAAGAATTAGATACCCCTGCCCCTATAATTAGCATACACATGCCACACACCTGCTCCTGTGCTGATAAAGAATTAGTTACCCCTGCCCCTATAATTAACATACATGCCACACACCTGCTCCTGTGCTGATAAAGAATTAGTTACCCCTGCCCCTATAATTAGCATACACATGCCACACACCTGCTCCTGTGCTGATAAAGAATTAGATACCCTTGCCCCTATAATTAGCCATACACCTGTTCCTATGTTGATGTGCTCTGGTTAGGAATGAAGGCAATCATGATGGCAGCTCAGAGTCTGGCAGTTGGATCCACAGGGGTCATGGTTGCTGGCGGAATGGAGAATATGTCGCAAGTGCCATACTACCTGCCGCAGGGGAGAAGTGGGTGTGGCTTTGGTCACCAGACCTTGGAGGATGGTATCATTAAGGATGGACTTTGGGACGTCTATAACAAGGTGCGCTTTATGACGGCATCATGATGACATCAATACTGTACAGATTGGTGCTGGAGCCACCTTCAGCTACGGTTTGGGCCAGGGCAATGATTAGGGCCAGGGCAATGGCTAGGATTAGGGCTAGCACAGTGGTTAGGGCCAGGGCAATGGCTAGGATTAGGGCTAGCACAGGGCTAGGACAGGGCAATGGTCAGGGCTAGGGAGGAATAGCAGAGGCTTATAGGCTAAGGGGGTGGAGTATGCAAAATAGTGTATGCTGATGACATCATTGTGAGGTAATACGGTTCTTATGGCTAGAGCTAGGGCAGTTACTCCACATGTCACTAGGGCTAGGGCAGTTACTCCACATGTCACTAGGGCTGGGGCAGTTACTCCACATGTCACTAGGGCTGGGGCAGTTACTCCACATGTCACTAGGGCTAGGGCAGTTACTCCACATGTCACTAGGGCTAGGGCAGTTACTCCACATGTCACTAGGGCTGGGGCAGTTACTCCACATGTCACTAGGGCTAGGGCAGTTACTCCACATGTCACTAGGGCTAGGGCAGTTACTCCACATGTCACTAGGGCTAGGGCAGTTACTCCACATGTCACTAGGGCTAGGGCAGTTACTCCACATGTCACTAGGGCTGGGGCAGTTACTCCACATGTCACTAGGGCTAGGGCAGTTACTCCACATGTCACTAGGGCTGGGGCAGTTACTCCACATGTCACTAGGGCTAGGGCAGTTACTCCACATGTCACTAGGGCTGGGGCAGTTACTCCACATGTCACTAGGGCTAGGGCAGTTACTCCACATGTCACTAGGGCTAGGGCAGTTACTCCACATGTCACTAGGGCTGGGGCAGTTACTCCACATGTCACTAGGGCTAGGGCAGTTACTCCACATGTCACTAGGGCTAGGGCAGTTACTCCACATGTCACTAGGGCTAGGGCAGTTACTCCACATGTCACTAGGGCTAGGGCAGTTACTCCACATGTCACTAGGGCTGGGGCAGTTACTCCACATGTCACTAGGGCTGGGGCAGTTACTCCACATGTCACTAGGGCTAGGGCAGTTACTCCACATGTCACTAGGGCTAGGGCAGTTACTCC
Organism: Cladorhizidae sp. MBARI D1340-BT2; assembly: GCA_028752905.1. Classification (NCBI taxonomy): domain Eukaryota; kingdom Metazoa; phylum Porifera; class Demospongiae; order Poecilosclerida; family Cladorhizidae; species Cladorhizidae sp. MBARI D1340-BT2. Next base: position 36,681,992 of record JAQNBH010000013.1, on the reverse strand, counting down.
ACATGTCACTAGGGCTAGGGCAGTTACTCCACATGTCACTAGGGCTAGGGCAGTTACTCCACATGTCACTAGGGCTAGGGCAGTTACTCCACATGTCACTAGGGCTGGGGCAGTTACTCCACATGTCACTAGGGCTAGGGCAGTTACTCCACATGTCACTAGGGCTAGGGCAGTTACTCCACATGTCACTAGGGCTGGGGCAGTTACTCCACATGTCACTAGGGCTAGGGCAGTTACTCCACATGTCACTAGGGCTAGGGCATTTACTCCACATGTCACTAGGGCTAGGGCAGTTACTCCACATGTCACTAGGGCTAGGGCAGTTACTCCACATGTCACTAGGGCTAGGGCAGTTACTCCACATGTCACTAGGGCTAGGGCAGTTACTCCACATGTCACTAGGGCTAGGGCATTTACTCCACATGTCACTAGGGCTAGGGCATTTACTCCACATGTCACTAGGGCTAGGGCAGTTACTCCACATGTCACTAGGGCTAGGGCAGTTACTCCACATGTCACTAGGGCTAGGGCAGTTACTCCACATGTCACTAGGGCTAGGGCAGTTACTCCACATGTCACTAGGGCTAGGGCAGTTACTCCACATGTCACTAGGGCTAGGGCAGTTACTCCACATGTCACTAGGGCTAGGGCAGTTACTCCACATGTCACTAGGGCTAGGGCAGTTACTCCTCATGTCAGGGCTAGGGCATATGTCACATGACAAGGGCTAGGGCATTTACTCCCTAGGTATATCTTCCTCTGAACAATACCAAATGAGCACATGCACCTGCTGTGCTTGTGTGTGTACGTAGGATAGCCTATACAAAAGAGTCGGTTATGCGCCTATGTAACCTCCGAGTTTGCGGTTACCCCGAAGCGAAGCCGAGGAATGTAACAGCAAACGAGTAGGTTACACTGGCGCATAACCGACTCTTTTGTATAGGCTATCTTACTTATACTACATTGCGCACGCGCTAAACTACATGCGGTTAAAAGTGTAGGTTACGCGCCTATGTCACCTATAGTTATTAACCAATCAGATTAGCCACAGATCATGTGATGTAGTATAATTGTAGGTACAGTACAAGTGTCTCTGAGGGCCTAAGGACTGTCTCTACTCCTAGGCTCTATGCATCTTACCAAGCTTCTGATATATTCTGTCTACAAAATGCCCCCCACATATAGTTCCACATGGGGAACTGTGCTGAGGACACGGCTAAGAAGTACAGCATTACCCGAGAAGAGCAGGACGAGTATGCCCGAGAGTCATACACCAGGTCAGCCCAGGCTCATTTAACAGGGAAGCTGGGCCAGGAGATCATATCCGTGCCTGTGCCCACAGGGAAGAAGGGCGCACCGGACATGGTTATCAAAAAGGACGAAGAATTTTCCAGGTCTGTTGTTGCTATTCTGTTGACATTGTTCTTGTTGATGTTCACACATTGTTTCTCTTCTTGTAATTTGTTGTTGTTGACATTTTTGATGTTGTTGACATTGACATCATTTTTGTTGATGTTATTCTTTGTTGCTCTCACCTGTTAACCACACTTGTTGTTGCTCTCATCCTGTTAACCACACTTGTTGCTCTCACCTGTTAACCACACTTGTTGTTGCTCTCATCCTGTTAACCGCACTTGTTGTTGCTCTCACCTGTTAACCACACTTGTTGTTGCTCTCATCCTGTTAACCACACTTGTTGTTGCTCTCACCTGTTAACCACACTTGTTGCTCTCACCTGTTAACCGCACTTGTTGTTGCTCTCATCCTGTTAACCACACTTGTTGCTCTCATCCTGTTAACCACACTTGTTGTTGCTCTCACCTGTTAGCCACACTTGTTGTTGCTCTCATCCTGTTAGCCACACTTGTTGCTCTCACCTGTTAACCACACTTGTTGCTCTCACCTGTTAACCACACTTGTTGCTGCTCTCACCTGTTAACCACACTTGTTGCTGCTCTCATCCTGTTAGCCACACTTGTTGTTGCTCTCATCCTGTTAGCCACACTTGTTGTTGCTCTCATCCTGTTAGCCACACTTGTTGCTCTCACCTGTTAACCACACTTGTTGCTGCTCTCATCCTGTTAGCCACACTTGTTGTTGCTCTCACCTGTTAACCACACTTGTTGCTGCTCTCATCCTGTTAACCACACTTGTTGCTGCTCTCATCCTGTTAACCGCACTTGTTGCTGCTCTCACCTGTTAGCCACACTTGTTGCTGCTCTCACCTGTTAGCCACACTTGTTGCTGCTCTCATCCTGTTAGCCACACTTGTTGCTGCTCTCATCCTGTTAGCCACACTTGTTGCTGCTCTCAGCCTGTTAACCACACTTGTTGCTGCTCTCACATGTTAACCACACTTGTTGCTGCTCTCAGCCTGTTAACCAGACTTGTTGCTGCTCTCACCTGTTAACCACACTTGTTGTTGCTCTCATCCTGTTAACCACACTTGTTGCTGCTCTCATCCTGTTAGCCATACTTGTTGTTGCTCTCATCCTGTTAACCACACTTGTTGCTGCTCTCACCTGTTAACCACACTTGTTGCTGCTCTCACATGTTAACCACACTTGTTGTTGCTCTCATCCTGTTAACCACACTTGTTGCTGCGCTCACCTGTTAACCACACTTGTTGCTGCTCTCATCCTTTTAACCACACTTGTTGTTGCTCTCACCTGTTAACCACACTTGTTGCTGCTCTCACATGTTAACCACACTTGTTGTTGCTCTCATCCTGTTAACCACACTTGTTGCTGCTCTCACCTGTTAACCACACTTGTTGTTGCTCTCATCCTGTTAACCACACTTGTTGTTGCTCTCAGCCTGTTAACCACACTTGTTGTTGCTCTCAGCCTGTTAACCACACTTGTTGTTGCTCTCATCCTGTTAACCACACTTGTTGCTGCTCTCACCTGTTAACCACACTTGTTGCTGCTCTCACCTGTTAACCACACTTGTTGCTCTCACCTGTTAACCACACTTGTTGTTGCTGTCATCCTGTTAACCACACTTGTTGCTGCTCTCAGCCTGTTAACCACACTTGTTGCTCTCTCCTGTAAACAATGCTTGTTGTCTTAGAGTGGATTTTTCCAAGTTTCCCACCCTGCGTCCTGTCTTTGTGCGTGCTGAGGATGGGGGTACAGTGACTGCCGCCAATGCTAGTACCCTCAACGATGGTGCAGCTGCTCTTGTCCTCATGAGTCATGCGGCAGTGGCGAACAGTGGGGTCGTACCCCTGGCACGCATCGTGGGTCAGTCTGGGTCCGCTAACGGGGAAGGGGATTAGGAATAAAATGGAATGCCGAGGTCTGTGTGAGGTGCCTCGCCTCGGTGAGACAAGATTTAGAGATCTCTGCGTTGGTTTATTTGGTTGAGTGAAATTGTTGTGTGGATTTATGTAGAGAAATATTACATGCATGCATGGTGTGTGTGTGTGTGTGTGTATTACAAAACCATTGCATGCATGGTGTGTGTGTGTGTATTACAAAACTTCTTGCCCGTGCTCCTACTCCCCCAGCCACACCCCTCCTCTCTGTATCTTCCCCACCTGATGTCCCCCTGTGTCCAATGACCCCAGCCCATCCCCTCACACACTCTTGTCTGCATGTCCACCTCCCTCTCAATCCATATTCCCTCGCCCCTCTTGATCCATGTTCCCTTGCCCCCCGGTCCCTCTCGATCCATGTTCCCTTGCCCCCCGTCCCTCTCGATCCATATTCCCTAGCCCCCCGGTCCCTCTCGATCCATGTTCCCTTGCCCCCCGGTCCCTCTCGATCCATGTTCCCTTGCCCCCCGGTCCCTCTCGATCCATGTTCCCTTGCCCCCCGGTCCCTCTCGATCCATGTTCCCTTGCCCCCCGGTCCCTCTCGATCCATGTTCCCTTGCCCCCCGGTCCCTCTCGATCCATGTTCCCTAGCCCCCTCGTCCCTCTCAATCCATGTTCCTTTGCCCCCTCGTCCCTCTCAATCCATGTTCCCTTGCCCTCCGGTCCCTCTCGATCCATGTTCCCTTGCCCCCCCCCCCCCCCCCCCCCCCCCCCCCCGGACCCCATGTTTCTTTGTCTCTGTTTCTAAGCCCCCCCCCCCCCCCAGTCACTTTTGACTCGTGTTCCCTTGTATCTCATTCCCTCTCGACCTATGTACCCTGTCCCCTGGTCCATCTTGACCTATGTACCCTGTACCCTGGTCCATCTTGACCTATGTTCCCTGTCCCCTGGTCCATCTTGACCTCATGTTTCCTGTCCCCTGGTCCATCTTGACCTATGTTCCCTGTCCCCTGGTCCATCTTGACCTATGTTCCCTGTCCCCTGGTCCATCTTGACCTATGTTCCCTGTCCCCTGGTCCATCTTGACCTATGTTCCCTGTCCCCTGGTCCATCTTGACCTATGTTCCCTGTCCCCTGGTCCATCTTGACCTATGTTCCCTGTCCCCTGGTCCATCTTGACCTATGTTCCCTGTCCCCTGGTCCATCTTGACCTATGTACCCTGTCCCCTTGTCCATCTTGACCTATGTACCCTGTACCCTGGTCCATCTTGACCTAATATGTTCCCTGTCCCCTGGTCCATCTTGACCTATGTTCCCTGTCCCCTGGTCCATCTTGACCTATGTTCCCTGTCCCCTGGTCCATCTTGACCTCATGTTCCCTGTCCCCTGGTCCATCTTGACCTATGTTCCCTGTCCCCTGGTCCATCTTGACCTATGTTCCCTGTCCCCTGGTCCATCTTGACCCATGTTCCCTGTCCCCTGGTCCATCTTGACCTCATGTTCCCTGTCCCCTGGTCCATCTTGACCTATGTTCCCTGTCCCCTGGTCCATCTTGACCTCATGTTCCCTGTCCCCTGGTCCATCTTGACCTCATGTTCCCTGTCCCCTGGTCCATCTTTACCTCATGTACCCTGTCCCCTGGTCCATCTTGACCTCATGTTCCCTGTCCCCTGGTCCATCTTTACCTCATGTACCCTGTCTCCTGGTCCATCTTGACCTCATGTTCCCCCGGCCCCTCTCGACCTATGTTCCCTGTCCCCTGGTCCATCTTGACCTCATGTTCCCTGTCCCCTGGTCCATCTTGACCTCATGTTCCCTGTCCCCTGGTCCATCTTGACCTCATGTTCCCTGTCCCCTGGTCCATCTTGACCTCATGTTCCCTGTCCCCTGGTCCATCTTGACCTCATGTTCCCTGTTCCCTGGTCCATCTTGACCTCATGTACCCTGTTCCCTGGTCCATCTTGACCTCATGTTCCCTGTCCCATCTTGACCTCATGTTCCCTGTCCCCTGGTCCATCTTGACCTCATGTTCCCTGTCCCCTGGTCCATCTTGACCTCATGTTCCCTGTCCCCTGGTCCATCTTGACCTCATGTTCCCTGTCCCCTGGTCCATCTTGACCTCATGTTCCCTGTCCCCTGGTCCATCTTGACCTCATGTTCCCTGTCCCCTGGTCCATCTTGACCTCATGTTCCCTGTCCCCTGGTCCATCTTGACCTCATGTTCCCTGTCCCCTGGTCCATCTTGACCTCATGTTCCCTGTCCCCTGGTCCATCTTGACCTCATGTTCCCTGTCCCCTGGTCCATCTTGACCTCATGTTCCCTGTCCCCTGGTCCATCTTGACCTCATGTTCCCTGTCCCCTGGTCCATCTTGACCTCATGTTCCCTGTCCCCTGGTCCATCTTGACCTCATGTTCCCTGTCCCCTGGTCCATCTTGACCTCATGTTCCCTGTCCCCTGGTCCATCTTGACCTCATGTTCTCCCGGCCCCTCTCGACCTATGTTCCCTGTCCCCTGGTTCATCTTGACCTCATGTTCCCTGTCCCCTGGTTCATCTTGACCTCATGTTCCCTTGACCTATGTTCCCTGTCTCCTGGTTCATCTTGACCTCATGTTCCCCCGGCCCCTCTCGACCCTATGTTCCCTGTCCCCTGGTTCATCTTGACCTCATGTTCCCCCGGCCCCTCTCGACCTATGTTCCCTGTCCCCTGGTCCATCTTGACCTATGTTCCCTGTCCCCTGGTTCATCTTGACCTCATGTTCCTCCGGCCTCTCTTGACCTATGTTCCCTGTCCCCTGGTCCATCTTGACCTCATGTTCCCCCGGCCCCTCTCGACCCTATGTTCCCTGTCCCCTGGTTCATCTTGACCTCATGTTCCCCCGGCCCCTCTCGACCTATGTTCCCTCTCCCCTGGTCCATCTTGACCTATGTTCCCTGTCACCTGGTTCATCTTGACCTCATGTTCCCCCGGCCCCTCTCGACCCTATGTTCCCTGTCCCATGGTCCATCTTGACCTCATGTTCCTGGTCCATCTTGACCTCATGTTCCCTGTCCCCTGGTCCATCTTGACCTCATGTTCCATGTCCCCTGGTCCATCTTGACCTCATGTTCCCTGTCCCCTGGTCCATCTTGACCTCATGTTCCCTGTCCCCTGGTCCATCTTGACCTCATGTTCCCTGTCCCCTGGTCCATCTTGACCTCATGTTCCCTGTCCCCTGGTCCATCTTGACCTCATGTTCCCTGTCCCCTGGTCCATCTTGACCTCATGTTCCCTGTCCCCTGGTCCATCTTGACCTCATGTTCCCTGTCCCCTGGTCCATCTTGACCTCATGTTCCCTGTCCCCTGGTTCATCTTGACCCATGTTCCCTGTCCCCTGGTTCATCTTGACCTCATGTTCCCCCAGCCCCTCTCGACCTATGTTCCCTGTCCCCTGGTTCATCTTGACCTCATGTTCCCCCGGCCCCTCTCGACCCTATGTTCCCTGTCCCCTGGTTCATCTTGACCTCATGTTCCCCCGGCCCCTCTCGACCTATGTTCCCTGTCCCCTGGTCCATCTTGACCTATGTTACCTGTCCCCTGGTCCATCTTGACCTAATGTTCCTCCGGCCTCTCTTGACCTATGTTCCCTGTCCCCTGGTCCATCTTGACCTCATGTTCCCCCGGCCCCTCTCGACCCTATGTTCCCTGTCCCCTGGTTCATCTTGACCTCATGTTCCCCCGGCCCCTCTCGACCTATGTTCCCTGTCCCCAGGCCCCTCTCGACCTATGTTCCCCCGGCCCCTCTCGACCTATGTTCCCTGTCCCCTGGCCCCTCTCGACCTATGTTCCCTGTTCCCCCGGACCCTCTCGACCCTACATATGTTCCCTGTTCCCCCGGTCCCTCTCGACCCCGTGTCTCCATGTTACCTTGTACCCTCTTAACCCCATGTTCCCTTGTTGCCTGGCCTCTCGCCATATCTCCCCATCTCTTGACCCCCCAGGATTTGCAGATTCTGCACTGGCCCCCATAGACTTCCCGACCGCCCCTGTGGCAGCCATGAACAAGGTGCTCTCTCTCTGCGGCCTCACCAAGGAGCACATCTCCATGTTCGAGATCAACGAAGCCTTCAGTGTCGTGGCACTAGCCAACATCAAGATCATGGAACTTGACCCAGCTCAAGTCAACATCCACGGAGGTACAGGCTGACTGGGGTGGGTGTTGGCCCAGTTAATGGCAGGGGCATGATCGTGCAACACATGCACCCCATGCTGCAAGAGACTTGCTCACCAGAGATGCCGTGGGTGTCCAGAACCTTTCCCTACTTCTTACATAGTCCAGAACCTCTCCTTACATCTTACATAGTCCAGAACCTCTCCTTACATCTTACATAGTCCAGAACCTTTCCTTACATCTTACATAGTCCAGAACCTTTCCTTACATCTTACATAGTCCAGAACCTTTCCTTACATCTTACATAGTCCAGAACCTTTCCTTACATCTTACATAGTCCAGAACCTCTCCTTACATCTTACATAGTCCAGAAACTTTCCCTACTTCTTACATAGTCCAGAACCTCTCCTTACATCTTACATAGTCCAGAACCTCTCCTTACATCTTACATAGTCCAGAACCTCTCCTTACATCTTACATAGTCCAGAACCTTTCCTTACATCTTACATAGTCCAGAACCTCTCCTTACATCTTACATAGTCCAGAAACTTTCCCTACTTCTTACATAGTCCAGAACCTCTCCTTACATCTTACATAGTCCAGAACCTTTCCTTACATCTTACATAGTCCAGAACCTCTCCTTACATCTTACATAGTCCAGAACCTCTCCTTACATCTTACATAGTCCAGAACCTTTCCTTACATCTTACATAGTCCAGAACCTCTCCTTACATCTTACATAGTCCAGAAACTTTCCCTACTTCTTACATAGTCCAGAACCTCTCCTTACATCTTACATAGTCCAGAACCTTTCCTTACATCTTACATAGTCCAGAACCTCTCCTTACATCTTACCACATAGTCCAGAACCTTTCCTGTTTCAAAAACAATAACAGCTAATGAGAAGCAAATCCTCTTGACTGCCTATACCACCACAACTAACATGCAGCATCTCTAGAGCCTTGCATGGAGGAGAACAGTTGATGAACCTTTGGGGCAGTCAGCCAGGTCCTCCCTCATCTGCTGTTGCCATAGCAGCAATGACGAGTTGGTGCAGTGACTATTACCTCGTGCTCCTTGATGTGCCCTCTCTGTCCTGTACCTCTCCTCTGTGTCCTGTGCCTCTCCTCTCTGTCCTGTGCCTCTCCTCTGTATCCTGTGCCTCTCCTCTGTGTCCTGTGCCTCTCCTCTGTGTCCTGTGCCTCTCCTCTGTGTCCTGTGCCTCTCCTCTCTGTCCTGTGCCTCTCCTCTCTGTCCTGTGCCTCTCCTCTGTGTCCTGTGCCTCTCCTCTGTGTCCTGTGCCTCTCCTCTCTGTCCTGTGCCTCTCCTCTCTGTCCTGTGCCTCTCCTCTGTGTCCTGTGCCTCTCCTCTCTGTCCTGTGCCTCTCCTCTCTGTCCTGTGCCTCTCCTCTCTGTCCTGTGCCTCTCCTCTCTGTCCTGTACCTCTCCTCTCTGTCCTGTGCCTCTCCTCTCTGTCCTGTGCCTCTCCTCTCTGTCCTGTGCCTCTCCTCTCTGTCCTGTGCCTCTCCTCTCTGTCCTGTGCCTCTCCTCTGTGTCCTGTGCCTCTCCTCTGTGTCCTGTGCCTCTCCTCTGTGTCCTGTGCCTCTCCTCTGTGTCCTGTGCCTCTCCTCTCTGTCCTGTGCCTCTCCTCTCTGTCCTGTGCCTCTCCTCTCTGTCCTGTGCCTCTCCTCTGTGTCCTGTGCCTCTCCTCTGTGTCCTGTGCCTCTCCTCTCTGTCCTGTGCCTCTCCTCTGTGTCCTGTGCCTCTCCTCTGTGTCCTGTGCCTCTCCTCTCTGTCCTGTGCCTCTCCTCTCTGTCCTGTGCCTCTCCTCTGTGTCCTGTGCCTCTCCTCTCTGTCCTGTGCCTCTCCTCTGTGTCCTGTACCTCTCCTCTCTGTCCTGTGCCTCTCCTCTCTGTCCTGTGCCTCTCCTCTGTGTCCTGTGCCTCTCCTCTCTGTCCTGTGCCTCTCCTCTGTGTCCTGTGCCTCTCCTCTCTGTCCTGATTGGCTGGGGTATTTAATTAAAGGGGAGACAGTTGCATTTTGGGGGGGAGGGAATGACCCACGTGGTGTTTTTTGTGTGTGTGTGTGTGGTTACCACTTTATAACTCCATAGATTCCGTAAACTTCATGTTATGGACTTGATATATAGCTCAAAAGATAGGTCTCTCTTTGTGCTCTCTGTTGACACTAAAATATTTTTCATAAGTATAACTATAGCCAAGTTAAGGGAGCTACAAGTGGAGGGACCCTAAAAAACCTGAATGCCTGAAACCTCCGAATAAATATCTCCAGATTGCAAAGTGCTAAAGATTTAAAATTAGTACCAGTGGCTAGAGGAAGCCCTCCTCCATCAATGAGTGTTTTCATTAGGCGTTAAAATGTAAGTACGTGGTCAAGCGCATGGGTGGAAAAATAATAATCCATAAAACTCATTTTCCACCCGCGCACTTGACCGCGTACTTACATTTTAGCCTAATGAAAACACTCATTGCATAGAATAGGGCTTTCCCTCTAGCCACTGGTGCTAATTAATCTTTAGCACTTTGCAATCTGGTGATATTTATGTGGAGGTTTCAGGCATTCAGGTTTTGAGGTCCCTCCACTTTAGGTCTAGTAACTTGCCTATAGTTTACCTATGAAAAATATTTTAGTGTCAAAAGAGAGCACACAGAGAGACCTATCTTTTGAGCTATATATCAAGTTCATACCATGAAGTTTGCAGAATCTGCGGAGCTCTAAAGTGGTAACCATAAGTTTTTTTACAAAATTAAAAAATGCAACTGTCCCCCCCTTAGTGAGATCAGCCCAGGCCAGTTGGTGATTGAATTAAAACTTGATTCTTTGAGTGTTGCAGGCAGCCCCTGGTGGCAGCCATCTTATACTGTTAGGTACTTCAACCTATACTGTGAAGGGCCCAACAACCACCTTGCATATATATACATGTACTGTGAAGGGCCAACAACCACCTTGCATATATATACATGTACAGTATATATATATATACATGTACTGTGAAGGGCCCAACAACCACCTTGCATGTATATACATGTACAGTATATATATACATGTACAGTATCTATATATACATGTACTGTGAAGGGCCAACAACCACCTTGCATATATACGTGGACAGTATCTATATATACATGTACTGTGAAGGGCCAACAACCACCTTGCATATATATACATGTACAGTATCTATATATACATGTACAGTATATATATATATACTTATACTACATCACGTCATCTGTAGCTAATCTGATTGGTTAATAACTATAGGTTACATAGGCGCGTAACCTACACTTTTAACCGCATGTAGTTTAGCGCGTGCGCAATGTAGTATAAGTAAGATAGCCTATACATGTACTGTGAAGGGCCAACAACCACCTTGCATATATATACATGTACAGTATATATATATACATGTACTGTGAAGGGCCAACAACCACCTTGCATATATACGTGTACAGTATCTATATATACATGTATTACATACAATGTTCCTTCATTCTTTTACAAGTGCACATATGGTTGGTTCTCCAATGAATTATGATGATTCCATGTGTCTGAGTTTCTGTCTTTCTATTAGTATTATTATATTAGTATTATTATTAACTTCTACGTACTAAGCAACCTTATAATACATACCTGTACATACCTGTACACCAGTAGAATGTATTTATTTGTAATAAACACTTCCTTTTGTCTGGCAAATTAAAAAAATTGCCTGCACCAATCACCATGGCAATTATCACACTTGCACTTGTATAGTGAACTTGTTTTGTGTGTGTGTGTTCATAAATGTTTAACCAGGTGCTGTATCCTTGGGTCATCCTATTGGCATGTCTGGCGCTCGTATCGTGGGGCACCTGGTACACGCCCTCAAGTCCGGCCAAAAGGGACTAGCTGGGATATGCAATGGAGGAGGAGGAGCTTCAGCCATAATAATAGAGAAACTATGACAACACATAACTAAATGTGTGGCTGTGTTGTTTTGTTTAAATAGAATATCTCAATGTTGATTGGCATCTGAAAAGTAATACAGGCATCGGCAGGAACGATGTACAAGAATGCAGCGGCAGGAGCCACAAGATGTATCCACATTTGTGGAGCTCCATTGCTTCCACTTGCACAGTTCTTTGAGCAAGAGAAGTGGAGACAATATAAGTTTTACAATCGTGGCCAAGGTAGTCTGGGGTTGTCACAACTTCATGAGATCACTTCGCTTACATGACTAGTGCTAATAGTAACTATTGTGGAAGGCCAGAGTAGAGTGAGTCTTGCTATAAAGCTAAGCCGATGAAACAAGATTTCATAAATGCACAATTCTTTGGAAAGAAACGTCACTGGTGCAGAATCAGAGTGCCTGCCTTCAAGTGTTTTTTTTAAAGTTCTTACAATGTCTTGGCTGTTCTGCTCTTCGTTAGATCACTGGCTTGAATGTGCATATAATAACACAGTTGTTCTCTGGATTGCTTTTTGTTGTTTTCATTTGATTATCTGTAAGAAATGTCAACTCGGTAGCTCTCCCAGGCCTACTACATCCCACATACCCAATGGATATCATCATTGTCAAGTCAAAGGTAAACCTGAAGACATGACTCTGTTCTTGCCCTAGTAACTAAAGAGATAAACCTTACCTTCCAAAGGATACTGCATCTATGCTGACATTGTTGGATTTAGAGCCCACCTCACACAGTGAGCACACCTCTCTGTCCAGAACTACATTGATGATGAAAAGTCCATGTGGCTTCTTGAATTAACAATACCAATAAAGTCTGAAACTTTCACAAACCAGAACTAGGGAACAAGACGAAGAACCCTACCACTACCTGCTACAGACATTGAGAACAAGGACTACAGAATATCATACAACACAGTAGAAGTTAGTGCACTTGTGACACATCCAGAAGCAACAAGATAGATATCCTCCCATGGATCATATCAGCCACCCCTCTCCATCACATCATGTCTTCGATAGCATAGTCCAGGTCCACAACTGGAACACATCAAAATCTCCAGCCTGATCTGGTAGCATTACACGAGAATGAGCAAACTCTGTGATGGAAAATGAAGATGTTGGTTCCTTGAGGTTGTTTATAAAAAACATGATGTCATTTAGTTCAAAATAAAGCATTAGTGGTAACAGGTCCAGAGAAATAAGAATAATTGTTCAATATATATTTTGTGGCCCTTCTCTGGATCCTTTCGATGGGTTTGATGTCCTTGAGGAGCATTGGTCTCCAGAGTTGAGACCCATACACAAGTTGATATCTAACTAACGAAATAATTATAAAGAGTCTTTTTGACATGGACAGGAATATATTGGCTGAAGGTTCTCCTGATGAGGCTGAGCTTGCAGTATGCTTTGGATATTAATGAATTTAAATGTTTAGTCCATGTCAAGTCATTAGAGATCACTACCCCCAAATCCTGTGGCTTCTAGAGACTGGTATGTCTTCCTTATTCACAGTGTAGCTGGATGTTAAAACAGCCTGACCCATGGAGAATTGCACCAGTGCGAATTTACTTGTGTTGAATTCCATCTTCCATTTTCTGGACCACTCAATTATTTTATCCAGGTCACTTTGGAGTAAATAAATATCACTACTGTTATTTACTTTATCTCTCAAATAGATATCAGTACACTTCAGTGAATAACTGTGATTCTGATCTCCTTCCAGGCCTCTCTGGTGTTCCTCAAGGGAGCATCTTAGGACTTATCTTATTTATTATTTATCTGAACGACCTGCCTGGGGTAGTCAACAATGCAAAGATTCTCAGCTTTGCTGATGACACCAAATGCTACAAACTTCCTGAAATAGTTTCCAGAGGTTGCCCGATATTCCCGAGGACTTAAGTTTTTGTAAAAGCTCCATGTGTGGTACCCTGTCAAAAGCCTTACAAAAGTCAAGGTAGATGACATCCACCTGATTTTTACCTGCCATATTCTTCTGGATATCCTCAAGGAGGAGAAGTAGTTGTTGAATGGCAGATCTCTTTCTCAGAAAACCAAATTGCCTCACATTCATGACTTGGTCTGAAACATAATCTATGATCTGATCATACAGCAGTCTTTCCAGTACCTTAGATAATGAACATAAGAGCCTGTAATTTTTGGTGTATGCTCTGTCACCAGACTTGTGAATTGGTGTAATACGATGTACCTTCCATTCAGCAGGTAGATAGCTTTGGTTTAGACACTGTGTAAAAAGATGGAATACTGGTTCGCAGAGAGCTAAAGAACAAGATTTAAGAATTTTTGGACCAATCCCATCTACACCCATGGCCTTGGTAGGGTCAAGTGTAGCCAGAATTTTGTAAACATCAGATTGGGTGAAAGAAATGCTATCCAGTATACTGATGGTGATGTTATTTCTACATCCTTGGTTGAGGACTGCTGTACAGAGCTGGGAGTAAACATAGAGTAAAAGTATATGTTGAATTGATCAGCCTTATCCTTGTTAGTGGAGGCAGACTCATGATTGGTGGAAAGGTTGCATGTGTGGACAGACTGCTAATATAATTATAGATTCTGTGATTCTTGGAGTTAGCGAAGTCCTTGACTAGCTCACTTTCCCAAGATGTCTTTGCTTCTAGTATTAGGGACTGTGTTTGTTTTTCGAAGATTTTATGCGATGCCTCAAACTATCTGATGGTTTATCCCTAAACTTTCGTCTGAGAAATCTAAGTTTATTAAGGTTATGTCTAATTGTGGGAGAAAACCACTTGGGGTAGTTTTTTGAACTGATTTTGACTTTGGGAACAAATAGATCTATAGCTTCATGTAGAGTAGACTTGAGATCAAGCCAGAGGTATTCTATGTCCTGGGACTCAAGAAAATGACTAAAGTCATGATCCAGAAGAAAAGCATGCATTCCCACAAGATCAGCTTTTGAGTAATCGTATACATACACTGCCTTAATTTTTTTGAATGAGGAGATGGAAAAATTCACTTTAAAATGGTCAGAGTAATTTGTCTGTGGAGTCTACAGAGAGGTTTGTGATAAGATTTTGAGAGTTGGAGATAAAGGTCTAGAATACTGCCCTTGTTATGTGTCGGTGAAGAAACAAACTGTGTAAGATCAAATTGAAAAATTAGATCGCAGAACAGGGTGGAAGGTAATGTAACTGCACTAAGAGTCTGCCAATTAATATCAGGCAAGTTGAAATCTCCAACAATAATTAATTTTTTTTTGTTGAATTAGGCCTTCTAAGTAAGAATACAGACTGAAGTAGTGTTCATCAGTGGCATTAGGAGCAATATATACAACACAGGTTATAAATATTTTCCTGCAATAAATTTCCATTGCACTCACAGAAACTTGGTTAGCCACTTCACTACTAGATAACGAAATCATCCCTTCTGGTTATACAATCTACAGGAGAGATAGGTCCGCTAGAGGTGGAGGTGTCCTTTTATGTATCAAAGAATCTATCCCAAACTTATTTCAACACACCCAAGCATTGAATCAATCACAGTAGATATGAAGTTGAGTGGAGAATGAAAAAAGTTGAGCTTGTTGACAATGCTTCGTGAATTCCATAGACATACATTTATGTTATTTTCTAGTCAATCCTTGTGACAACATTCACCAGGATTGACGTAAGCAGGAGATTCTTGTTCACGCAGTGGAATTGGCAGATTCCCAGAGATGTCATCAGATTGCACAATATGAGAATTGATAGAGGAATGCTCATCAGGTGGAATTCTACCAATGGTTGACTGACTAACTGGGAACAGTATTCAGTTTTTCACACACTGTAGGAGCGAAAAATGAAGATGGATCTGAGGTTAATGGATTGACAGATAAAACATCACAATAGCACATGAGTTTGATCACAAGGAATTAGTTGATTTGAAGTAGACTGGCTACCGTGAAATTGGTCTGGTGGATAGGTCTGGTGGATAACTGGTTTTTGACTTGTTGGTCACACTTGGAGCAGGAACAAAAGATTTGTTGACTATTTTCCCATAAGGCTTGTTTTTGACATAGATAAGTTTATTTTATTTTATCGATTTGCGATCCACTCCTGCCTCAATGAGTGTCCATCTCTGTTTTAGAAGTAAGGCCTCATGAATCCTTTGCTCAGGAGTCATATCTGGTTTGATACGGATAGGATCCATAAGGCTTCCCTTGTTGGCCAGAATGCTGGTTACATCAGCACACCTGATTAATTTGACAACAATAGGCCTTGGTCTGTGGGAACTTTTCTTGAACTTGCCAAGCCTAAAGCTATCACTTATTGAGGTAGTGCTAACATTAGGGTCCAGATTTGAGAGAATGTTAGCAACTTTACCCATTTCAGAGCTTAGGCATAGTTGCCTGGGCTGGAGTAGAAGGTGAGAACTATATTCCTTACAGCCAAACGGTTGCAAGATGAGTCTTTAACTATTGACCATAGCGATCATTTCCAGTTTAGCACGGCCATTTATTGTGATGATCATTTCCAGTTTAGCACGGCCATTTATTGTGATGATCATTTCCTTTTTAAATTTTTTTAAATATTTTATTATTTTAATTTTATTTACTGGTACCAATTTCAAATCTTTAGCACTTAGCAATCTAGAGTTATTTATATGGAGGTGCAGGCATTCAGGTTTTTGAGGTCCCTCCACTTTAGGTCTAGTAACTTGCCTACAGTTATACCTATGAAAGATATTTTAGTATCTAAAGAGAGCACACAGAGAGACCTATCTTTTGAGCTATATATCAAGTCCATACCATGAAGTTTGCAGAATCTACGGAGCTCTAAATTTGTAATCATAAGTAAAAATAATTAAAAATGCATCTGTCCCCCCTTCAGTCAGTAAAGGTTAAGTCGCTCAAAAACTCTCCAGTGAGCTCACTCTCTTGTAGCCGGCTGGCCAATCCTTCATAGACATGTAAATCAAATACAATAATTACTCCTCTAAGTGGGTGTTACATATCAATCTTGTGCCTGCATGCTCCTGTCTCGCACTTGCACGTCAGGAGAAGTGTCCCTGACACCACAAGGCAACATGTTTATTTTTCACTCACACTTTCTCTTCTGCCAGTGCAGGATACAGTCAACCAGTATGATAATTGGAGGTAATTTTTTTATTTAATGGTGGCATCTAGCAGAAGGCAACGCTCTCGTCCGACGCTCTTCTTGTTCTTATACTCCGTTAAAATTACCTACCGGCTCTTTTCAGAGCCAAGCATCCACCTCACGTCCTCCAACACATCTACATTGTTTTTGCCCCTGCAATCTCGCTCCCTCCTCACAACCGTCTCACTCACTACTTCATTCTCATTTCTTCCTCAACAGTCTTCGACGCATCCGTAGACTGTCATATTGCCAGTTCTATCTGTTCTTCCAGTGTGGCTAATATTGTTTGCCTACTACTAGCCCTCTCAGGTGGTGTGGAAACCAAGCCTGGCCCTAGCACCTTAGACACAGTTAAATGTGTCTGTAACACCAATGCTGAAGAGGGAGATATGATCCAGCGTGACACCTGCTCCTATTGGTCTCACTGCAATTGCGTCAACATTTCAATTACTCTAGCAGAAACATACCCATTATCTTGTCCCCGCTGTATCAAATCCTCAGTACCAAGTACAAAAAATGGAAACCAATGTCTGGACCCTTGTACTCCTGGTGCAAAACACCTCGGATTTAATGTCTATGCCAATTCAAGCTGAGCTGGACACCATCTGTGGAACTGTTTTCTCCCTGTCTTCAGCCCTCCAACGTCTTGCCCAGTTATCCATAAGTATCGAACAATCCTCTTCCTCTAAATCTCTTCCTGACCCTCCAGTTTCTTCTAATAGGCATGCTCAAAATCCCCTACATCAACCCCTTCCACCTGTTCCACTCAAGGAACCGGCACGGCATGAGACACTTTTTTATCCTGCCGCCGTCCCCCTCAAAGCCACCATACCTTGCTTGCAGAACAGGCCGCCATTCATGAAGCCCCCTCTGCTATCTACTCCTACTTATCCTCTATCACCTCAACGCACAGGCCTCCCCACCCCTGCTACCTACTCCATTTATCCCCAACCAACTCCAGGGCTTCCCCTTCAGGTCCCTGGCATAAGGAAACAACATCAGCCACCACTAGACCTCAACCACGGCTACTCCCCTCAAAGCCTCTGGCAACTGAACCCTACACAAAACACCTCCCACTCCCTTCTACCACCCAAACCACCTCCCTCCCATCAAGCCCTGTGCACCTCGCTGCTCATCCTCGCCTAACCTTACCTCTTCTTGGTCTACTTTCACCTCTCCTAATGCCACACTTCCTGTCCTCTCCCGGTTACCAGCAGTATCCACAAATGACCTGAAGGTATTCTATTTTAATGCACGCAGTCTTTTTCCCAAATTTGATGAGCTTACAACATTGCCATATCTCTATAAACCCCACATCATTGCTATAGTTGAGACATGACTCTCCCCAGATGTCTCTGACGCTATTTTTAACTACCACGCTTTTAGACTAGATCGAAATAGACATGGTGGAGGTATAGTAGTCTATGTAAAGTCAAGCCTTCTCGCCTCAATCATCTCTCTCCCATCCATCTCTACGCTTGAACTTCTGCTTATCTCGATTAAGCTTCCTTTTTGCGACATTTATCGCCCACCTTCATTACCCGACCATCTGGATCATCTACTTGCCTCACTTGCTGCTCTTCCCTCCATCCCCCACCTTTCCACAAAGGAACTTATTCTGCTTGGGGACATTTTTTGTTACCATCACCGCTTCACCATCACCGCTTCATAAGCAATAACTGACCTTTTTTCTCTCAATCAAATTATCCACTATCCAACTCACTACTCCCATACTGGTGTCCCCTCTATCACTGATCTTGTGTACGTACCCTCCACCCTTACTCCCACCTGCTGTGAAGTCTCTCCTCCTTATCAAACTCCAACCACAACTCCATCCTCTTCTCCCTCCCTCTCATTTCTGATTCTCCATCTCCCTCACCTCCTCCAGTCTGGTTATACAACAGAGCAGACTTCTCTCAAGCTAACGACCTAATTAATATCATTGCCTGGGATACCATCCTCCCCCCCCCTCAGGCACTGAAGCCTCTTGGCTCATATTTAAAGAACTCTTTACTCAGCATCATGCACAAAACTATTCCCTCTAAGCTAGTTTATCCAACAACCCACTGCACCCCTCTCTGGATCTCCTACTCCATTCTCAAACAAATCAAAAATAGAAATGGATGATACTCCTCTGCCAGGTCACTCAGATCTGGTGATGCCGGGGCAGCCTATCACCATTGTCATAATCAAACTCTTTCACTCCTCCGCTCAGCAAAACACTTCTTCTTCCAAAGACTATCATCTTCTCCCAACTCCATTTCTTTTCGGAGAGCCATAAAGAAATTAGGTATAAGGCATCTTGTATTCCATCTCTTACTTACCAAGACCAAACTTGGGCTTCCCCTCAGTCTAAAGCTGAGGTTCTAAATCACTTCTTCTCAAGCTGTTTTAATAAGTCTTCTCCCCCCTCTGTAATCACACACCATCTCCTCCACCCTTCCCTTGCCCTCCCAAACTCCTCTGCTCACTGGACGAGATTGTAAGTCTTCTAACCTGCATTTTCCCTCTGAGAAATAGACTGACCCTTTATCTCTGCCAGAATGCTTAGATCCACAGCTACCTCCATATCAATTCCTCTTTCTCTTATCTTTAATTCCTCCCTCTCTACTGGTGCACTACCCAGCATTCCTTTGTAGTTATCCCCAAAACATCTCCACCCTCGTCTTTCCCCAAGGACTATCGTCCCATCTCCTTATTATCCCTAAGGTATTAGAATGCCACATATTTAACTACTTACATGAACTTATCACCATCAAGATGTTTTGTCAAAAGTTCAGTTCGTATTTCGCCCAAATACTTAACGTAACTCAATCCTTGTTTGCTTCCCTGGATGCCCACAAGTCTGTCTGTGAAGTCTTTCTAGACGTCAAGAAAGCTTTTGACTGTGCCGCATAGACCACTCTTAAACACTCTGTCCTCACTTAATATTCCTTCTCACCTCCTCTGTTGGCTCACTTCCTATCTTATGGCCCAGTAACAGAGTGTCGCCATCTCTGGTGCTCTCTCTTCTTCGTGTCATGCATCCTCTGGAGTACCTCGAGGATCTATTTTTGGTCCTCTTCTCTTTGTTCTTTACATTAACAACATTGCAAAGCTCCCACTCTCGACATCCTCTACACTTACTCTCTATGCAGATGACATCCTCCTCTCCCACCCCTTCTCTTCCCTCTTCCTTAGATTCAGTGCAATCAGACATTGATCATCATGGCTATCTTCCATAATTAACCCTGATAAAAGCAAGTACATGATGATCTCTCGTAAACCCCTTGCATCCTCATCCTCCACTGTATTTATCCTCAATAGCACTCCCTTTGATCTCGTCACTTCATTTACATACTTAGGAGTTACTTTCACCTCTAACCTCTCCTGGAACCTGCACATTAGCAAAGTACACACTAAATCAAGGAAAACAATAGGATTAATTTCCTTTACAATCACTCATCCTCTCATACGCTAATTAAACTTTACACTACATTAGTTCTCCCTCATCAAGTTCCTGTTCCTGTGTGGTCACCTCCTCCCCTTCTTGTAATTCCAATCCTTAGACCGCTTTCAGCACTGAGCACTCAGACTCACCAATGGACGCCTTACTAAGCATCCCTTCTCTCCACCCTTACACTCTCAAATAGACGTGCTCGGGCCAAGCTCCTTCTAATATATAAAATAATAAACAATTACATCCACTTTCCTCCAGATTCCATCCAATTAGCCCCTACTCCACTCATGTCTTCTTGCCAAACCACCCATCAAACATCATAACCCCATTCTCCCACACTGTAGTCATGTAGTCTTCCTTCGTTCCCTCTGCCACAGCTCTCTGGAACTCACTCCCAACCTCCATTAGATCCTCATCCTCACTCTCTTCCTTCAAAAGATATATTAAACAATTCATCGCCTAACTTCAACCTACATTATCTAAAGCTAAAGCTCTAAATAGCTTTTGCTAATGAGCTCATAAATAAAAAAATACAGACAGACACACAGTTCTCTTCTGCCAGTGCAAATGCAGTCATCATTTCCAAGTCAAACTGAGCAAACGACTGGGTCAGCAAGTGAGCATAGAGCAGAGGACTGCTTTTTATTTTGGGAAGGATTCCCTGTTAATTGAAAAACACACTTCACTAGAAGTATTATATAATACATATTTCTGATCAGATATCAGTGCGTGGGTTGATGGCAGTATTTAACTTTCCCCCCCCCCACCCCCATCATCAACTATTAACTTTACAATCTGACTTTGAATGTGATGTAGTACTATATAGTATAATAAATGCATTAGAGGCATGGGAAGGAAAAAAAGGAAAAAAGATATCAGTACAGATGCATACTCATACCGTAAACCCACCGTATTACCTTATTTATAAGCGTCTGTTTTCTTTTTGGAACATACAACGTTTATACATGCATAACAGCACTTGCCCGCGCAGCTAGTGCTTATACCCCTTTGCAACTCACTAGCACGAGGTTGCAGCTTGTCATACCAGCAAATCAAACGTTGCCATAGCAGCAGCTAGATTTCCCCTACGCGCACGCGCGAAAGCGTTCTGGCGTCGGACCGAAACAAATTTACATTAGCGTTTCTTAATGAAGGAAATCAGGTTGAGAACCTTCAATCAAAATGGTGAAAACGACGGATTTGCTACAGCATAGAATGTACCGCGGCAGAGAAAATAAATGAGGCTGCAGTATGTTTCTGTGCGCGCGCACGAACTTTAAGTATCTCGGCGGGAGATTTTGATTTTGACGCGAACGAGAACGGGGGATTCGGACCCTCCCTCAGCGGGAGAGTTGAAACGGGTAACATGCAGGCTCTAGACTATATTAATGCATAAAAAAGGGGGGGGGGGGAAGCAGCACTGAAGACCTGTCATATCCACTAACACATTTTTGGATGGCCAAGCTAATTCAAGCTAATTCAAGGCCTAATAAATGCTAAGGTCTGTCCGGGTCCCACCCACGTTCCACTGTGCCCACATGTCGGCGTTCCTGTGCTGACGCCAGCATAAAAAAAAAAGTGAAAAATTTTACTCGGATCGATTTAGAGATATAAATCTCTCGTTTTTGCGCCTCTTTTTCCCCTAGTTTCTGGTCCTGCTAGCATTATAGCTATCAGGGTTAGTTACCCCTAGCCACTGCCTACATGTTCGCTAACGAGCCTCCAGCCAAGCGAGCACGATTGACTGATAGTGAAGAACCCAAGAAAAATCAACATTCGGGCAACTGCAACGAACACGTGAGGGCAGGAGAGGTTTCTCTGCTGTATAGGTCGACACGGAGTGGTAGTTCTGTAGCTACGTAATGTTAAAGTTGTTCATAGTGTGAATTTAGCATGTGCATGAATTTTTCTTTTCTCTATGATCTCCAAAAGGCTTTCTTTCTAATTATAAGTAAATATAGTCCACGCCCATTCTAGTAAGTTGGACTTCCCATTGAAAGAGGTTCCTCTAGCTGCTGTCCACTGTTACCTGGGGTTGTTGTCTGTACTATGTAAGTGTTTTAATTACCTTTGATTCTCTATGTCTCGTATGTACGGGGCAGGTAGAGCTACGCTTGTTAGCTGTAAATAGAGCCAGTAGCTTAGTTACTGGATATTCAAAAGATATGGCTAAATATTTTGCTTATGTAGCCAGACATTTCTTGCATGTATGACTAGCTCTATACCATTGTTACTAGCCAGCTACAATTAAATAATATTTACAAACTAATTGCCATGTTCACAAAACAAGTTGATTTGCAAACCAAAAACCTTCATAGATTTAACTAGAATGAACTAGGTATGCTAACACCTAGAATTTTTTTTACCATGGTTAGAAGATCTGGTTGAACATTTTACATTCCATTCCTATGTCTGTGCTAGAATTAGTAGCTAACTACAGTGTACTATTGGCTACCACTAAGTGTCTAGAGCTACTGTAGTTATTTTTTTGATGTTGTAGCAGCTTGTTCCTTCCTATCTTCAACTAAACTTAGTTCCAGATTATTGTGAACTTTGTTACTCGAAGACAGCATTGCTCTCGACCAAGAAGGTCGTATCTGTGTCTGGCAGAAGCTTCCTCTATATAGCAACCAAGTCTCATCCTCCTAGTTGGCTCTTCACTACCCTGAGCTTGGAGGACCTCTGCGCTGTATTAGTAGCAAGGAATGTCTAATGCTGCAAACATTTCCTTCTGGGATATCCCCAAACACTTGTGGATTAACCTGGGATGCCCCTAATTAACTTAGTTAGCTTGGACTTCAGGTTCTTGTAAACTAGTCCTAGCCAAGAATACTCGAGCCCAACTTGGACCCTTATCCCTAGTTCTAGTCCTGGACCTGGAATACCCCTAGCCTTAGTCCTGGACCTGGAATACCCTTACCCCTAGCCTTAGTGAATACTAGCCTTAGTTCCGGACCTGGAATACCCTTTCCCCTAACCTTAGTCCTGGACCTGGAATACCCTTACCCCTAGCCTTAGTTCCGGACCTGCCCCTAACCTTAGTCCTGGACCTGGAATACCCTTACCCCTGGCCTTAGTCCTGGACCTGGAATACCCTTACCCCTAACCTTAGTCCTGGACCTGGAATACCCTTAACCCTAACCTTAGTCCTGGACCTGGAATACCCTTACCCTAGCTTTAGTCCTGGACCTGGAATACCCTTTCCCCTAGCCTTAGTCCTGGACCTGGAATACCCTTACC
This sequence comes from Cladorhizidae sp. MBARI D1340-BT2, assembly GCA_028752905.1. NCBI lineage: Eukaryota > Metazoa > Porifera > Demospongiae > Poecilosclerida > Cladorhizidae > Cladorhizidae sp. MBARI D1340-BT2. The sequence goes on along the minus strand of JAQNBH010000013.1, from coordinate 36,658,826 downwards.
CCTGGCCTTAGTCCTGGACCTGGAATACCCTTACCCCTAACCTTAGTCCTGGACCTGGAATACCCTTACCCCTGGCCTTAGTCCTGGACATGGAATACCCTTACCCCTAGCCTTAGTCCTGGACCTGGAATACCCTTAACCCTAACCTTAGTCCTGGACCTGGAATACCCTTACCCCTAGCTTTAGTCCTGGACCTGGAATACCCTTACCCCTAGCCTTAGTCCTGGACCTGGAATACCCTTTCCCCTAGCCTTAGTCCTGGACCTGGAATACCCTTACCCCTAGCCTTAGTCCTGGACCTGGAATACCCTTACCCCTAGCCTTAGTCTGGATCTGGAATACCCTTACCCCTAGCCTTAGTCCTGGACCTGGAATACCCTTACCCCTAGCCTTAGTCCTGGACCTGGAATACCCTTACCCCTAGCCTTAGTCCTGGACCTGGAATACCCTTTCCCCTAGCCTTAGTCCTGGACCTGGAATACCCTTACCCCTAGTCTTAGTCCTGGACCTGGAATACCCTTACCCCTAGCCTTAGTCCTGGACCTGCTTACCCCTAGCCTTAGTCCTGGACCTGGAATACCCTTACCCGTAGTCCTGGACCTAGAGTTCTTTTCGTCTAGCCCTAGCCCTGATTCCAGGACACATAATATATTAGTCACCCTTGCTAAGGACGCCAATTCCAGGAATCCGGAATGTCTTAGGAAAGATTGAACAGTACTGGTATGATGTGACCATGTTATGTCATGATGTCATGATGTAATAGCTAGCCTATAATCCAAGCACTTCCTGCATTTCAACAGCAATGCTGGACGGGTATGTGGTAACCACGTTATGTCGTGATGTAACAGCTTGCTCAATAATCGTGCACTTGCTGTATTTCAACGTTGTGATGTTATTGCAGAAGTGTGCAGTAAGTGTGTTGAAATGCGACAGTCTTATCATCCCAAGGAGTTGGAACTAACTAGAAACTAGGAATAAAGTAGCCAATTTAGGTGGGGGAAGGGATATTAGGCTGCAAAGGCTTATAATTTAGTTGGGGGTGGTGAAGAGAGGCTGCCAGTGTTGGATGCTAGACGATTCATTTTTGAGTTCTAGTGAATTTCTATTTAATTTTGCTTTAGTCTCTAGGCAACGGCAACCACAACATGAGCACTGCCTCAGCTCAAGCTGGTGGGGGGATGAACAACGATATTGACGAGGGGCTCTACTCCAGACAGCTCTATGTGTTCGGTCATGATGCCATGCGCAAAATCGTCACCACCAATGTCCTTATCTCGGGCATGAAGGGACTGGGGGTGGAAATAGGTGAGGGCACTTGTCTTTCTCCCCCTCTCTTCTCTCTCCCCTCTTTCTCTCTACGCCCCCCTCTCTCTTCTTTCTCCCTCCTCCCTCTCGTTCTGCCCCTCCCTCTCTCCTCCCTCTCTTTCTGCCCCTCCCTCCCTCTCTTTCTGCCCCTCCCTCTCCTCCCTCTCTTTCTGCCCCTCCCTCTCTCCTCCCTCTCTTTCTGCCCCTACCTCTCCCCTCCCTCTCTTTCTGCCCCTCCCCCTCTTCTCCCTATCTTTCGGCCCTCCCCCCCTCTCCTCCTCTTTCTGCCACTCCCCCTCTCTCCTCTTTCTGCCCCTCCCCCTCTCTCCTCTTTCTGCCCCTCTCCTCTTTCTGCCCCTCTCTCCTCTTTCTGCCCCCCTCTCTCCTCTTTCTGCCCCTCCCTCTCTCCTCTTTCTGTCCCCCTCTCTCCTCTTTCTGCCCCTCCCTCTCTCCTCTTTCTGTCCCTCCCTCTCCTCTCTCTTTCTGTCGCTCCCTCTCTCCTCCCTCTCTTTCTGCCCCTCCCTCTCTCCTCCCTCTCTTTCTGCCCCTCCCTCTCTCCTCCTTCTCTTTCTGCCCCTCCCTCTCTCCTCCCTCTCTTTCTGCCCCTCCCTCTCTCTCACACCTCCCTCTCTCTTCCATATATACATATATGCCATGTAGCTGTCCATGATGACAGATGTCAGTCAAAGCCTGTAACCAAAATTACCACCAGTAAAAGTACACGTCCACTTTTGCCCTAACATTTTTTTTGGCGTGGAATCAGTGCTCATGACCGTTACAGGATGCTATATATGGTGGCCTCAGCTAGCAGGGTCCATATAGGATGCTATATATGGTGGCCTCTCACACAGGTCCATATAGGATGCTATATATGGTGGCCTCTCGCACAGCTAGCCATGATAGGATGCTATATATGGTGGCCTCTCACACAGCTAGCCATGATAGGATGCTATATATGGTGGCCTCTCGCACAGCTAGCCATGATAGGATGCTATATATGGTGGCCTCTCACACAGGTCCATATAGGATGCTATATATGGTGGCCTCTCGCACAGCTAGCCATGATAGGATGCTATATATGGTGGCCTCTCGCACAGCTAGCCATGATAGGATGCTATATATGATGGCCTCTCGCACAGCTAGCCATGATAGGATGCTATATATGGTGGCCTCTCACACAGCTAGCCATGATAGGATGCTATATATGGTGGCCTCTCGCACAGCTAGCCATGATAGGATGCTATATATGGTGGCCTCTCACACAGCTAGCCATGATAGGATGCTATATGGCGGCCTCTCACACAGCTAGTAGGGTCCATATAGGATGCTATATATGGTGGCCTCTCACAACCAGCAAATTCACTGCTTGGTCTTGCCAGGAGTAGATATGGCCACGCCCACTTTACCATCACCGCCAAGTTTTTAATAGTGCAAAGGTGGAATCATAAAATATCTCAACAATCACCACTTCTGGCTCTGTGAATTCTTATGGTAGATAATCTGTTGTTAATTGCCACTTGAGGTGAGTGTGAAGCCAGCACTGTCTTGTGGTCAAATCTGTGACAACAACAATGCCCCACCCACCCAACCCCTCCACACACACCAACCGCTCCACACACACCAACCCCTCCACACACACCAAACCCTCCACACACACCAACCCCTCCACACACACCAACCCCACCACACACACCAACCCCTCCACACACACCAACCCCACCACACACACCAACCCCTCCACACACACAGCAGTGACGTGCTCACTTGACAGCAACAACAGAAGGTTAACAAACTGCACTCTCTCTGTCCCCGACTGTGAAGTGTTCCTCTCTAGGGGATGAGTCACTCGTATTGTGTCCCCGACTGTGAGGTGTTCCTCTCTAGGGGCTGAGTCACTCGTATTGTGTCCCCGACTGTGAGGTGTTCCTCTCTAGGGGGGGCTGAGTCACTCGTGTTGTGTCCCCGACTGTGAGGTGTTCCTCTCTAGGGGCTGAGTCACTCGTATTGTGTCCCCGACTGTGAGGTGTTCCTCTCTAGGGGGGGCTGAGTCACTCGTATTGTGTCCCCCGACTGTGAGGTGTTCCTCTCTAGAGGCTGAGTCACTCGTATTGTGTCCCCGACTGTGAGGTGTTCCTCTCTAGTGGCTGAGTCACTCGTATTGTGTCCCCGACTGTGAGGTGTTCCTCTCTAGGGGCCGTATTGTGTCCCCGACTGTGAGGTGTTCCTCTCTAGAGGCTGAGTCACTCGTATTGTGTCCCCGACTGTGAGGTGTTACTCTCTTGTGTGGAGTGTAATTTATACAGTTAGTGGTCGTATTGGTCAAGTGCATTGAGAGGTGGTCGTATTGGTCAAGTGCATTGAGAATGTTATCTGGCCTGACGAGTGTATTGTGCAGCTCAGGCGGTGTTGAAGGCAGCAGAACCTGCAGTGACAAGTGTATTGTGCAGCTTATGATGCTCAGGCAGTGTTGACGGCAGCAGAACCTGCAGTGACGAGTGTATTGTGCAGCTTATGATGCTCAGGCAATGTTGAAGGCATCAGAACCTGCAGTGACGAGTGTATTGTGCAGCTTATGATGCTCAGGCAGTGTTGACGGCAGCAGAACCTGCAGTGACGAGTGTATTGTGCAGCTTATGATGCTCAGGCATTGTTGAAGGCAGCAGAACTTGCAGTGAGAATGCCTCAATACTGAAGATGTAGCATCTGTGTGTGGTTTGGTGTAGTACTGGTTATCTTGATGGTCGGTGTTCACAAGGAGAGTCAACATACTGGGGTAGAGGTGTGAAGCAAGTTATGACCTTCTGAGGAATGGACATCTCCATCCTCTGCTTCTTCGGGGTACTACCTGCACTCTAAGGCGCTGTTACAAACCACAGACAGGGTTTCATTTAGAAAATTGTCCAAGGGACAACTGGAGGAATCTGGATATTAAGGGGGGGCATGATGTCAAGCACTTATCAACATCGATAAGAATTTTAATAATACAATTTCCAAGGGGGGGCAAAAAGGTTCCAAGGGGAGCTGCCCCCCTAAATGAAACCCTGACAGATATTCAACACCTAAAGTGCTATTAGCCACACAATTGCTGACTTACCATTAAGGCTGATTCACAGTTTGACGCTCAGCCATCGTTACGTATCGTATCATCCTATCATAACATATCATCGTATTGTGAACCAGCAACGTCATGTAATATGATACGATAGGATGTTTACGATACGTAACGATGGAATAGGATCTGGTCTATTCTAGCGTCGAGCGTCCGACCAATCAGAATGCTGGCAAGTGGGAGGGTCATGTGAAGGACTTTGTACCTTCACTAGAAGAAGAACTATCACAGCTAGAACTACTAGATGAACTAGAAGAACTACACAGCTAGAACTACTAGATGAACTAGAAGAGGAAGAACTGCCGTCCATAGCGTCCTCTCGATCGGTCAACTACTATCACGTGAGCACCTTGTCAAAACCAGGAAAAACTCGCCAATCGAACACTCTATTGTGAACAAGAAACAATACAATACGATAGAACGATACGATAGAACGATACGATAGGATGATACGTAACGATGGGCGAGCGTCATATTGTAGCTGCTACACACCTAGAGCAAGCACTGAGGGGGGGGATTCTTTTAGCGATATATCCTTCAGAGCCTTTCTGAACATCATCAATCTGACTCACCGGCTGCTCCCATCCTTCACCGGCTGCTCCCATCCTTCACCGGCTGCTCCCATCCTTCACCGGCTGCTCCCATCCTTCACCGGCTGCTCCCATCCTTCACCGGCTGCTCCCATCCTTCACCGGCTGCTCCCATCCTTCACCGGCTGCTCCCATCCTTCACCGGCTGCTCCCATCCTTCACCGGCTGCTCCCATCCTTCACCGGCTGCTCCCATCCTTCACCGGCTGCTCCCATCCTTCACCGGCTGCTCCCATCCTTCACCGGCTGCTCCCATCCTTCACCGGCTGCTCCCATCCTTCACCGGCTGCTCCCATCCTTCACCGGCTGCTCCCATCCTTCACCGGCTGCTCCCATCCTTCACCGGCTGCTCCCATCCTTCACCGGCTGTCCTATCCTTCACCGGATGCTCTCATCCTTCACCGGATGCTCCCATCCTTCACCGGCTGCTCCCATCCTTCACCGGCTGCTCCCATCCTTCACCGGCTGCTCCCATCCTTCACCGGCTGCTCCCATCCTTCACCGGCTGCTCCCATCCTTCACCGGCTGCTCCCATCCTTCACCGGCTGCTCCCATCCTTCACCGGCTGCCCCTTTCAGATGCATGATTGTACTTGTCAGTATATAGTTATGTGGTTAAAAATAATGAGACAGTGCATTGTTACGTGCATATTGTTATCCAGGCGTTCTTAATTAAGTGGTTGATGTTGCGTTTTTTAACCATCAACCATACAACGTATGATGCAATGCAGAGGACAGTTATTTTTGACCGCTAGTGTACCTTCCTGGTTTTCAGGTCCATGTAGCCACTCTAGTAATGACATTCATGCTCACAATATCGCAGCCACTGGATCCCCATAAAGCTACAGTTATTGCAAACCTACTCCAACCTGCCTCAACCCAGTGTGGTGTTCGTCCAGTATGTGTCCCATAGAGCTATTGTCAACCTACTTCAACCTGCCTCAAACCAGTGTGTTGTTGGTCCAGTGTGTGTCTCCATTGTCAACCTCATCTGCCCAGTCTTGTGTTGACTTATCATACTGAAATTATGTCCTAGTCCAAGCAGCACTGAAGCACTGTTATTCACACCAGGCCAGCATGCATGTGCATGCATGTGCATGTGTATGAGCAGCACTGAAGCACTGTTATTCACACCAGGCCAGCATGCATGCATGTGCATGTGTATGAGCAGCACTGAAGCACTGTTATTCACACCAGGCCAGCATGCATGTGCATGTGTATGAGCAAACATCTGTTGTATTGTTGCATGAATATTTGACTGGCACTGTTGGTTGGATGTTGGAGTCATGTACGTGTAGTTTGAATGGCTAGCTGCCATTGACTTCGTGTGGAATTGTCAAACTCCCTATTATGTAATGCTCTATATGTGTTTGCAGCTAAGAATGTGGTACTGGCAGGTGTGAAGTCTGTCACCATTCACGACCCTGACCCTGTGCTCATGAGACACCTTTCCTCACAAGTATGTTACCATGGTAATAATATATGGTGTGCATGTATTAGAGCTTATTGGGCTGGATTCTGTGCTGCTTGCTACAGACAAACAGATAGTGTTAAGTACTGCTGAATGGAGAGATATTTTGAAGAGGTTTAATATTCCGAGTATTGACAGTTAGAATCCTGTCCATGAGTACGACAAAGCGTAGCAGGGCGTGGCGTGGTCTCTGCTGTACGCCTTGCCGTCTCTTACCTTTCAGCAGCGACATACTGGAAGACAAGTGTGCTCAATTTGTTCTGTGGAATGTGACTGCACACTGACTGGAGTTGAAGGAACCGATGTCAGTGTGTGCAGGGCTTTGTAGTTGACATCGTAAATGGAGATGAGAGAAGAAGTGCTCTGCATGTTATGTTTGGGGTGTGAGGGGTGTGAAGCTGATCTCTCCAATTAATGCGCGTTATTTTAATTTTAGGGTGGAATTAATGCACTATAACTAGTGTAGTGTGGGAAGGCCTTTATTCTGGTCCACCTTGCTAGGTGGTTGAGTCGAATCAGAACAGCCAACTACGCGAGTGTGCGTTGAAAAGATTTCATTCACTCGCATTTTTATGATGCTGCAGTTGGGAACTTTGGAGCTAGCTGTGTACTATCTGTGGCCTGTGGTCAAACTAGCTCTGTAGAGTAGCTAGCTAGACCAACTACGTAAGTAGCTAGGGAACTGTTGCTATGTTTATACGCCCTGCATCTGCACTTCTGAAGTTCGTGTTGCCGCAACCTTCATTGCTTCTGCCTTTACCTCGGATCTCTCCTCTTTCTTCTCAGCAGAAAATGTTTCCTGCACATCTGTAGGTAGCTGACCAGCAAGAAAAGGACGCAAAAACAAACTCTGCCTCTACTACGACTCAAGTATGTGATTTTGACTGACTTTTGGTAGGGGCTGATTATTTTTTATTCGTACGGTTTATTTCAGTGCTAGTGTGGATGCGACTAACACACATTGACTGGAAGATATTTTCATTCTTTCCTAGGACCCCAACATGTATTAATGTGCATCTGTTTAGGTGCAGTGTGGACAGGCCTTTAGTGGCAGTCCTGACAAGTAAGAAGCTGCAAGAGACTTGTCAAGCAGTGCAGAGTTGGTGGTGTGTGCAATCTCTCTCTTATTAAAGAACTACATGCACTTGAGAGTACCAAGAAATGCCTTGTGCTGAGCTGACACAACCCTCTGCTATCCCACCATCTCTCTTGGAGGAGCAAAGATCAACTTCCATCTTAACTGTGCAGTGTTGTGTGACTCGCTCTGACCTTGTTTGATCAGGCACTTGATCACGGTCTTGCAGGACAAGTCAACCTCTCCCTAAGGCAGCTTTTTTAGGACGCCGTCTGTGCTTGGGGCACAATGTGCATATCATTCCTTGGCCATCATCTACTGCCAGCATCCACGGAAAGTCAGCGTTCCATTTTGGGTCTATTGTGGTCTTCCTTTAGCCTAGAAACTGAGGGACTAGACACCAGAGTGAATGTGCTTAGCCATGCCCAGGAGAAGACAGCACAGTGAAGAACAGCGACCGACTCAATGACCCCGTGTAGTGTAGCTAAAATTGTATTTCAATATTATTATAGCAAAATTTCATATAATTAGAAATCAAAATGAACTTTGAACTGTGACGATACAAAACAGCCTGGAGAGAACAGTGGTCATTGCACCATCCCCCCAAGCCCAGGTCAGCCTGCCGTGATGTGGCACTCACACTTCGCATGCTTTGCTAACCTTTGCCTTTTTGGAGACATGAGAGGTAAGTCGCTCCATTTTGCTTGGCAATTGGCGACCTTCCTAGGCCTATAGTGCAAGAAACCATAAGCTTCCTTTTGGTATTACTTACATAAATGACTTATAACTAATTACTACAACAAAATTAGCCTTTCATTCTCAGTGAAAACAAGAACACGTGTCGTCTTAAATTTGGGTTGCTATGGCAATATCTCATGGATATTGATTTGATCAAGCTTTTGTTTTTGTTTCGATATCTCTAATTCTGTTAGTGTACAAGAATTGAAATTTGGTGGGTAACTCCAAATCAAATGTTTTTGTAAAGCTAATTTAACCCTTTTTCATTCTAAAAACAAGGGGCGGAGTTTGAGAAAAGGTGTTATATTGACATTAGTAATTTTAAGGTTATATTGGTGTTACAAAATTCTAAATATGTTCTACTATATATTCACTAAACATCTGTAAAGTCAAAAAAATTGATTACTATAGCTCGGAACACGACGATGTGATTTATATAGCTTCACAGCATCTTCTACTTCAACACCTGTTTTTCCTTCACGATACGCACGATGATATTCCCTCACTCTTCTATAATACTTCTGTATCAACTCAGACTAACTGATCCAAGGCTGGGTGAATGATTTTCTCCAGTGCTCCAATTGTATAATCACAGTTAGTATGAACCGTTTTGCCTGACCACAAACCCGTTCAATAGGGTTTAAATCATGATGGTATTTTGGAAGGAAAATACACCTGTGCTTGTGACTGGTAACCAACTCAAGTTTTATGGGTCTTAAAATCATGTAGCTTTCCAGGACTTTGATCATCTCAGTTCTGACCATGCCAGTCCACACCACGCTCTTCCAGGACTGTTCGTAAGCCCCTTGGTTGGCCACTTGGAGTTAAAGGAAATGTTTCAGAGTCAGCAAAAGATCTTCAAGAAGGCTGATCTGCAGAGCAAAAAGGCTACCTTTGCCAGCTTCAAAGTGGCAGAGGTGCTGGCAAAGAGTGGAAAGCCATTCACAGATGGAGAAATTGTCAGAGAATGTCTGAAGGAAGTAGTTCAAGTCAGAGAAAGACAGCATTTTCAATGATGTGAGCCTCAGCAACAAAACCATGGCCAGGAGAGTGGAGGAGTTGTCAGGAAACATTAAGACACAACTGAAGGGGTTGACCAGAAAAATGGAGGCCTATTCACTATGCCTGGATGAATCCACAGACATTGGTGATGTGACACAGATGGGGATCTTTTGTCAGAGGAGTTGACAGCAGGATGAATGTCACTGAGCACTTTATCCAATGAAGGGAACATGCACTGGGAAGGACGTCTTTATAGCAGTCAACAACTTGAGCTAGCTGGCCTTGGCTGTGAGAAACTGGTGGGGGTGGCCACAGATGGTGCTCCTAACATGATGGGTCACAAAGAATGGATTTCAAGGCTATCTAATGAGGAAATTGGAGGAACAGGAACTCTGCAAGGAAAATGTTGTCTTCTATCATTGTGTGATACATCAGGAAGCTCTCTGCACCAAAACTGTTGGATATAGCGAGGATATGAAGGTTGTCATCGACTTTGTCAACTTCGTCAGAGGGAGCGCCATGAGGCACCGCCAGTTTCAGGCTTTGATGGTGGAAATTGCCTGTTACACGGATATTCCTTACTTCTCTTCTGTTAGGTGAGGCAAGACTCTGAAGAGAGTTTGGGAGCTCAGAAAAGAGATACCGGTCTTTTTAGAAATGAAGGGGGAATCAAAGGAGAAGTTTGTAGAGCCAGGGTCTTTCTCCAATCTTGCCTTCTTAGTTGATCTGACGGAAAAGTTGAACCAACTCAACATCTCTCTCCAAGGCAAAGGTAAATTTGTCCATGAAATGCATGCTGATGTCAAGGGTTTTGAGACAAAGCTCAGGCATTGGCAAACACAGATGATTTCTGGCTCTTTGTACCACTTCCCCTGCTTGAGGATTATGCAGAAGGAGGGTGTCTTAGTGCCAAATGATGAGTATGGTCAGGATCTGGAGAAACTTGGGAAAGGCCGTTTCAAGGACTTCAGATCATGAGAGATATTTTCAAGGCCTTTCTCTGTGAAACCTTCAGAGGCACCGGTGGCACTGCAAATGGAACTGATGGATCTGCAGTGCAATATGGATTTGGAAGCAGATTTCAAGACCAAGACATTGGTGCCGTTTTACCAGAATTCCCTTCCCCACTCATCCTACCCTGAGTTGATCAAGCATGTCCTGAAGTACCTTGCCCTGTTTGGCTCGACTTTCAATTGCGAGCAGCTCTTCTCAAGGATGAAGATGACAAAGTCCAAGTACAGATGCAACTTGACCAATGAACATCTTGAAGACATCCTCAGAATATCCACAACTAGTCTGAAACCTGAAACCTGACATTGATGAAATCATGAAAAGTCACCAGCAATTCCACACTTCCCACTGAACAAGAACAAGTTTGCAATGTCTTAAAAGGTTTTTTATTCTGATATTTCTTAAAGTGGCAAACATTTATCTAACCATGTGGAAACATCAATTTTTCCATGTTTGCTGTCTTAAAAAGAAAAGAAAAAATTAATTCTGATATTTGGAAGCATTTACTCAACTGTGTGAACATCCACTTTACCACATTTAGCTATATTAAAAAGGAAAAAAATCATCATGCTAAAAATAGTAACAAACAATAGTAATACTTGAATGTGGTCAAGTTCAATTGATGGTTGGAAGCATGGCTCCAATGCTATTATGCTACCACTGTCATGCCATTGACTAGTGGTTAGTGGTTTGTAACTAATGAAACCACAGAACAGCTGACCACCATTGAATGTTCCCTGCATGTTTAAATGAAACTAAAAGTCAAATCTGGCTTCTTCCTGGACACAACAATGGAGCAGTGGTCAGCTTTCCTGGACTCTTGGGCAGAGTGGCAAATCCTGGACTGTCCAGGAAGATCTAGGATGGTTGGCACCTATGCAGATAAACAAACAAATAAGATAATGTGAATAAGACCAGTATATATATATACATATAGCACATATAGCCCCAGGACATCCCCAAATTTGGCAATGTGGCCCATACTGTCAAAAGTTTGGTAACCACTGCCTTATGGTAAGATGTAGGATGGAAGCCAAGATAATGTGGCCACTTACAAGCAGCGAGGAATTATGCTACGAGGAAAGCCAGGAGTGAGGTGAGAGTAGGGAATCAAATCATGGTTAACCCAGGCAGCAAATCTATCAGCTGTCATGGTTGGTTGATCTTTTTCATAGGCATTTTGTGCAACCATGTCAGTGCTATCGCGCGACACTCCTCATCATCCAATACATACGGCCGCTTGTGCTTTCCTCTTCGATAATCAGCAAACTCTCCCTTGTTATTGTATCCATGATTGAATCGAGCGGTTACTGAACCCTAACACAGATCCTGCCTCATTAGCAGCTGCTGCATTTGTCAGTCCAAATCTTATCCTGAAAGTGTCCATAAGAATGATGTTATATTTCAATTAGGGAAAACAATTACAATATCACAACAGTAACTTTAACACTCTGAATAATAGTCAAAACTCAAATACAAGAGACTACAGTCAAAAAGGTTCAAACCAGACTATCTGTCCCTAAGACTACCATAATCTGACATGCATATAACAATAAGTATCACAAGACTACAGATAAATACATGATGTCATGACATGAGCAAGCTACTTAATTACTTATTACATGAATATGTACATGCCATACAGGCTAGATATATAATCAGTTATCTTATCTCTCTGACTGTTTCATCCATATAAGGTCAAGTTATCACATTCCTCCACATTTGGCAAAAACTAACATAAGCCATACATCCAACGATCTGGAGGATTCCTAACACGATTAGATTGGCGAGGTCCTTCTGTAGCAACAATAGGTGCTGTATCATCACCTGAGTTGTCTTCGGAATCACCCACAAAGGGGAAAAAGAGATCAGGTAAGTCATTGTCAATCATATCTGGAACCACTTCACTGAACCGTGATTGAATCTGGTCAATGTGATGCGAACTGTTTGATCGTTGCCCAGGCGTATAAGGTAAGTATAGTCACCTAGCTTGGATTCAACAATACCAGGTATCCATTGAGACTCATTATCTGACTTCCGAATATAAACGGTTTCTGATGTGAAAAAATCTCTTTGTTTCGATCTGCCATCCCTGGCCATCTTTTGTGATGTCTGCGAACAGCGTACTTTCCCAGCAAGATCAGGTTTAAGAAGTTCTAAGTGTGTTCGGAGGGGGCGACCCATAAGTAACTCTGCAGAAGTGACACCTGAGGAGTAGAGCGGTAGTGAAAGAGGAATCTTGCCAGTTGGGTCTTGACATCATCAGGTCTGCTTTTTTTAAAAGCCCTTTTTTAAAATTTGTACAGCTCGTTCTGCCAATCCATTTGTTGCGGGATGATATGGAGCTGAAGTTAAATGTCTGATTCCATTGCGTTTCACAAAAATTCGGAACTCTTCACTGGTAAAAACACTTCCATTATGTGAGACAAGTATCTCTGGCAAACCAAATGTTGCAAATATTGTTCGCAAAGCAGAGATGGTGTTACTTGACGTAGCTGAATGTACAGGTTGTACTTCCATCTACTTGGAGTTGGCATCTATTACTATCAAGAACATCTTTCCGATGAAAGGCCCGGCATAATCTATATGAATCCTCGTCCAGGACGATTTGGCCATTCCCATGGATGTAGGGGTACTGGAGAAGGTGATCTTTGAAGCATGGCACACTTTTCACAATGTTTCACCTTTGTTTCAATGTGAGCATCAATCTTTGGCCACCAAACTACGCTTCTGGCCAACTGTTTCATCTTAGTTATTCCTGGATGACCATCATGAAGAATATCCAAGACTTTCTCCTGACCTGCATCAGGGATGATTACTCGACTGCCCCAGAGAACACAGAAATCTTGGACACTGAGCTCTTCTTTTAGGATTTGAAATGGTTGCAACTGCTGCTCATCTGTAGTTTCCCAGCCTTGCTGGACTAGTCGACGTACTTTGGAGAGTACTGGGTCTCTATCAGTCCATTGCCTGACGTGCTTGATGTTAACTGGTGTGGTCTGCAAATTCTCCAACAAAAGAATAGTCTCACCTGGTGTTGGTATCTTGTCGACTGATTCTGGAAGAGGAAGACGACTGAGACCATCAGCATTGCCGTGTTGAAACCCAGGTTTGTATTTGACTCGATAGTCATAAGCACTCAATATGAGAGCCCAACGTTTAATCCTTGCTGATGCTAACAAAGGAATTGGTTTCCTCTCACTGAACAAATGCTGAAGAGGTTTGTGATCTGATAGAATTGTGAATGGCCTGCCCAGTAAGTAGTGGTTAAACTTCTTCACCCCAAAAATAATAGCTAGAGCCTCTTTATCTAACTGGGCATAATTCTTTTCTGCAGGGGCTAGAGAACGACTAGCGAATGCTACGGGTTTTTCAGTACCATCTTCAAGCCGGTGAGATAGCACTGCCCCTAGTCCATATGGTGAGGCATCACATGACAACACCAGTTCCTGTTCTGAATCATAGTGCATCAAGACACATGAGGAAGTCAAACTAGTCTTAGCCTTTAAGAATGCCTCCTTCTGGTCAGCACCCCAAATCCACTTAGCTTTTTTATTTAGTAAACTGTGCAATGGTGCTAGTGAAGTTGAAAGGTTAGGTATATATAGAAACTTTGCATAATAATTCACAAACCCCAAAAAGGACCTCAATTGAGATACATTAGTAGGGGCAGGGGCTTCAGCTATTGCCCTCACCTTCTCTTGGGTTGGTTGAATTCCTTCTGCTGAAATCTGATGCCCCAGATACTCCACTGAAGAGAGCATGAATGCATACTTGGTCCGTTTTAGGCGAAGTCCAGCTCGATCTAAACATCGGAGAACTTTCTCTAGGTTTCCCAAATGATCCTGTTCCGTTTTCCCAGTGACCAAAATGTCATCAATGTAGACCGACACCCCTGAAATACCTTGAAGAATTCCTTCCATTAATTATATAGATGGAGCAGATGAAATACCAAAAGGAAGTCGGTTATATTGGAGTCCCTTGGCTGTGTTAATAATTGTGAACTTCTTTGAGTCATTATCCAGAGGGATCTGCTGATATGCATGGGCCAGGTCTAGTTTTGAGAATGTCTTGCCTCCTTCCAGAGATGAAAACAAATCTTCAATACGCGGTATTGGATATTTATCCAACTTTGCTACTTGGTTCACAGTGACTTTATAGTCTCCACACAGACGAACCGAGCCATCTGTTTTGATTACAGGAACGACTGGAGCAGCCCAATCAGCAAACTTCACAGGTTCAATGATTCCCTCTCGAGCGAGACGGTCAATTTCAGTATTGACTTTTTCTCTTAAGGCATAGGGAACTGGTCTGGCCTTACAGAATAGTGGTTTGGCCTTCTCTTCCACGTGAATTTTTGCTGTAATTCCTTTCATCAAACCTAGTTCATCGTTGAACACGGTTGTATACTTCTTAAGAAGTTGTTGGAGGTCGGTAGAATCAACCTGAATCGTATGTAACAACTGTTGCCAGGGGAGACGGATTCTGGATAACCAGTCCTTTCCTAGCAAACTGGGTCCAGTTCCCTTGATAATGAGTAATGGTAGCTTTGCATTTGATCTTGGTACTCAACAGCAACAGTGGTAGATCCAAGGATCTTGAGAACTTCTCCTGTATAGGTATTCTCAATTTAATCGCAGATGGGTGTAATGGTGGTGGTGATTCAGGCAACAATTGTTGGTAGGTTGCTTCACTGATGACAGATGCCCCTGTATCCACCTCCATTGTGAGTGATGCTTGGTTTGCAATAACTGTGACTGTGATTGGCTCATTAACTTTGTTGTTAACCATTTTGTAAAGGGAATAGGTTCCTGTCACAGTTTCTGTTTCGTCAGAATTTTCATCAGAATTTTCAACAGTTAATTGATGTGCTCTTTGACCTTCTGTTTTGATCTTTGAACGACATACTTTGGCAAGATGTCCTCTTTTCTTGCAGAAATGACATTCTGCATCTTTGAAGTAACAGTCCTTCGGCAGATGTGTACCTCCACATCGATAACACTTGGCTCCACTAACAGGAGGTTTTGAGAAATTTGCAGCTCTGGGCTTATTCAGTGCCAGAACAGTTTCTGTTTTGGGAATTTGCTTTGCTTGAAGGTCCCTTGCATTACGTTCTGTAGCTTCTACTGCCTGAGAGATTTCCATTGTTTTTTTGAAAGTCAGGTCTGCCTCTGCCAAGAGGCGTTGTTGGAGCCGCTTGTCC
Source organism: Cladorhizidae sp. MBARI D1340-BT2 (assembly GCA_028752905.1). NCBI lineage: Eukaryota > Metazoa > Porifera > Demospongiae > Poecilosclerida > Cladorhizidae > Cladorhizidae sp. MBARI D1340-BT2. The sequence continues at coordinate 36,643,324 of JAQNBH010000013.1, read as the reverse complement.
CGAACCCCACAGACTAGCCTATCCCTTAGCATGTCATCAAGGTAGCTTCAAACTTGCAATGTTCTGAGAGTCGTCACAGACCAGCTACAAATGCAGACACAGTTTCCCCTTCCTTCTGAGATTGCATGTTGAAATTAAATCGCTGTACGATGAAGGAGGGTGGAGGTTGATGATGGTCCTTCACTAGTTTGACAAGTTCAGCAAAATACTTAGATATAGGTCTAGCAGGAGCCACTAAATCCCGTATCAACTGGTACGTCGACGCACCACAAATGCTGAGTAATATTGCTCGTTGCTTTGTTGCTGATACCACCTCATTAGCTTAAAAATATTGTTCGAGACGTTCTGTATAAGAAGTCCAATCCTCTCTACCTGAGTCAAATTCACTTAATGTTCCATGAGAGGCCATTGGTGCTTTTATCCTCGTCTCCTCGTCGCCAAAATGTTATATTTCAATTAGAGAAAACAATTACAATATCACAACAGTAACTTTAACACTGAATAATAGTCAAAACTCAAATACAAGAGACTACAGTCAAAAAGGTTCAAACCAGACTATCGGTCCTTAAGATTACCATAATCTGACATGTGTTTATAACAATAAGTATCACTAAGACTACAGATAAATACATGATGTCATGACATGAGCAAGCTACTTAATTACCTATTACACGAATATGTACATGCCCATACAAGGCTAGATATATAATCAGTTATCTTATCTCTCTGACTGTTCATCCATATAAGGTCAAGTTATCACAAACATTTTATGGACAGACTTTGGCTGACTAGAGACCCACCATTCTTTATAGCGAGCTGTTGCTTCTTCTTCTGTAGAGGTATGGTTGTCAGAGGAGCTATCATTGTCACTCTCTTCATCGGATGAATGAACTGGTAGCAGCACAAATGAGTCATCCAAAGGATAGAAGTTTGGACTGAATTGATCCAATGAAATTGTGGTTGTCCCAGCTTGTGAGCTAGGTATAGGTGCACTCACTTCTTGAAGAAGTGGGTTTCTGGTTCAGACTCCAATTCATGCAACTGTGACACACCTCTCCTTGAAGATTCACTCATATTGGTCTCCAATTCAGGCAACTGTGACACAGCTGTCCTTGAAGATTCACTCATATTGGTCATACATAGCACTTTAGCAGTAATCTCAGCTCTGGCTAGCTAATGCTTTCTTTTCACCAATTTGGGCATTTTTGCACTCATATTAGCTAAACAAATGCAGAACAAAAAAAATCGAACTCTAGCACGCGTTCAGTTACCATGGAAACAGGTCACGCCCATATATATTTTGTATTGGATTTCCCATAGGACAAGTAGCTTATTGAACTTGACCCTAGCATAGTAAAACTATATATCTATTTAAAGGAAATGGTGATTGATCATACCAAAAAAAGTCATTTCAAGAAACGCGAGTTAAAATGGAAGCTTATGGCTGCTTGCACTATATGATTTATGATTATGTTTTGGGCAGAGCGAACAGCCACACCTTGCCCAACCTCCACCTATAACATCCAGGGAAAGTTTAACTTCCATTTTCGACCAATGCCAGCCTTTCTGTGCTTGTTTGAGCTCTGCTAGGAACACTGTCGACTGTGTCCACTAAGGAGGAGTGTTTGACTACATCAACACGGTTGTTTGCACCCCAGTCTGTATCTCTGTTAGCAGGATTCATGACATCCTCTGGGCCCAGGAGCAAGCCATCACACTTTGGTGCCGTTCCACTTTGCCAGAAGCCATCGCCAGAAATTGCACGGCACTAGACATTGTCTCCTTTTGCATACATGTACATGCATCTTTCTCAGGGCTCCCGAGTTACACAATCTGGTGATGTTATGAACGAATTACACTAGCTACGTCAGAGCTCGCATAACACAAGCAGTTTGCTAGCGAGGCTGATCCCTACCCCGCTAGCTACGTCAGAGCTGGCATAAGCAAGCAGTTTGCTAGCGAGGCTGACCCCTACCCCGCTAGCTACGTCAGAGCTGGCATAAGCAAGCAGTTTGCTAGCGAGGCTGACCCCTACCCCGCTAGCTACGTCAGAGCTGTCATAAACAAGCAGTTTGCTAGCGAGGCTGAGCCCTACCCCGCAGCCACTTTCTTCATTGATAAGTCAATGCAATATAGTCTTGTTCAGAATGATTATAAAATAAAAATTGTTGGCAGTGGCAGAGGCTGTCAGTCTCTCATTGTGCATTTATTTCCCCCCTCAATCCCCTTTCCTGCAGTTCTTCTTCAGAGAGAAGGATGTTGGCCTGAACTGTGCTGAAGTGAGCCTGCCTCACCTAGTGGAACTCAACAGCTATGTTCGTGTGGAGGTGTTGAGGGGACCCCTGACTGACGAGGTTATCAGCTCCTTCCAAGTGGTCGTGCTCACTCGGTCGCCGCTAGAGGAACAGAGGAGAATGGGTGACCTCTGTCACTCCGCGGGGATCAAGTTCATTGTGGCGTCCACTCAAGGGCTAAGTGGGTGAGTGGGACAGGCAGGAGGAGTCGTGGGGAGGTCTGAACTACAAGGGAACATCACTCATTTCTGGTCACTCCACCTCTACAGAGTGTTCTCTGTAATTCCCCTCCCCCCCCCCCCCCCCCCACACAAACTTAATAAGGCCTGTATGTAACTTGTGTGACTGCATGTGTGTGTGCGCGTGAATAGTGAGGTGTGAGTGAGTTATAAGTGCTGAGATGTTGTCTGTGTAAACCTGACTCCATTGTTTCTATGTATGTGCATAATGAGTAGTGTGAGTGGGTGATAAGTGCTGAGAGGTTGTCTGTGTAAGCCAAGTGTGTGACTCCATTGTTTCTATGTATGTGCATAATGAGGTAGTGTGAGTGAGTGATAAGTGCTGAGAGGTTGTCTGTGTAAACAAGTGTGTGACTCCATTGTTTCTATGTATGTGCATAATGAGGTAGTGTGAGTGAGTGATAAGTGCTGAGAGGTTGTCTGTGTAAGCCAAGTGCGTGACTCCATTGTTTCTTATGTATGTGCATACTGAGGTAGTGTGAGTGAGTGTTAAGTGCTGAGAGATTGTCTTGTGTAAACCAAGTGCGTGACTCCATTGTTTCTTATGTATGTGCATACTGAGGTAGTGTGAGTGAGTGTTAAGTGCTGAGAGATTGTCTTGTGTAAACAAGTGCGTGACTCCATTGTTTCTTATGCATGTGCATACTGAGGTAGTGTGAGTGAGTGTTAAGTGCTGAGAGGTTGTCTTGTGTAAACAAGTGTGACTCCATTGTTTCTTATGTATGTGCATACTGAGGTAGTGTGAGTGAGTGTTAAGTGCTGAGAGATTTTCTGTGTAAACAAGTGCGTGACTCCATTGTTTCTTATGTATGTGCATAATGAGGTAGTGTGTGAGTGAGCGATAAGTGCTGAGAGGTTGTCTGTGTAAACCAAGTGTGTGACTCCATTGTTTCTTATGTATGTGCATAATGAGGTAGTGTGAGTGAGTGATAAGTGCTGAGAGGTTTTCTGTGTAAACAAGTGTGTGACTCCATTGTTTCTTATGTATGCGCATAATGAGGTAGTGTGAGTGAGCGATAAGTGCTGAGAGGTTGTCTGTGTAAGCCAAGTGTGTGACTCCATTGTTTCTTATGTATGCGCATAATGAGGTAGTGTGAGTGAGCGATAAGTGCTGAGAGGTTGTCTGTGTAAGCCAAGTGTGTGACTCCATTGTTTCTTATGTATGCGCATAATGAGGTAGTGTGAGTGAGTGTTAAGTGCTGAGAGATTGTCTGTGTAAACAAGTGTGTGACTCCATTGTTTCTATGTATGTGCATACTGAGGTAGTGTGAGTGAGTGTTAAGTGCCGAGAGATTGTCTTGTGTAAACCAAGTGCGTGACTCCATTGTTTCTTATGTATGTGCATACTGAGGTAGTGTGAGTGAGTGTTAAGTGCTGAGAGATTTTCTGTGTAAACAAGTGCGTGGCTCCATTGTGACTCCATTGTTTCTTATGTATGTGCATAATGAGGTAGTGTGAGTGAGTGATAAGTGCTGAGAGATTGTCTGTGTAAACAAGTGCGTGACTCCATTGTTTCTTATGTATGTGCATAATGAGGTAGTGTGAGTGAGTGATAAGTGTTGAGAGGTTGTCTGTGTAAACCAAGTGTGTGACTCCATTGTTTCTATGTATGTGCATAATGAGGTAGTGTGTGAGTGAGCGATAAGTGCTGAGAGGTTGTCTGTGTAAACCAAGTGTGTGACTCCATTGTTTCTATGTATGCGCATAATGAGGTAGTGTGAATGAGTGATAAGTGCTGAGATGTTGTCTGTGTAAACCAAGTGTGTGACTCCATTGTTTCTTATGTATGTGGTAGTGTGAGTGATAAGTGCTGAGAGGTTGTCTGTGTAAACAAGTGAGTGACTCCATTGTTTCTATGTATGTGCATAGTAGAGGTAGTGTGAGTGAGTGTTAAGTGCTGAGAGGTTGTCTGTGTAAACCGAGTGGTGTTTATTCCTAATGAAGGCTAGTTGAAACATGATTTCAAGTTGAAGATTATTGTAGTGACTATTGTTGTTGTGGTTTAGACAAATCTTTTGTGACTTTGGAGAGAAGTTTGTTGTCAATGATGTCACAGGAGAGAAGCCAATCAGCAACATCATATCCTCTGTTACCAAGGTAACCCTGTACTTTATATAACGTGGGCATGTCCACTAACCTATAACTCCAAACACGCCCCTCATTCTCTCCCTCTTGTCCCCTCCCCCTCCCCCATCTTCGCTCTCTTCCTCTCGATCCCCTTGGCAGGATGAGAAGAGTGTGGTGACCTGTTTGGATGAGATGAGACACAACTTTGAGAACGGGGACCACGTCACCTTCAGTGAAGTGCAGGTGAGTGGGCGTGAGGCATGTGGCGTTCAGTGCTAATGGGTAAAGCCAGACGGGTCCAATAGTGCCCTAGGGCTAGGGGTATTCTAAGGCTAGGGATATTCTAGGGCTATGGTATTCTTGGACTAGGGGTATTCTAGGGCTAAGGGCTATGGGTATTATGGCCAGGTCAAAGGTTAGGGCTAGGGCCAGGGCTAGAGGTGTATTCTAGGGCTAGGGCCAGGATGGAGGTATTCTAAGGCTAGGGCCAGGATGGAGGTATTCTAGGACTAGGGCCAGGATAGAGGTATTCTAGGGCTAGGGCCAGGATGGAGGTATTCTAGGGGCCAGGATGGAGGTATTCTAAGGCTAGGGCCAGGATGGAGGTATTCTAGGGCTAGGGCCAGGATGGAGGTATTCTAGGGCTAGGGCCAGGATGGAGGTATTCTAGGGCTAGGGCCAGGATGGAGGTATTCTAGGGCTTGGGCCAGGGGTAGAGGTATTTTATGGCTAAGATATTCCTGGAGACAGTCGCTCAGGAAACCTGGGATATATTTATCTCAGTGCCCATTGCTTGGCCTGTGGAGGTGATGGAGCAAACTCAGGGATGATGTATTCTGCTCTTGGCATCTTGCTGTCATGGTAACATGCAGATAAACAATTAGGAAGGCCTTCACAGCTGCAACTCAATCATTAAACTCACCCCAACTTCCTCCCATCCTCTCTCTCCTTTCTCTCCTCTCTCCCTCCTCTCTCTCCCTCCTCTCTCTCCCTTCTCTCTCTCCCTCCTCACTCTCCCCCTCCTCACTCTCCCCCTCCTCTCTCTCCCTCTCTCTCCCTCCTCTCTCTCCCTCCTCTCTCTCCCTCCTCTCTCTCCCTCCTCTCTCTCCCTCCTCTCTCTCCCTCCTCTCTCTCCCTCCTCTCTCTCCCTTCTCTCCCCATTCTCTCCACTCTCACTCCTAGGGTATGACGGAATTGAATGGCTGCACGCCTCGTCCCGTGAAGGTGTTGGGTCTGTACACATTCAATATTGGAGACACATCGGGCATGTCCGACTATACCCAAGGAGGTATTGTCACACAGATCATCATGCCAAAGACCATCTCATTTGTGAGTTGAACTGCACCGCATGTCAGCACTGTGCCTAGTGGCTGTTGTCTTGTGCAGGGCCAGCCCGCACAATGTTTGCTCATGCCCAGTACGATCCCTATGACACTGGGTTTCAATAATGGCTGATGGATGGGCATATGTTCAACATTCGCGCTGCACTGGTGTCAAGTACCGTTTGTTTTTCTTCTTATTTAGTTTGTCTTCCCCTAATAGCCGAGACCTGTTGTCTACCCCTAATAGCCGAGACCTGTTGTCTGCCCCTAATAGCCGAGACCTGTTGTCTGCCCCTAATAGCCAAGACCTGTTGTCTGCCCCTAATAGCCGAGACCTGTAGTCTGCTCCTAATAGCCGAGACCTGTTGTCTACCCCTAATAGCCGAGACCTGTTGTCTTCCCCTAATAGCCGAGACCTGTTGTCTACCCCTAATAGCCGAGACCTGTTGTCTGCCCCTAATAGCCGAGACCTGTTGTCTGCCCCTAATAGCCGAGACCTGTTGTCTACCCCTAATAGCCGAGACCTGTTGTCTGCCCCTAATAGCCGAGACCTGTTGTCTGCCCCTTAATAGCCGAGACCTGTTGTCTACCCTAATAACCGAGACCTGTTGTCTTCCCCTAATAGCCGAGACCTGTTGTCTACCCTAATAACCGAGACCTGTTGTCTTCCCCTAATAGCCGAGACCTATTGTCTACCCCTAATAGCCGAGACCTGTTGTCTACCCTAATAACCGAGACCTGTTGTCTTCCCCTAATAGCCGAGACCTGTTGTCTACCCCTAATAGCCGAGACCTGTTGTCTGCCCCTAATAGCCGAGACCTGTTGTCTACCCCTAATAGCCGAGACCTGTTGTCTACCCCTAATAGCCGAGACCTGTTGTCTGCCCCTAATAGCCGAGACCTGTTGTCTACCCCTAATAGCCGAGACCTGTTGTCTACCCCTAATAGCCGAGACCTGTTGTCTACCCCTAATAGCCGAGACCTGTTGTCTGCCCCTAATAGCCGAGACCTGTTGTCTACCCTAATAACCGAGACCTGTTGTCTTCCCCTAATAGCCGAGACCTGTTGTCTACCCCTAATAGCCGAGACCTGTTGTCTGCTCCTAATAGCCGAGACCTGTTGTCTACCCCTAATAGCCGAGACCTGTTGTCTGCCCCTAATAGCCGAGACCTGTTGTCTACCCCTAATAGCCGAGACCTGTTGTCTGCCCCTAATAGCCGAGACCTGTTGTCTGCCCCTAATAGCCGAGACCTGTTGTCTACCCTAATAGCCGAGACCTGTTGTCTGCCCCTAATAGCCGAGACCTGTTGTCTACCCCTAATAACCGAGACCTGTTGTCTGCCCCTAATAGCCGAGACCTGTTGTCTACCCCTAATAGCCGAGACCTGTTGTCAACCCCTAATAGCCGAGACCTGTTGTCTACCCCTAATAACCGAGACCTGTTGTCTACCCCTAATAGCCGAGACCTGTTGTCTGCCCCTAATAGCTGAGACCTGTTGTCTACCCTTAATAGCTGAGACTTGTTGTCAACCCCTAATAGCCGAGACCTGTTGTCTACCCTAATAACCGAGACCTGTTGTCTACCCCTAATAGCCGAGACCTGTTGTCTGCACCTAATAGCCGAGACCTGTTGTCTGCCCCTAATAGCTGAGACCTATTGTCTACCCTTAATAGCTGAGACTTGTTGTCTGCCCCTAATAGCCGAGACCTGTTGTCTACCCCTAATAGCCGAGACCTGTTGTCTGCACCTAATAGACGAGACCTGTTGTCTACCCCTAATAGCCGAGACCTGTTGTCTACCCCTAATAGCCGAGACCTGTTGTCTACCCTTAATAGCCGAGACCTGTTGTCTACCCCTAATAGCCGAGACCTGTTGTCTGCACCTAATAGCCGAGACCTGTTGTCTGCCCCTAATAGCCGAGACCTGTTGTCTACCCTTAATAGCCGAGACCTGTTGTCTACCCCTAATAACCGAGACCTGTTGTCTACCCCTAATAGCCGAGACCTGTTGTCTGCCCCTAATAACCGAGACCTGTTGTCTACCCCTAATAGCCGAGACCTGTTGTCTGCACCTAATAGCCGAGACCTGTTGTCTGCCCCTAATAGCCGAGACCTGTTGTCTACCCTTAATAGCCGAGACCTGTTGTCTACCCCTAATAACCGAGACCTGTTGTCTACCCCTAATAGCCGAGACCTGTTGTCTGCCCCTAATAGACGAGACCTGTTGTCTGCCCCTAATAGAAGCCTTGATGACTCTATTGTATGTTGTCAATGGTTGTGTTGTTCTATCGCTGGAAGTGGGTGGAGCCAGCATAGTCTTGCTTGCCCCTGCTCAAAACAACTAAACCACCAAAATATCACATACATGCACTGCATGTTTATGGTGTGTGTGTGTGTGTACATGACCAGTGTCTAGCCACACATTCATACACCAGCCATTTGAAAGTTACGGGCACCTTGGTCCCTCGGCTTTTCCGGTGCCTCTGAGCACCATCAACAACATTGGACAGGATGAGACAGAGTGGACATGCCAGGAGAGAGTAGGAGAGCTGAGCAGCAATGTCTAGATAGGCTGATGAGACAGAGTGAGATGTCAGGAGAGAGCATATATTCCGTCATTCACTGCTGAGACTGTCGTCTTCTTAAAGGCCACCTTGCTAGTGTAGAGATGGTGCCACCTTGCTTGCTAGTGTAGAGTAAGGTGTCACCTTGCTTGCTAGTGTAGAGATGGTGCCACCTTGCTTGCTAGTGTAGAGATGGTGCCACCTTGCTTGCTAGTGTAGAGTATGGGGTCACCTTGCTTGCTAATGTAGAGTAAGGGGTCACCTTGCTTGCTAGTGTAGAGATGGTGCCACCTTGCTTGCTAGTGTAGAGATGGTGCCACCTTGCTTGCTAGTGTAGAGATGGTGCCACCTTGCTTGCTAGTGTAGAGATGGTGCCACCTTGCTTGCTAGTGTAGAGATGGTGCCACCTTGCTTGCTAGTGTAGAGATGGTGCCACCTTGCTTGCTAGTGTAGAGATGGTGCCACCTTGCTTGCTAGTGTAGAGATGGTACCACCTTGCTTGCTAGTGTAGAGATGGTGCCACCTTGCTTGCTAGTGTAGAGATGGTGCCACCTTGCTTGCTAGTGTAGAGATGGTGCCACCTTGCTTGCTAGTGTAGAGATGGTGCCACCTTGCTTGCTAGTGTAGAGATGGTGCCACCTTGCTTGCTAGTGTAGAGATGGTGCCACCTTGCTTGCTAGTGTAGAGATGGTGCCACCTTGCTTGCTAGTGTAGAGTAAGGAGTCACCTTGCTTGCTAGTGTAGAGATGGGGTCACCTTGCTTGCTAGTGTAGAGATGGTGTCACCTTGCTTGCTAGTGTAGAGATGGTGCCACCTTGCTTGCTAGTGTAGAGATGGTGTCACCTTGCTTGCTAGTGTAGAGATGGTGCCACCTTGCTTGCTAGTGTAGAGATGGTGCCACCTTGCTTGCTAGTGTAGAGATGGTGCCACCTTGCTTGCTAGTGTAGAGATGGTGCCACCTTGCTTGCTAGTGTAGAGATGGTGCCACCTTGCTTGCTAGTGTAGAGATGGTGCCACCTTGCTTGCTAGTGTAGAGATGGTGCCACCTTGCTTGCTAGTGTAGAGATGGTGCCACCTTGCTTGCTAGTGTAGAGTAAGGGACCACCTTGCTTGCTAGTGTAGAGATGGTGCCACCTTGCTTGCTAGTGTAGAGATGGTGCCACCTTGCTTGCTAGTGTAGAGATGGTGCCACCTTGCTTGCTAGTGTAGAGATGGTGCCACCTTGCTTGCTAGTGTAGAGTATGGTCACATGTAGGTGTGTCACATCCAAGATTATGTAATAATTGGGTGTGGTCTACCTCGGTGGATGATTAGTGGGCATGTTTGTTTGCCGTGCATGAGGTGTTGTGGAGTGAGGCCTCGGCTGTCCTCATGGGGCACACGTATCTAACCATCACATCTTTTTGGATGGGTACTGTAACTTTTTGGTCCAGTGTGTGTCCCCATAGAGCTATTGTCAACCTATGTACTCCAACCTGCCTCAACCCAGTGTGGTGTTGGTCCAGTCTGTGCCCCCATAGAGATATTGTCAACCTACTTCAACCTGCCTCAACCCAGTGTGGTGTTGGTCCAGTGTGTGCTCCCATAGAGCTATTGTCAACCTACTTCAACCTGAGTGTGCTCCTTAATTGTATGTATATTGCATACCATTATAGAGGTGGCTTCTTAAGGGGGCGGTTCAGGTAAAAAAACGTCTGTTGACTTTGAATGCCCATAACTTTTTTAATAATTGGTTTGTGTAGATAATGTGATGCTCAAATTGTTGCTTGTTCTATGTGCTTTCCAATGATATATAAAATATCTCTAGAGGCATGTTTTGTCAGAAGATGCATGCAGAAACATCCAAGGCAGGACCCTCCTCCTCTTGGCAGACCCCCACTACTCATTAAAAAAAAATTAAAAGCTGTAAATTGGTTTGTGGCTTGTCAAAGCTAACAGCTGTGATAATAAGTGATTTCATATTGCAATAACTAAAGTGGTTGGTGGAATGGCACCGTGCTGTATTTGATTACGGGCTAAAATTACAATTTTTAGCGGGTAATCAAATACGGCATGTTGCCATTCAACATGTTCTGCGTGGGTTGATGGCAGTATTTAACTTCCCCCCCCCCCCCCCCATCATCAACTATTAACTTTACAAAATGTGATGTAGTATACTAGTATAATATGTCATGGTGGAAGGGGAAAAAAAATAAAAATTAAAAATAATAAAAATAAAAATAAAAAACTTTAGTTATTGCAATATAAAACCACCCATATCACAGCTGTTAGCTTTGACAAGCCACAAACCAATTTACAGCTTTGGATTTTTTAAAATGAGTAGTGGGGGTCTGCCAAGAGGAGGAGGGTCCTGCCTTGGATGTTTCTGCATGCATCTTCTGACAAAACATGCCTCTAGAGATATTTTATATATCATTGGAAAGCACATAGAACAAGCAACAATTTGAGCATAACATTATCTACACAAACCAATTATAAAAAAAGTTATGGGCATTCAAAGTCAACAGACGTTTTTTACCAGTTAAAGGTGAACCGCCCCCTTAAGTTGTACATTTACTCTTATTAGCTCTTATTAACTCTAATATCTCTCATTATTTCTACTTCGCACAGAAAAGTTTCTCTTCTTCCCTCGCTGACCCCGAGTTTGTGATCTCAGACTTTGCCAAGTTTGAACGCCCCAGGCAGCTCCATCTGGCGTACCAGGCTTTGGACCGCTTCCAGAACGACTCGGAGGATAGGAGTCTGCCACGCCCCTATAATACTGAAGATGCACAGAAGCTGATTGGTCACGCTAAAGACATCAACGCCTCTGCCACCAACAAGGTGTGAGATTTTATGATGTGTATACAGCGCTAAGTTGGCTGTCTAGTGTGCATCACATTAGCACCAAGCCAAGGGTTTAACCCCTTTACCACTGAATAAATCCCTGTGCAGGTGGAGGAGGTGGATGAAGGGTTATTGAGCAGGTTCTGCTTCATGGCTTCCGGAGACGTGTCTCCCTTGCAGGCTGTCATCGGCTCCATAGCCGCCCAAGAGGTCGTCAAGGTCAGGCCGTGTGCTGTGTTGAATCATGTGATCTCTATCTGCTTTGGTATTCTTTAAATACTTGTCATGTGATAGCGTATGAAGTGTCTGGTCAAATGCCGCGGAATATTTTGCATTTTGCTCCCATCTAGGCCTAGTCTTTGATGTTGTGCATTAAGCCTAAGGTTGCTGAGACATCCCACACAGTGAATTATGTGGATTATAATTATCAGCGACCTGCTATGAAAGATGGGGCAAACCTGAACGAAATACTCTATTGCATCTGACCTGACTCACCTTTACCATGAATCTGTGAGAGAGGGAGAGATCTCCTTCCACAGTGAATATTATGTGACCAGATTTGGGAAAACCAGTCGAAACACTGTTTTTATCATATTGGCACCTTAATGCCTAAAGAGTACATCCCGAAAGCTGTTTGACGTGCCCCCTCTGGGCTATGTCATGAAACAGTTACTCCAGCAAGCACGCAAAGATTAATTATTGGAGGAGTTGCATTCCAAATGCGTTGCTAGTGCACGGGCAACATGGAGTTGTATACTTCTGAGGTGAAGCCGTATACTACTAACTTTGCTCGAATACACGACTGTTGTAGCTTCTCACCATTTGCAGGGGCCACCCCTGACAAATCCATTGCGAGCGCTAGCTATGTCTTCTACACAAGTCAGCTCTGTAAATCAAGGCTAACTTGAACAGCAGAAAGCATGGCAGCTGAGCGCTTAATTAGCACACTTGAAGCCAGCTTATCAACGTTGCATTGACGAAGGGTAAGTGTATCAACCTACTCACTGTAAAGCTTATTTGGTCCTGTGCAATTAGCACTTGGGCTTATCACCTGCAGGTTTATATTAATTAAGGATATTATTAGCTGTTCGTGTAATAAAACAATCAAATTCATTATATTTTGGCAGAAAGTAATGAAACTGCCAAGTTTAGACTTTTGTTGCAAATCTGGTCACATGTCAAGTGTAACCATTCCGTGCATGACTTCATCTCTTATCATGTGACCCTATCCGCAGGCCTGCAGCAGCAAGTTCCAGCCTATCATGCAATGGTTCTACTTCGACTCTATGGAATGCATGCCTGAGAAAAAAGAGGCTTGGCCTACAGAGTCCATGGCCACTCCCACAGGTTCAAGGTACGATGGTCAGGCGGCCATTTTTGGGGCAGAGTTTCAGAAGGTGCTGGAGAATCTGAAATATTTTGTGGTGAGTGTTTGCTAGTGTGCGTAGCTTTACTTTCTTCAACATGTGCGCATGTGGACTCCCACACGGTAGTCGTACTTGCGGGACCTAGCCAACGCCCTGCGGCTCATCAATGCTGCAGGCAAGCATGTGGCATGAAGTGTGGAATTTGGTCGTGCGATTAGTTTCATGTCCATCATCTTTGAAGATAAATGCAACACCAGAACACCCTAAAAACTTAGCCAATTGAGTCAGAACCATCTAAAAACTGAACCAGTTGAGTCAGAACACCCTAAAAACTGAACCAGTTGAGTCAGAACACCCTAAAAACTGAACCAGTTGAGTCAGAACACCCTCAAAACTGAACCAGTTGAGTCAGAACACCCTAAAAACTGAGCCAGTTGAGTCAGAACACCCTAAAAACTGAGCCAGTTGAGTCAGAACACCCTAAAAACTGAACCAGTTGAGTCAGAATGCCCTCAAAACTGAGCCAGTTGAGTCTAATTGATGGCTCAGTCAAGAATAATCATTGAATTTCCTACTAAATCTATTAGAAGCTTGAAGACTGAGGCTAAACATTAGTAGATACTGGAAAATGGAAAATGCAACACTTGAAGAAGGAAAAAAGCCCTGGCCCTGGCCCTAGCCCAAACTAGTTTCTTTAGAATTTACCCCTTACCAGTTCCTGTCAGACATATTGGACCTTGCCAGGAATTTCTAGAGGAGCCTAGCAAGTCCTGATGATGTTCATCTCCAGGAACCTACAAGTCCTGGTGGAGTTCTATTTCTAGGAACCTATCAAGTCCTGGTGTTCTATCTCCAGGAACCTAACAAGTCGTAGTGGTGTTCTCTCCAGGAACCTATCAAGTCTTGGTGGAGTTCTATCTCCAGGAACCTATCAAGTCCTGGTGGAGTTCTATCTCCAGGAACCTAGCAAGTCCTGGTGGAGTTCTATCTCCAGGAACCTAGCAAGTCCTGGTGGAGTTCTCTCCAGGAACCTAGCAAGTCCTGGTGGAATTCTATCTCCAGGAACCTAGCATGTCCTGGTGGAATTCTATCTCCAGGAACTTAGCATGTCCTGGTGGAGTTCTATCTCCAGGAACTTAGCATGTCCTGGTGGAATTCTATCTCCAGGAACCTAGCAAGTCCTGGTGTTCTATCTCCAGGAACCTAGCAAGTCTTGGTGGAGTTCTATCTCCAGGAACCTAGCAAGTCCTGGTGGAGTTCAATCTCCAGGAACCTAGCAAGTCCTGGTGGAGTTCTATCTCCAGGAACCTAGCAAGTCCTGGTGGAGCTCTATCTCCAGGAACCTAGCAAGTCCTGGTGGAGTTCTATCTCCAGGAACCTAGCAAGTCTTGGTGGAGCTCTATCTCCAGGAACCTAGCAAGTCCTGGTGGAGTTCTATCTCCAGGAACCTAGCAAGTCCTGGTGGAGTTCTCTCCAGGAACCTAGCAAGTCCTGGTGGAATTCTATCTCCAGGAACCTAGCATGTCCTGGTGGAATTCTATCTCCAGGAACTTAGCATGTCCTGGTGGAGTTCTATCTCCAGGAACTTAGCATGTCCTGGTGGAATTCTATCTCCAGGAACCTAGCAAGTCCTGGTGTTCTATCTCCAGGAACCTAGCAAGTCTTGGTGGAGTTCTATCTCCAGGAACCTAGCAAGTCCTGGTGGAGTTCAATCTCCAGGAACCTAGCAAGTCTTGGTGGAGTTCTATCTCCAGGAACCTAGCATGTCCTGGTGGAGTTCTATCTCTAGGAACTTAGCAAGTCCTGGTGGAGTTCTATCTCCAGGAACCTAGCAAGTCCTGCAGGAACCTAGCAAGTCCTGGTGGAGTTCTATCTCCAGGAACCTAGCAAGTCCTGGTGGAGTTCAATCTCCAGGAACCTAGCAAGTCTCCTGGTGGAATTCTATCTCCAGGAACCTAGCAAGTCTCCTGGTGGAATTCTATCTCCAGGAACCTAGCATGTCCTGGTGGAGTTCAATTTCCAGGAACCTAACAAGTCCTGGTGGAGTTCTATCTCCAGGAACCTATCAAGTCCTGGTGGAGTTCTATCTCCAGGAACCTAGCAAGTCCTGGTGGAGTTCTATCTCCAGGAACCTATCAAGTCTTGGTGGAGTTCTATCTCCAAGAACCTAGCAAGTCTCCTGGTGGAATTCTATCTCCAGGAACCTAGCAAGTCTTGGTGGAGTTCTATCTCCAGGAACCTAGCATGTCCTGGTGGAGTTCTATCTCTAGGAACTTAGCAAGTCCTGGTGGAGTTCTATCTCCAGGAACCTAGCAAGTCCTGGTGGAGTTCTATCTCCAGGAACCTAGCAAGTCCTGGTGGAGTTCAATCTCCAGGAACCTAGCAAGTCCTGGTGGAGTTCTATCTCCAGGAACCTAGCAAGTCCTGGTGGAGTTCTATCTCCAGGAACCTAGCAAGTCCTGGTGGAATTCTATCTCCAGGAACCTAGCATGTCCTGGTGGAATTCTATCTCCAGGAACTTAGCATGTCCTGGTGGAGTTCTATCTCCAGGAACTTAGCATGTCCTGGTGGAATTCTATCTCCAGGAACCTAGCAAGTCCTGGTGTTCTATCTCCAGGAACCTAGCAAGTCTTGGTGGAGTTCTATCTCCAGGAACCTAGCAAGTCCTGGTGGAGTTCAATCTCCAGGAACCTAGCAAGTCCTGCAGGAACCTAGCAAGTCCAGGTGGAGTTCTATCTCCAGGAACCTAGCAAGTCCTGGTGGAATTCTATCTCCAGGAACCTAGCAAGTCCTGATGGTGTTCATCTCCAGGAACCTAGCAAGTCCTGGTGGAGTTCTATCTCCAGGAACCTAGCAAGTCCTGGTGGAGTTCAATTTCCAGGAACCTAGCAAGTCCTGGTGGAGTTCAATTTCCAGGAACCTAGCAAGTCCTGGTGGAGTTCTATCTCCAGGAACCTAGCATGTCCTGGTGGAGTTCAATCTCCAGGAACCTAGCAAGTCCTGGTGGAGTTCAATCTCCAGGAACCTAGCAAGTCCAGGTGGAGTTCTATCTCCAGGAACCTAGCAAGTCCTGGTGGAGTTCTCTCCAGGAACCTAGCAAGTCCTGGTGGAATTCTATCTCCAGGAACCTAGCATGTCCTGGTGGAATTCTATCTCCAGGAACTTAGCATGTCCTGGTGGAGTTCTATCTCCAGGAACTTAGCATGTCCTGGTGGAATTCTATCTCCAGGAACCTAGCAAGTCCTGGTGTTCTATCTCCAGGAACCTAGCAAGTCTTGGTGGAGTTCTATCTCCAGGAACCTAGCAAGTCCTGGTGGAGTTCAATCTCCAGGAACCTAGCAAGTCCTGGTGGAGTTCTATCTCCAGGAACCTAGCAAGTCCTGGTGGAATTCTATCTCCAGGAACCTAGCAAGTCCAGGTGGAATTCTATCTCCAGGAACCTAGCAAGTCTTGGTGGAGCTCTATCTCCAGGAACCTAGCAAGTCCTGGTGGAGTTCAATTTCCAGGAACCTAGCAAGTCCTGGTGGAGTTCAATTTCCAGGAACCTAGCAAGTCCTGGTGGAGTTCTATCTCCAGGAACCTAGCATGTCCTGGTGGAGTTCAATCTCCAGGAACCTAGCAAGTCCTGGTGGAGTTCAATCTCCAGGAACCTAGCAAGTCCAGGTGGAGTTCTATCTCCAGGAACCTAGCAAGTCCAGGTGGAGTTCTATCTCCAGGAACCTAGCAAGTCTTGGTGGAGCTCTATCTCCAGGAACCTAGCAAGTCCTGGTGGAGTTCAATCTCCAGGAACCTAGCAAGTCTCTTGGTGGAGTTCTATCTCCAGGAACCTAGCAAGTCCTGGTGGAGCTCTATCTCCAGGAACCTAGCAAGTCTTGGTGGAGTTCTATCTCCAGGAACCTAGCAAGTCCTGGTGGAGTTCTATCTCCAGGAACCTAGCAAGTCCTGGTGGAGTTCTATCTCCAGGAACCTAGCAAGTCCTGGTGGAGTTCTATCTCCAGGAACCTAGCAAGTCCTGGTGGAGTTCTATCTCCAGGAACCTAGCAAGTCCTGGTGGAGTTCTATCTCCAGGAACCTAGCAAGTCTTGGTGGAGTTCTATCTCCAGGAACCTAGCAAGTCCTGGTGGAGTTCTATCTCCAGGAACCTAGCAAGTCCTGGTGGAGTTCTATCTCCAGGAACCTAGCAAGTCCTGGTGGAGTTCTACAGGAACCTAGCAAGTCCTGGTGGAGTTCTATCTGCTGAAATTAGACCAGCTGCTAGAGCTCTTGCTAACCGATTGTCTCAATGGCATTCTCTTCTGATGCTCTCATGAAGCTCAACGGAAGTTGACCTTCTGTATGAGAGTACAAATCATTTGTGAGGCTAGCCAATGTTGCTTGTTGATGGTTTTCTAATGTTGCTTGTTGATGGTTTGTCTCGTGTTGCTTTTTGATGGTTTGTCTCGTGTTGCTTGTTGATGGTGTGTCTCATGTTGCATGTTGATGCTTTATCTCATGTTGCTTGTTGATGGTCATGTTGCTTGTTGATGGTTTGTCTTGAGTATTATTTGTCATACCACATCATTTCCAAGAATTATTAAATGCACACACGCACACATACCACACACAGCACATACACACATGCACATACACACAGCACACACAACACACATTGCTCCTCTCATATTGCTTTAATTGCTTAGCCTATAAATCATCAGACAGTTAATTGCCTTGAGGCTAGCTTATCACAGCCCACAAGCTTTTGAGTGATCATGATATGTGCCATTGCTTCTCCGATGAGGCTAGTCTTCTTTTGTTTCCCTGCAGGTGGGGGCCGGAGCTATAGGCTGCGAGATTCTCAAGAACTTTGCCATGATGGGGGTGGGGGCAAGTCCTGAGGGTGTGGTCTACGTGACTGACATGGACATCATCGAGAAGAGTAACCTCAACAGACAGTTCCTCTTCAGACCTTGGCACATACAAGTAAGCCACACCTCCCACCTGGAGCACCTCTCGAGGTGCACATGCATACTACACCATGGTGTGTGTGTGCCTACTACACCATGTCATGGTGTGTGTGTGTGCCTACTACACCATGTCATGGTGTGTGTGTGCCTACTATACCATGTCATGGTGTGTGTGTGTGCCTACTATACCATGTCATGGTGTGTGTGTGCCTACTACACCATGTCATGGTGTGTGTGTGTGCCTACTACACCATGTCATGGTGTGTGTGTGCCTACTATACCATGTCATGGTGTGTGTGTGTGTGCCTACTACACCATGTCATGGTGTGTGTGTGTGCCTACTACACCATGTCATGGTGTGTGTGTGCCTACTATACCATGTCATGGTGTGTGTGTGTGTGCCTACTACACCATGTCATGGTGTGTGTGTGCCTACTACACCATGTCATGGTGTGTGTGTGCCTACTACACCATGTCATGGTGTGTGTGTGTGCCTACTATACCATGTCATGGTGTGTGTGTGCCTACTACACCATGTCATGGTGTGTGTGTGCCTACTACACCATGTCATGGTGTGTGTGTGCCTACTACACCATGTCATGGTGTGTGTGTGCCTACTATACCATGTCATGGTGTGTGTGTGTGCCTACTACACCATGTCATGGTGTGTGTGTGCCTACTATACCATGTCATGGTGTGTGTGTGTGTGCCTACTACACCATGTCATGGTGTGTGTGTGCCTACTACACCATGTCATGGTGTGTGTGTGCCTACTACACCATGTCATGGTGTGTGTGTGTGCCTACTATACCATGTCATGGTGTGTGTGTGCCTACTACACCATGTCATGGTGTGTGTGTGCCTACTACACCATGTCATGGTGTGTGTGTGCCTACTACACCATGTCATGGTGTGTGTGTGTGCCTACTACACCATGTCATGGTGTGTGTGTGTGCCTACTATACCATGTCATGGTGTGTGTGTGTGCCTACTACACCATGTCATGGTGTGTGTGTGCCTACTATACCATGTCATGGTGTGTGTGTGTGCCTACTATACCATGTCATGGTGTGTGTGTGCCTACTACACCATGTCATGGTGTGTGTGTGTGCCTACTACACCATGTTATGGTGTGTGTGTGCCTACTACACCATGTCATGGTGTGTGTGTGTGCCTACTATACCATGTCATGGTGTGTGTGTGCCTACTACACCATGTCATGGTGTGTGTGTGTGCCTACTACACCATGTCATGGTGTGTGTGTGCCTACTATACCATGTCATGGTGTGTGTGTGTGCCTACTATACCATGTCATGGTGTGTGTGTGCCTACTACACCATGTCATGGTGTGTGTGTGCCTACTACACCATGTCATGGTGTGTGTGTGTGCCTACTACACCATGTCATGGTGTGTGTGTGCCTACTATACCATGTCATGGTGTGTGTGTGTGTGTGTGCCATGTCATGGTGTGTGTGTGTGTGTATGTGTTGTAGAAGCCCAAGAGCACCACGGCAGTAGAGAGTGTGAAGGTCATGAACCCTGCTATGAATGCTGTGGCCCACGAGAACAGAGTGGGGCCCGACACTGAGAGCGTTTATGACGACACCTTCTTTGAGGCACTGGATGGAGTAGCAAATGCGCTGGATAATGTTGATGCAAGTATGTGCTTTGCTGTTGACATTCTCTGCTAATCCTCTATCTCCTCGTTCCTTTCTTCCCCTTCTACTCCGCAACCTCTTTCACACCTCTCTCATCTCTTCCTCCTCCTCCTCCTCCCCCTCCCCCTCTCTCCTCATCCTGCCCTCCTCTTCATTCTTCCCCTTCTCTCATCCTCACCTCTCTGTTCCTCCGCTCCCAGGATTGTACATGGATCGCCGATGTGTGTACTATCGCAAACCTCTTCTGGAGTCGGGCACTCTTGGCACCAAGGGGAACGTCCAGGTGGTGATCCCTTATATGACAGAGAGTTACGGCTCTTCTCAGGATCCTCCCGAAAAGGAGACTCCTATCTGTACGCTGAAGAATTTCCCCAATGCCATAGAGCATACCCTTCAGTGGGCGCGGGATACCTTTGAAGGGCTCTTCACCCAGCCAGCAAGCTATGTCAATGAGTACCTCATGTACGTACGGGGGTGGGGGGGGGGGGGGAGGAGCTGTTTGGGGAAGAGAGCCCTCATGGGGAGTTGTGTGGAAGATTTGGTATTGCCACACATAACAAGTCTATGCACCATCATAGAATATTATGAACGGGTCACCTGACCTAAATAATGCAGGCTTACGTAAACTGGGAATGGTCGTCATATTGAAGAGAATGGTCGAGGGAATGCCCGGCAGCAGATTGAAGCTAGACTGGCCTTGAGGCACAAGCGAGGATTGCATGGTAATAGCTGGTGTACCCTTACCAGAGAGTAGAACAAGCCAACCAGATAGTTAGACGAAACAACGACCCCCAAGACCCTAAAACTCCCCTCCCCTGCAAGCCCTCGTACAAAAACAACTAATTTTTCTGCACTGGAGGTGAGAATGGCTGATGATGCACAGGAGGTGAGAATGAATGGCTGATGATGCACAGGAGGTGAGAATGAATGGCTGATGATGCACAGGAGGTGAGAATGGCTGATGGTGCACAGGAGGAGGTGAGAATGGCTGATGATGCACAGGAGGTGAGAATGGCTGATGATGCACAGGAGGTGAGAATGGCTGATGATGCACAGGAGGTGAGAATGGCTGATGATGCACAGGAGGTGAGAATGGCTGATGATGCACAGGAGGTGAGAATGGCTGATGATGCACAGGAGGTGAGAATGGCTGATGATGCACAGGAGGTGAGAATGGCTGATGATGTACAGGAGGTGAGAATGGCTGATGATGCACAGGAGGTGAGAATGAATGGCTGATGATGCACAGGAGGTGAGAATGGCTGATGATGCACAGGAGGTGAGAATGACTGATGATGCACAGGAGGAGGTGAGAATGGCTGATGATGCACAGGAGGTGGGAATGGCTGATGATGCACAGGAGGTGAGAATGGCTGATGATGCACAGGAGGTGAGAATGGCTGATGATGCACAGGAGGTGAGAATGGTTGATGATGCACAGGAGGTGAGAATGGCTGATGATGCACAGGTGAGAATTGCTGATGATGCACAGGAGGTGAGAATGGCTGATGATGTACAGGAGGTGAGAATGGCTGATGATGCACAGGAGGTGAGAATGGCTGATGATGTACAGGAGGTGAGAATGAATGGCTGATGATGCACAGGAGGTGAGAATGGCTGATGATGCACAGGAGGTGAGAATGGCTGATGATGCACAGGAGGTGAGAATGGCTGATGATGCACAGGAGGTGAGAATGGCTGATGATGCACAGGAGGTGAGAATGGCTGATGATGCACAGGAGGTGAGAATGAATGGCTGATGATGCACAGGAGGTGAGAATGGCTGATGATGTACAGGAGGTGAGAATGGCTGATGATGTACAGGAGGTGAGAATGGCTGATGATGCACAGGAGGTGAGAATGGCTGATGATGCACAGGAGGTGAGAATGGCTGATGATGCACAGGAGGTGAGAATGAATGGCTGATGATGCACAGGAGGTGAGAATGGCTGATGATGTACAGGAGGTGAGAATGGCTGATGATGTACAGGAGGTGAGAATGGCTGATGATGCACAGGAGGTGAGAATGGCTGATGATGCACAGGAGGTGAGAATGGCTGATGATGCACAGGAGGTGAGAATGGCTGATGATGCACAGGAGGTGAGAATGGCTGATGATGCACAGGAGGAGGTGAGAATGGCTGATGATGCACAGGAGGTGAGAATGGCTGATGATGTACAGGAGGTGAGAATGGCTGATGATGCACAGGAGGTGAGAATGGCTGATGATGCACAGGAGGAGGTGAGAATGGCTGATGATGCACAGGAGGTGAGAATGGCTGATGATGTACAGGAGGTGAGAATGGCTGATGATGCACAGGAGGTGAGAATGGCTGATGATGCACAGGAGGAGGTGAGAATGGCTGATGATGCACAGGAGGTGAGAATGGCTGATGATGCACAGGAGGTGAGAATGGCTGATGATGCACAGGAGATGAGAATGGCTGATGATGCACAGGAGGTGAGAATGGCTGATGATGCACAGGAGGTGAGAATGGCTGATGATGCACAGGAGGTGAGAATGGCTGATGATGCACAGGAGGAGGTGAGAATGGCTGATGATGCACAGGAGGTGAGAATGGCTGATGATGTACAGGAGGTGAGAATGGCTGATGATGCACAGGAGGTGAGAATGGCTGATGATGCACAGGAGGAGGTGAGAATGGCTGATGATGCACAGGAGGTGAGAATGGCTGATGATGTACAGGAGGTGAGAATGGCTGATGATGCACAGGAGGTGAGAATGGCTGATGATGCACAGGAGGAGGTGAGAATGGCTGATGATGCACAGGAGGTGAGAATGGCTGATGATGTACAGGAGGTGAGAATGGCTGATGATGCACAGGAGGTGAGAATGGCTGATGATGCACAGGAGGTGAGAATGGCTGATGATGCACAGGAGGAGGTGAGAATGGCTGATGATGCACAGGAGGTGAGAATGGCTGATGATGTACAGGAGGTGAGAATGGCTGATGATGCACAGGAGGTGAGAATGGCTGATGATGCACAGGAGGAGGTGAGAATGACTGATGATGCACAGGAGGTGAGAATGGCTGATGATGTACAGGAGGTGAGAATGGCTGATGATGCACAGGAGGAGGTGAGAATGGCTGATGATGTACAGGAGGTGAGAATGGCTGATGATGTACAGGAGGTGAGAATGGCTGATGATGCACAGGAGGTGAGAATGGCTGATGATGCACAGGAGGTGAGAATGACTGATGATGCACAGGAGATGAGAATGGCTGATGATGCACAGGAGATGAGAATGGCTGATGATGCACAGGAGGTGAGAATGGCTGATGATGTACAGGAGGTGAGAATGGCTGATGATGTACAGGAGGTGAGAATGGCTGATGATGCACAGGAGGTGAGAATGGCTGATGATGCACAGGAGGTGAGAATGGCTGATGATGCACAGGAGGTGAGAATGGCTGATGATGCACAGGAGGTGAGAATGAATGGCTGATGATGCACAGGAGGTGGGAATGGCTGATGATGCACAGGAGGTGAGAATGGCTGATGATGCACAGGAGGTGAGAATGAATGGCTGATGATGCACAGGAGGTGAGAATGGCTGATGATGTACAGGAGGTGAGAATGGCTGATGATGCACAGGAGGTGAGAATGGCTGATGATGCACAGGAGGTGAGAATGGCTGATGATGTACAGGAGGTGAGAATGGCTGATGATGCACAGGAGATGAGAATGGCTGATGATGTACAGGAGGTGAGAATGGCTGATGATGTACAGGAGGTGAGAATGAATGGCTGATGATGCACAGGAGGTGAGAATGGCTGATGATGTACAGGAGGTGAGAATGGCTGATGATGCACAGGAGGAGGTGAGAATGGCTGATGATGCACAGGAGGTGAGAATGGCTGATGATGCACAGGAGGAGGTGAGAATGGCTGATGATGCACAGGAGGTGAGAATGGCTGATGATGCACAGGAGGTGAGAATGGCTGATGATGCACAGGAGGTGAGAATGGCTGATGATGCACAGGAGGTGAGAATGGCTGATGAGGCACAGGAGGTGAGAATGGCTGATGAGGCACAGGAGGTGAGAATGGCTGATGATACACAGGAGGTGAGAATGGCTGATGATGCACAGGAGGTGAGAATGGCTGATGATGCACAGGAGGTGAGAATGGCTGATGATACACAGGAGGTGAGAATGGCTGATGATACACAGGAGGTGAGAATGGCTGATGATGGACATATAGCAAAACTTACTCGTTCCTCAACATTCTCTAGCTTTTAACTCTTTCTTCACTTGCCTCTCAGTGCATTGCATGTATTTCTAGAGTATGTTAGCTTCAGTGCTACGAGCTGAGCACGGAGCAGATTAGTAGCTCGAGTGCCATCCTCTCCACCAGAGAACTCCCTCAACACCAGAGCACATGCACAGAGCAGACTAGTAGCTGGAGTGCCATCCTCTCCACCAGAGAACTCCCTCAACACTAGAGCACATGCACAGAGCACACTAGTAGCTGGAGTGCCATCCTCTCCACCAGAGAACTCCCTCAACACTAGAGCACATGCACAGAGCAGACTAGTAGCTGGAGTGCCATCCTCTCCACCAGAGAACTCCCTCAACACTAGAGCACATGCACAGAGCAGACTAGTAGCTGGAGTGCCATCCTCTCCACCAGAGAACTCCCTCAACACTAGAGCACATGCACAGAGCACACTAGTAGCTGGAGTGCCATCCTCTCCACCAGAGAACTCCCTCAACACTAGAGCACATGCACAGAGCACACTAGTAGCTGGAGTGCCATCCTCTCCACCAGAGAACTCCCTCAACACTAGAGCACATGCACAGAGCAGACTAGTAGCTGGAGTGCCATCCTCTCCACCAGAGAACTCCCTCAACACTAGAGCACATGCACAGAGCAGACTAGTAGCTGGAGTGCCATCCTCTCCACCAGAGAACCCCCTCAACACTAGAGCACATGCACAGAGCAGACTAGTAGCTGGAGTGCCATCCTCTCCACCAGAGAACCCCCTCAACACTAGAGCACATGCACAGAGCAGACTAGTAGCTGGAGTGCCATCCTCTCCACCTGAGAACTCCCTCAACACTGGAGTGCATGCACAGAGCAAAATGTTCTGCTGTAATTTACAGTATGCATCAGAGATGATCTCCCTCTCTTTCTCTCTTGCCTTCCTCTCCTCTCTCTCGTGTGTGTGTGTGCAGGGATGCCAACTTTGTTGACTCTGTCAGGAAGCAGCAGGGCTACTCCACGGTGAGGTCACACACACAAGCAACCTTTTTGTTTTGCCATGTGCATACTCATGTGATGTTTAGCAATCATGCTTCAAGCTGAGGTGGGTGTGTTTGTGTGTGACACTCCCTCTCTCTCTCTGTAGGTGTACATTTTGGCCTCGGTGCACAAGGCGTTGGTCGTGGAGCGTCCCACGAGCATAGACAACTGCATCCATTGGGCCCGACTCTTGTTCCAGGACTACTTCTACAACACTATCGCTCAGCTCCTTCACAGCTTCCCTCCAGACCATGTGAGTGAGGGTGTGTGTGTGTGGGGGGGGGGGGGGAGTAGAGATGGTGGGAGGTGACCTTGAGGGAAGATATACTTCACGGCTTCCCTCCAGACCATGTGGGTGGTGGAGAAGGAGGGGGAGATGACTGTGAGTGGTGGGGAGGGAGAGGGGACTGTGAGTGGTGGGGAGGGAGAGGGAGGTGACTACTTGTCCTCCAAGTCGAGCCAGGTGCTAGATGGGTGTGTGTCTTGAGATTGACACAGTGCCTGGAGGATCTACTGTATTTGGACATGAGAATGCCAGTTGAGGTAGTGCTAATGATGGAACACTGTGAGGTAGTGCTAATGATGGAACACAGTGAGGTAGTGCTAATGATGGAACACTGTGAGATAGTGCTAATGATGGAACACTGTGAGGTAGTGCTAATGATGGAACACTGTGAGATAGTGCTAATGATGGAACACTGTGAGTGCCTGTACTGATAGAGACAGTGATCTCTTATTCATTCCCCCCCCCTCCACTAGACCACGACCTCTGGACAGCCCTTCTGGTCTGGGCCCAAGAGGTGCCCGCAGATCATCAACTTTGACCCCAAGTCCGACTTGCACGTATCCTTCCTTGAGGCTGCCACTTACCTATTTGCTGAGAACTATGACATACGAGGTGAGGCATGCAGCTGCTCTTCTTAGTCATGGCCACTGGTCCTCTCCTCTCCACTCTCCTTTGCTCTCCTCTCATCCTCCCCTTTCTTCTCCCTCCTCCTCGTCACCCGCACTTCTTCCTCTTCTTCTCCCTCCCATCCTCACGCTCCTCTCCCTCCTCCTCCTCCTGCCTCTCCCCTCCTCTTCCCTCCCTCCTCATCTTTCTGATATATTCTGGCCCTGGACCTAGAATTCCTCTCTCTTTCTTTGATGCCAGTTGGTAGCGTAATTACTTGTGACTGGTGTGGTGTGTGGCTTGAGATGTGTGATGAGTGACTGTGTCTGTGGTGTTTGTGTGATGCAGTGGAAGTGGATCGGGCGTACATGGTGGATCGTGCCTGTGAGGTGCCAGTGAAGCCCTTCGCGCCCAAGTCTGGGTTCATCATCCATACCAGCGACGAGGAGGCAAAGGAAGCAGAGCTAGGCTCGGCCAGTGAGTATCTACAATATACTAGCCAGGGTTTCATTTAGGGGGGGGGGGGGCAGAGATGACCCCCTTGGAACCTTTTTGCCCCCTCCTTGGAAATTGTATTATTAAAATTCATTAGAAACTTTGTCACATCTTTAACATCATGCCCCCCCTTAAAATCCAGATTCCTCCAATTGCCCCCCCTTGGACAATTTTCTAAATGAAACCCTGCTAGCTAGATTACTAGTTCCAATAACTAGGATATTCTCTGATATCTACTACTGTTTTAGTGGAGAGAAAGTTGGCTGGATCACCGACTGAACTACGTGTCATATACTGGCCAGATTACTAGTTCCACCAGCTATGATACTCTCTGATATCTGCTGTCGTACTTATATACATAGTATGACAGCTAGATTACTAGTTCTATGAGCTAGGATACTGACTCCACACACGGAATGCTGTGGACTAAAATAGCTGGCAAGGTTTCATCTGCAATTTAGGTTTCATAAAGGCAGGGGTGGCTGAGGATGGTGGGGCAGTTTTATTTGTCACGACGTGCAAGAGACCATCGTACATCATTAATGAGTGAAAAGCAGAAGCGTGAGCATTCCTCCATCTGCAATTTAGGTTTCATAAAGGCAGGGGTGGCTGAGGATGGTGGGGCAGTTTTATTTGTCACGACGTGCAAGAGACCATCGTACATCATTAATGAGTGAAAAGCAGAAGCGTGAGCATTCCTCGCCATCTCCCCTCTTCTGTTCGACAGGCTAATTTTCTCCCTGTGTCAGACCAATGTTCCTACCACACGTTTCTCCTGAACTACTGAAGCACGACCTCTCTGCTGCCTTGCTGGCCTGACAGACAAGTGACTTTGCCCGCTGAGCCACCGATAATTATGACTGTCTGTTCAGAGGAAGTGCACTACTCTTTTAGTCTTCTCTGAAATGTGTAGCGGGATATCTTTGGGGGTTAAACATTTGAAAAATGCTGACTGGATGAAGGATTCACGGGGGGGGGGGGGGGGGGGGGGTGAAAGATTCGTGGATTGTGTGGCCCATCTCTAGTGGAAGCCACATCCTTCTTGGTACCTATTTGTGGATGATATGAACACCACGAATATATAAACATGAACACCACGAATATTGAACATCTCGAAAAATATCCTTTCAAATATATATATATATGGGGGGGGGGGGGGGGGGATATGGCCATAATTTTTTTTTAAGATTCCTCTTGAATTGAATTGTCTGTGATGTTTCCTGAAGCACGTGCTATGGGTGTCTGTTGGTTGATGTGCAGGTGATGATGATGTAGAAGCCATAATCCACAAACTCCCTCCAAGGGAAAAACTTGGAAAGTTCAAGATGATACCTGCTGAATTTGAGAAGGCAAGTCACACGATCCTTAGCATCACATGACCTCATGCATATTGCTCACATGATTTTCTAGGATGATGACTCTAACCACCATATTGACTTCATAGTAGCTGCTTCAAACTTGAGGGCCACCAACTATAGCATCCCTAATGCAGACAGACACAAGGTGATTCTAACCGTAACATTTCTGATGCAGACAGACACAAAATGATTCTGATACTAACACATTCTAAGATCATTTAACACATTATATACAACATTTGTCATTGGTAAGTGATTCTCATATCATTTATCTAACACCACTCAATTTGTTGATACCAACAACTCTAACACAGACAGACTGCGGTACATTGTAGACCCTTGATTCTAACATTAACATGTCTAACACAGATAATACAGTTCTAACATTAAGACTTCTAATGCAGACACGCTATAGTTCTAACCTAATTGGTTATCTCTTTCCCCCCCCCCCCCCCCCTGCAGAGTAAGGGCATTGCTGGTAAGATTATCCCGGCCATAGCGACCACCACTTCCCTGGTCGTTGGATTGGTCTGTCTGGAACTGTACAAGGTGCAGTGCTAATAAACATACCCGGCAGTGGCTCTATGTGATAGTTGTATTGTGTATGAGGTGCCTAGTGAGCTGCCTCTGTGTGGAATGTGTTCATTGTGCTCCTAGTGACATACATGTAGGACCAGGCAGGTGCACGTAGCAAGTGCCCGGTGTAGAGATTTTGTCGGGTCGCGCAAAAAGCCTATGAAAAAAGGATATGGCATGCATGGGGCTCGAGTTTTACAGAACGTGGGGATTGGGAATAGAGGTGGTTTAAAAGGCAGAGGCACTGGGTGGTCATTCAAACAACTAGCTAACCCTCACCTTTAGCTACTCTAACTTTCAAACTTCACTGTGAATCATCACACGAGTGCCAGTTTTGTGATGCAGGCATCCGCTACACGTGCCAAATCCAACTGGTTCTTGAGAGGAAAGGTTAAGCAACTTCTGTTGGTCCTGATGACGTCCTTGATAGTGTATATTCCTTGAAAACCTGTATGTAGTCTGCTTCAGTACTGGTTGAAATATAGTTGAGACGTCTAGACACTGGCAGCCATTGGAGTAGACGTTCATCTCTGCTCTGATTCCATTTGATCTCATTCCCCACACCACATATGTGCACAGCTCGCTAACAAGAATGAGAAGCTGGAGAGCTATAAGAATGGATTTATCAACTTGGCTCTACCCTTCCTCGGATTCTCCGAACCCATTCCAGCACCCAAAACTAAGGTGTGTATGTGGTATGCGATGGTTGTCACTCACTCGCACATTTAGTATTACATGTGATGTGATGTTCTCACTCACTCACACATTTAGTATTACATGTGATGTGATGGTTCTCACTCACTCACACATTTAGTATTGCATGTGATGTGATGGTTCTCACTCACTCGCACATTTAGTATTACATGTGATGTGATGGTTCCCACTCACTCACACATTTAGTATTACATGTGATGTGATGGTTCTCACTCACTCACACATTTAGTATTACATGTGATGTGATGGTTCTCACTCACTCACACATTTAGTATTACATGTGATGTGATGGTTCTCACTCACTCGCACATTTAGTATTACATGTGATGTGATGTTCTCACTCACTCACACATTTAGTATTACATGTGATGTGATGGTTCTCACTCACTCACACATTTAGTATTACATGTGATGTGATGGTTGTCACTCACTCGCACATTTAGTATTACATGTGATGTGATGGTTCTCACTCACTCACACATTTAGTATTACATGTGATGTGATGGTTCTCACTCACTCACACATTTAGTATTACATGTGATGTGATGGTTCTCACTCACTCGCACATTTAGTATTACATGTGATGTGATGGTTCTCACTCACTCACACATTTAGTATTACATGTGATGTGATGGTTCTCACTCACTCACACATTTAGTATTACATGTGATGTGATGGTTCTCACTCACTCGCACATTTAGTATTACATGTAATGTGATGGTTCTCACTCACTCACACATTTAGTATTACATGTGATGTGATGTTCTCACTCACTCACACATTTAGTATTACATGTGATGTGATGGTTCTCACTCACTCACACATTTAGTATTACATGTGATGTGATGGTTCTCACTCATTCACACATTTAGTATTACATGTGATGTGATGGTTCTCACTCACTCACACATTTAGTATTACATGTGATGTGATGGTTCTCACTCACTCACACATTTAGTATTACATGTGATGTGATGGTTCTCACTCACTCACACATTTAGTATTACATGTGATGTGATGGTTCTCACTCACTCACACATTTAGTATTACATGTGATGTGATGGTTCTCACTCACTCACACATTTAGTATTACATGTGATGTGATGGTTCTCACTCACTCGCACATTTAGTATTACGACGTGGAGTGGACTCTGTGGGACAGATTTAATGTAATGGGGCTGAAGGAGGACGGCTCCGAGATGACGCTGCAAGAATTCATGGATTACTTCAGCACCAAACACAAGCTGAGTATCACGATGCTGTCATACGATGTATCCATGCTCTACTCCTTCTTCATGAACAAGGAGAAGGTCAAGTCCAGGATGCTGATGCCGTGAGTCATGTGACAAATGCAGTCGTGTGACAATATGAGTGGTTATGTGACATTGCAGTCATGTGACAGTGGTCATACAATGATGCAGCCGTGTGACAATGTGATGGTGGTCATGTGATCACGTAACATTATGGTCTTGTGACAATGCAGTCATGTGATCATGTGAGTAGAAAATTTATCACTTCATTCCTCTCTCCCCTTGTTTCCTTCCGTGTGCTCCAGATTGTCCCAAGTAGCCAGAGAAGCTAGTAAGAAAGCGCTTTTGCCTCACGTCAAGAACCTTGTTCTGGAGATCATCGCATCTGACGAGGCTGACCAGGATGCAGAAGTGCCGTACATTAAGTACCATTTCCGAAAATGATGCAGAATGTGGCAATTATGCCGACTTGGACTTACTCTAGACCAGCTCATTGCAGTTCCTATGTATTTAATTAATTATTGAAGTTGATGTTGACCAGGGGAGCCGACACTGTGTTGCTTGTGATGACCTGGTTGTTTCTGTTGATACAAGCTTTATGTTGACCAGGGGAGCAGTGAGCAACAGACAACCCCATAGGTGGTATTGTGTGTATATGTGGTGTATATATAATGTATATAGTAGCCTCACAGAATCTGGTGTGTTACTTGTAGAGGTTCTTGGTCATGCAATTTAAAGCTGGGGCTTTTAGAACACCTGGGATCCATGTGGAGTAATTATTATTTAAATTGTCCTTTTCTTCGTCCAGTATCATTTTTAGATGTCAAGTATCATCACCAGCATTGTAATTAGGCCTTGGGGTGCTAGCTGAACCCCAACAAAGCAGCATGCCTCTGAAAGATGCTGAACCTTGATCACACGCACCCGTCTTATCTACAACCTTACCTACTTCCTGGAGAGAAAAAAACACGACTCCATATCTTGCATCCCAATAGAGCCACAATGATGGCTAGAGTACTTTCGAATCTTCAGTCTGTTGCCTGCACTTACACCCCATTTGATGAGGTAAAAATGTTTGCACAGGTATACAGCATCCAGGCCAGAATCTTGCCTGATTTCCATGATCACAGTTGCTCTATCAGGACATTTCCCATCATCTTCATCCAAACCCGATGGCTCGAGTTTACAGGAACCAAGTGATCTTTTGATGATATTGTTGGCAGCAAGTCTGGAGTGACGACCCTCTGACTCGTCTGCAGTGTAATCGATGGAGTCACTGCTGGATATCTGAACTCGACAATGTTGGTGTGAATGAGGACTGCATATATTATAGCAGAAAACCAAGGTGAAGACTTGGGCTACATGAATCACTTCCTCGTCTTCAGGCTGACATAGGAACTGCATGAATCCAGGCACTTGCTTCCATCGTGACTGCAGTTCTTGACTCGAGCTATACTTCCACCTTTCCCAACCTCCCAGAAATAGAAAAGATTGCTGGTGAGGTAGGTGTTGATTACAGGCCTATAAAATTGTTATTAGCCAGTACCCTTGAGTTAGCTCAGTGCAAGGATTGCCAGTCCTCTCTTATAATGTTGGAAAGTTTTGGTGATAGGAAAGGGTTAATTTCAGGGATTGGCATTAAATGCTCTAACCCTAACTGGCAAGTCTGTACTGGTTTCTGAGCCTTCCAGTGATAAAGCTAAGTCATTTAATAAGGCTGCTATTGTAGCTTCTAGGTTAACAGGTAATGGAAGAAGTAACCTAGCGTCATTACTGCTTTCTTGGTTATGCCTCCACCCCTAGCACCTGCCTCATATTCTTTATATAGTAAGGAAATTTGTGACATCACGAAGACAGTAGCTGAGAGTGTAATGGTGGAGGCAGCGAACCATTCACTATATAGAGGGAAAACAATTGGATGATGTGATTGATGCTGTGGTTACAGTTGATGGTACATGGCAAAAGCGAGGCCATTCCTCTCTGTTTGGGGTATTTGTGGTTATATCATGGAAGACAGGACAGGTTTTGGATCATGAAGTCAGGTCTAAATATTGTTCGGCTTGCTCGATTAGAGAGTTCATGAGTATTGAGCAGAATGTGTTTGATGAATGGTATAGTATATAGCCACAAGTCGGTGTGTCAGGCTGACTATCACAGATCTTCAGGTTGTATGGAAGTTGTTGGCACTAAACGGATGTGGAGACGCTCTGTAGAAAAGAATAAACTGACCATAATTAGTGATGGAGATAGTAAGGCATATAATAACATAGTTGCCCTATGGTTCTGGTGTGGAAATTGTCAAACATGAGTGCATCGGTCATGTTCACAAGAGAATGTATCCTTATTGTATTCATACACTAAGTGCACTAGTGTAAGTGATGCATGCCCTTAAAAAATTGAAGCAGTCAGAAATTTTAGATGAGAATGGCAAGGTTAGATTTGGTTGTCGGTTTACTGATAGTACTATTAAAGCCCTTAATATATATTACGGAGGTGCAATTCGTAATAATGTTGGAAATGTAGATGGAATGATTAATGATATCAATGCAGCATTTTTTTCATAATGTTTCCACTGATGATGTGCCTATCCATCAATTTTGTCCCACTGGTGAAACAACGTGGTGCAAATACCAAAGAGATAAAAAGGAGCCTCCCCCAAAACACAAACCTAAGATTCCAAAGGATCTTGCTAAATATATATATGTATCAGGCAAGTTTCTGTTAAATTGTCCAATCCAGAACTTCTAGATAAGTGCACCATAGGGGCAGCGCAGAACCAAAATGAAGCGTTCAACAAAACTGTCTGGGTCAAGGCTATGGGCCGAGGCTAATAAAACACAATTTTTGTCAAAACCAACTGTGAGCCTTGCTGTGGACGTATCGGTAATAACTATTAACGAGGGTATGGAAATGGGATTCCCAGATTTGATGAGAAAACTGGATGTAGAGCTAGGACCACGCTTGAAGGCTTTCTTCACAGCTTCTGATAAAATTAGAGTGAGTAAGACGGACAGAATGGCAGAAAGTGTGCAAAGAAGAGGAGGAGGGAAAAGACCGTAGCAAAGGGCAGGAGCTGAAGAGAGAGATGTTGAGATGGAGGGGATTACCTACGGTGTCGGACATAATGAAAGTGAAGCTATGTTTTATCATGTGTTTAGAACCTTTTTGGACATGAAGTAGCCTATATGTTGTGATTGTATGTTGTGGTTGATGTTAAAAATGTTTTAAGTGATTATTCTCAAAAAAAATCTTAAAAATGTTTAAAAGTGCTTATTTCTCGTTAAGAAGAAGGCCAAATATTCCCACCTGGACCCATCCCATGTCTTCAGCCCTATTGCCATCGAGACTTCTGGGGTTTTCGGTCCCATGACTCTGACACTCCTGAAAGATCTTGGCCGCCGACTAGCCCGGATTACGGGTCAGGAGAGTTCTATCACCTTCCTCATCCAGAGGCTCTCTGTTGCTGTACAACGTGGTAATGCGGCCTCAGTGTTGGGATCGGCTGATATGTCAACCACTACTGACTTCTTCAACTAATATCATTACTTCAACTTATATAATTTAATTGTATAACTATCAATTGATTATATAATAATAATAATAAAAAAATATTATTTTAATTTATTCTCGTGTGATTTTTGTCTTAACCCTAAAATTTATATACCATTAAAATGCTCTTTTACTGTAGAATTCAACTCTGTTGTCTTTTGTAGAAATATTGAACTGTTCTTGACTTGTTGGCATATTTGTTTTGATGACTCCTAGGGGCTGGAAGTGATATTGTTCATTAAGGGGGTCGGATGGGCCCAAAAAAGTATTTGAATGAAAAATTATTTTTTCCCCAGTTATATTATTGTCATAGCATTGGAATACTTTTTGCAGTGCTGAAATGCTCCTATTTTGCACACGCACACCAATGCAGCGAGTTATCGGGGATCCCTTCCTGATATTAATTAGGGTTATTTTAATTTTTACCTCATAATTTGTTGTGATTACCTCCAACTTTGAAGCTCCATATTTTCTATATGCTTTATTGTATAAACTTGATAAATAGCTTAAAAGATAGATCTCTCTGTCTGCTCTTATGTGATATTAAACATATTATCATAGTATATGTATGCTAAAGTTATATACAGTTAAACATCAGGCCCTAAAAAACTATGGGTTAGGTGGCTAGGTAAGGGTATTTCCAGTGGTTAGACTTGAAGTGCTATAAATTGAACCAAGGTTAGCTAAACCTGTACTCTTCAATTAGAGTGGGTTCATTAGGCTGTACTAGCTGCTAATGACCTGCCATGCAGGGGTAGATCCAGGAATTTTAGATTGGGGGGGTTGATGAACTACTTCACGGCCATAGCCCGGGGTGTTTCCATGCTACCCGGAAATCCTTCCCCCTCTTTCCTGAATCATGATCAGATCATTAATCATTTTGCAAGAAAGCACCGTCCTGCATTTCTCTTGGCAATTATATAACAAGACATAATTATCATCACCAAGACATATCATCACCAACATTATTATAATAAGAAATGTAAAATTGAACATGGTATCATTAAAAAAAATTGTGAGTGGTAGTGCAAGTGCTCAGGAACCCCCCTTAATTATTCCTGGCTATATATGGTCCTGGCTGCCTGCCTACTAACAACCTAAGGAAGATGCTGGGGTGGATCGAGGAATTTTAGAAAGGTACAGGGGGTGGGGAGTGGAGGAGAACTAGCCCATGCACACTGTACTGTGTAATGAATAAGAATATTTATCAGCTTAAAAGAACAGCAACTAAAGATAAACAGGAAACTATTTTCAGTTAATAAATAGTGAAGCTTGAAAGAGCCTTCTCTGCACAAAAGCATGGCAGATATCATCAACTGACACTCTCACTCCATAGTTCATGGCTATTACAGCAAGATCAGAAAAGTGTTGTTCAGTCAAAGTCGACCTTGTATATTTCTTTATCCTCCTGAGCAAACTAAATGATCGTTCTGCTTCAGCACTGGTGATAGGCAGAGTGCAAGCAATGACTAGTAAGCAATGAATGTTTGGGAAAGAGTCAGAGTCACAAGAGCTACTAGCTAGGAGAAGATTGTTGGGGATGGTGGTAGCCTCATCTTTGTCTCGCTTATGCTCCCACAAATTGCCATCTTCTTAGTTCACTTTTGAGATTTTGAGAGACAACGAACATGGATGATCTTGTTCCCAGTACAGAAGGTCATCTATATGTTGTGATAGTTGAACACTCGGATTGCAGTTGAGCACTGAAGGCACAAGGCACAAAAGCATATGACTTTGTTTTCCATCACCTTGAAATCTTTCCTCCAACTGGTTTAATGAATGAATCCAGCACTGGTATAGCAATGACTCTCTTGTAATGCTCTTTTGCTGATTGACTTGGAGTGTTGCTTCGATTCCGTTGAATGCTTGTCTTTCTTGGAACACTCTCACTCACACCAATTGACCCAGCCAGTTCAAGTACCTCACAATACCACAAGCTAAAAATGGTGTCAATAGTCTTTCTGGGGTTTTTCAAGCATTCAATCACTTCAGTAACTTTGTTATAGGCCTCATATATATCTTGATCCTGCTTCTGAAGTTTTGAAGCAAGTATTTTCACTTCATCAAGAACATTCTTGGTGATTATAAAAACAGCAAAGAAGAGAGAGCAGCTTTCAGACCTTGTGCTTTCACTCTTGTCTCAGTATCCCAATTCCAGCTCCCATCTGATGAGCCTAAATTTGGGTAATCAGTAGGACACAAAATGGCATCTAAGAAAGTGATAAGTGGCTCATACATTTCAAAAACACTAAAGCATGTATGTCTCTCCACCCATCTTGTTTTACACATTCCTGGAAGCAATTTTTTTTGAAGAAGGCAAGAATTCATTGACTGCAAGTTCAAAAAGGTTTTGTCTCTTAGGCTAAAAAGAGGTGTGCTTCATTTATAACTAAAATCAAGTTTCGTACTTCCTGAACAAGACATGCTCTGGCAATTGAAAGATTAAGGCAGTGTGAGTAGCAGTGTGTGTACAGAGCTAGTGGGCTGACCTCCTTGACTTCTGCAATGCCGGATGACATCACAGATGCTCTATCATAAATTTGCCCTCTAATTCTACAGGGATCTAAAGAAACTGAAGGACTAGAAACTGTTTCAAGAATCTTTCTTGAAATGGATGAAGCATTGGCTCGGTCCAAGTAGACAAAGCTAATCAGGCACTCCTTGATATGAGGATCAGTGGGAGAGGACAGATCAACATACCTGAAGCACACAGAAAGAATCTCTTGATTAGAATGAGGATCTGTGGCTTCATCAGCAATGATGGTGAAAGGCAATTTTTTTTCTCGGAGCTGTTCAGTTATATGCTCTCTAATTTTAGATGCATAAATGTGAATAACCTCATTTTGAATGGTCTTGCTGGTATACTTCGCGTTCCTTTTAGCTGAGAGAAGGTATTTGTGTAGGAGCTTATCTGTCTTAGCCAAAAGCTGAAGTGTGGCTACAAAATTGCCCCTGTTGATATCTTCATCTGAGAAATCCACTCTGTAGTCAGAGTGGCCTCTGAATGGTAGTGCTTGCTTTGCCAAAAACTCTACAGCCAAAACTATCTGCTGGAGAACATGCCTGTTCTCTTCAGCTTGTTGGTTGCTCTGTTTCAATAGCCTTGTATCTATCCTTTCATCTGGTTGGTTAAAATCTCTGACAAAAATGTCTACCCTCTCAGCTGCATGGCAATGCATTTGAGTCTGATCATGGCATACAAGTACACCATCCTTGCCAAGTGCTTTTGAGTAAGGTTTCTGATATGGGGACAAAACTAACAAACCAGAATGATTGCCAACTCCAGAAACACTGCCTCTACCCGGCTGCTCTGGAAAAACTATACAATATCTGCAAAGACCACCTGTGCTGTATGAAAGCCAAGGAAATTGTACTAACTATCCAAGCTGGAAGGATACACTCCAGGTTTTTCCTAGTTTGGTAACCTGATGTGAATGAAGATGATCAGAAGAAGAAGGTTTGGAATAATGAGAAAGATATTGCATCATCTGGGATATTATTTGC
This sequence comes from Cladorhizidae sp. MBARI D1340-BT2, assembly GCA_028752905.1. Lineage (NCBI taxonomy): Eukaryota > Metazoa > Porifera > Demospongiae > Poecilosclerida > Cladorhizidae > Cladorhizidae sp. MBARI D1340-BT2. The sequence continues at coordinate 36,606,439 of JAQNBH010000013.1, read as the reverse complement.
TAATGACCTAAGCTTATCCCAGTTACCTTGAGCGGCTTCAACTATTGTCCCTAAGTCCACCTGTCTACTAGTTGAGGAACTACACTGAGTGATGTAGTCATCGTATCAATTGTTGCTGAGCATAACTGAGAAACAGTAGTTGGCATTGACAAGGAAGAACTCGATGTAGTGGTTGAGACTGTGACTGTAATTGATGGTGATTGAATCTATATCAGTTGATGCACTAGAGTTACCATAATCAGCAGTCGTTGACACAGGGATATGGGACCAAGACTCGATTCTACATTAATTAGAAGGCTATTATAAATTGAGCATTCAACTCTTAACCCTTATACTAGCTGTATATTGTATCTTACCTTTTAAAAAAAGTGGTCAGCTGGGTGCAATCACTGGGTGCTGGCCTCTACTTCCAGACATGGCAATATTGATGGCAGATGCAAAATGAATGCAAAATGACTATATAGCTATAATATAGCTGCGGGTTTACTAGAATTTCATTCATATTTAACAGTTTGTAGTTTAACCAAAGTGTCTATATCTAACAAAGTGTCTATATCTAACAAGTGTCTATATTTAACAAGTGTGTATATCTAACAAAGTGTCTAAGAAACTGGAGGTGGAGCTAGTGTTTAGAACGTTATGGGGGGGTTGCAACCCCAGAAACCCCCCCCCTGGATCCACCCCTGCCATGGCATGCTTTAGAAAAATTAGTTTGTCGACCTCTAACCAGATATAAATTGTAAGGCCACTACAAACCTAAAGAGAAGGTGAGTTATTCATGTTACAAGGGTGTTCATGTTACAAGGGTGTAATTGGGGGTGGGGGGGTGGGGGGGGGCTAACCACCTTCCCCTCAGAATTAATAAGCTGTTACTGAGTCAGTGCAATGAGGCTATATAGTATTGTTAGCAAGTCTCAGATGAAAAGACCATTGGTGGAGTAGGACGCTTGACAGAACTACATGGAGATGCAACCAGGAAGAGTGTTGGGGATCTGGATAGAATGATCAAGTCTGTTCAAGCGACCCTACTCCACTTGAATTCCACTGACGAGAGACGCCGTCACCACCTTTGCTCAACTGGAGAGGCCTCTTGGTGCAAATACTCAGGCACTGCATGAAGACTATCATCACAAGCACACACACATTCCAGAAGCCATTGTTAAGCTTTTGAAACCGATTTATGCCCGCCTGGGAAATAGGGCACTTCTTGAGTTGCTAGGATGAAGAAGGCAAGATACAGGGCAACGGAGCGAACCAAAACTTTGAGGAGAAGGGCCAGGTGGGTGAGGAAAGGGTTTGAGGATCAGCAGCAGAGGAGTGGGAGTGTTATGTATGCTGCTGGTGCTTTGACACTGCTACCCCATGTCCTAGCAATCAGCCAGGACCTAGCAACCAGTCAGGACCTAGCAGGGGAACTTGCAAGCGACCCATGAATCGCGAGCCAGGATTGGAAGAGGAAAAAAACAGTTTAGTTACTCTTAGGATTTGGGCTAGTCAATAGCTAGGGTTAGCTAGGTTTACGGCTAGGTAAATAGCTGGGTGTAAGCCTAGGTCAATAGGGATTTGTCCAAGCTAAGGTTACAGCTAGGTTAATAGTTATGGTTAGGGTTAGTCAATAGCTTGGGTTAGCTAGGTTTAGGGCTACGTCAACAGCTAGGGATTGGGTCAATAGCTAGGGATTGGGTCAATAGCTAGGGTTAGGCCTAAACTAATAACTAGGGGTTAGGTCAATAGCTAGGGTCAGAACTAGTTCAATAGCTAGGATTAGGACTAGATCAATAGCTAGGGCTTGGTCAGTGGCTAGGGTTAGGGCCAATTAATATAAGGCTAAGGATTACAGTAAATAATTCGGGTTGGGGCTGGGACAGGCAGTAGCTTAAGGTTAGGCCTTTAGGCCTAGGTCAATAGGGTTAGGGCTAGTGTTAACTGACAGGGCGAATGCTATTAGGGAGAGGACTATTAGAGTGGTGGAATGAAGAGGACTATTCAGTGAGGTGGTATTAGGTAGAAGACTATTAGGGAGATGGACTATTAGGGAGAGGACTATAAGAGAGGTGGACTATTACAGGAGAGGACTATTAAGGAGGTGACTATTAGGAAGAGGACTACTTAGCGAGGTGTTATGGGAGAGGACTACGGTGCACAAGGCATTAACCTACTAATTGTTTTCAGCACTCTGACATGTATATATATGTAATTGTATATCTCTCATAGTTTGCGTATTTTATATTTTGTCGGTATAGATGGACCTGTAAATAAAGAACATATTTTATTGTCATGTCGCCATGGTAACGGTTGATTTCATTGCAATATGGCCGAATTAGCTGCCATGCCCCTCAATTTAAGAAATTGAATATAACTCTAGCTGTCTTATAGAGCAGCTTTCAGCGACACTGTAGTAGTCAAGGCCCACACTTCTATAGAGAGATAATTGGGCTATCAACACTAGTGGATGTTAAGTGGTGTACCACAGATGAATGAGGGCATTGACCTCAAACTCACTAACCAACAGTCCATATGAAGGGGGACGATGGTATATATTTTTTACTTTTTTTTAAAACTTGCGGTTACAACTTTAGAGCTCCGTAGATTCTGCAAACTTCATGATATGGACTTGATATAGCTAAAAAGATAGGTCTCTCTGTGTGCTCTCTTTTGATACTAAAATATGTTTCATAGGTATAACTATAGGCAAGTTACTAGACCCTAAAGTGGAGGGACCTCAAAAACCTGAATCCCTGCAACCTCCGCCAAAATAACTCCAGATTGCTATATAAGTGCCCAAAAATTGAAATTGGTACGAGTGGCCCCTAGACTGCCTAGAGCATGCAATGACCGGCATTAAAATTTTAGAAGGTGGTCAAGCGCGCGGTTGAAAAATTAAGGGCGTTGATTTTCAATTTTCCACCCGCATGCTTGACCACGACTACACCTTGACAACAGCATTAGAACGGACATAATCATTGGGCGCTTCATTAAACTCCTAATTTTTCCAAAGTAAGCCTTGCCTCTGGTATTTTCCTTGCAAACTATCTGGAAAAGTACCTTGATTAGTGAAAAAGAGGTTTTTCCATTCTCTTATTGTCCATTCACTTCTATCAAGCAACGAGCCAATAGTTTCTGCCTATCAACATACCATGTCTATTTACCAGTGAATGGTAGATAAGGACATCAGATCATCTCTGGATAATGTGCTTGCCCAATCTTGTATATGCTCCTCCAACAAGATTTCACATTAGAAGGGGTGGCAGAGGAATCAATAGGTTGTGAAGAGGAAAAGAGTACAGAAGGAAGAGGTTTGATCAGAAGGAATAGGAGAAGGGTGATGCACAGTAGAGGTAGAGGATTCTTCTTCATTAGAATACAGGTCAGGAGAAGAGACAGTAGCCTGTTCATCAATCCTTGGCTGCTTTGACATCCTAGCTTTCATTAAATGTATATAGCATTCTCTTCTTAGGTGGTATGTTGGTAAAGGGGTTGACAGATGTTCCAACCCCCAGAGATGAAAAATAGGGAGGCTTCGCCTAAATTACAAGAACATTTGGTAGATTTTGCGGGAGACTTCTCCCAATTCTTGTGTATAGCTATATTATAGTTATAATTATATAGAAATTAGTTATATATAGAAAAAATGTAAATATTCATAAAAAGTGAAATATAATGATAAAATTCACTTTATCCAACTAGAAAATCAGTGAAATGTAACAGTATATAGGTATAATAGCAAAATCATCCCTACAGGAATAGTATATATATATATATAACGGAACAGCAACAGTGGCTCAATTACTCAGCATAAGAGCCAATTTTTTTGAGTGTGTATTTTTTAGTCTGTGTTTTAACAATGTTGGTAATAAAGCTGTCTATTAATTCTTTCAGGTATTTGTGGCGCTACCAATAGTGGTATTTATGGGCTCTGTCTCCCTCCAGCTGCCCTTACAGTGGCATCCTTCCAGAAGCTGCCCTTACAGTGACTCCACTCCACCACAACTACTTCTGAACAACCTTGTTCAGGTGGTCATGGGGTTTTGGAAATTGCTGGGAAAATGTTTCTTTTAGAATTTTGTTTTCATGCAAAATATTGGACAATCTAGTGAACTTTAATAAAACATTCAACCTGCAAATTGTTTGACTACTCTAGTGATTTTTAATAAGCTTTACTAAACATTCAACCTAGTATATAAAATAGTTGACAATCTGGTTAACTTTAATTAAACATTCCACCAGCAAACAGCAAAATCTTTAATAAGTTTTACTAAACATTCAACCTGCAAAATATTTGACTAATCTAGTAAATTTTAATTAAACATTCAACCTGCAAAATATTTCACTAATCCAGTGAACAACATTCAACCTGCAAAATATTTGACTAATCCAGTGAACTTTAATAAGTTTTACTAAACATTCAATCTGCAAAATATTTGACTAATCTAGTAAATTTTAATTAAACATTCAACCTGCAAAATATTTCACTAAACCAGTGAACTTTAATTAAACATTCAACCTGCAAAATATTTGACTAATCTAGTAAAAAATCGTACATTGTATCTGTAATTGAGATGGAGTTTTTTTTTGATGGCAAGCTTTTCTTGCTGATCAGTTCCTACAGATGTGGAGGAAACATTTGCTGTAGAGAAGAAATAGGATAGAGCTGAGGGAAAGTGTAGTTAACAAAGGTTGCGATTGCACAAAGATTAGGCACAGGAGCTACATATAAACATAGCAACAATTCTCTAGCTAATGGCCAGGCTGGCTACCTAGTTTGGCTGCAGCCTATAGATGGTGTGTACATGTAGCTAGCACATAATACACTCGCTGGGGTCAGGGATGCCCGGCTTTGCCTGGACAAACACTGTTGTTAAAGCCAATATTGCTGGATGTCAGACAGTTTGAAAACATAATATAATAGTAGGGTTACACCAGGTGGGGAGTGATGTAAAGTACTGATCACAGTTGCATTCCAACCTTAATGGTATCTGATATGAATGAAAGGGAGGTGAATATTTCCACAAAACTGCTAGTTTTTCCTTAACACAGTAGCTGTGCTCCCCTTAAGGTGGGGTCCCTTGAGTGCATGATTTTTAAAAGTGCAGACAATGAAATTAATAAGTCCTATGTATTAGGTACTAAAATGGTCACAGTTGATGGACAGTTGGAAATTGACATGCATGGGCTTCCTCTAGCCACTGGTGCTAATTTTTGATGTTTAGCACTTGACAACATGGGAATAATTACACCTACTATAATTATATATCTAGAGTTCTATATAAGTCCGGTTGCCAAACACCTATTCTTTGAAGGACCTGGAATTTTGTGACGCATAATTGTTTTCAGTGGATTTTGAGTCTTTGAAGGGTCCATATTGATAATCCACCAGGTGCCACTCTGTCACCATTGAGGAATTTGAGAAATTCAAGATGGCCGCCAAGATGGCTGACACTCACCTGTAAATCGACATATCAACAATGAAGTTTTCATATTTTAATCAGAATTTTATCATTTTCAGGTCAAAGATGTGAATGTAGGATCAGATGAGTAACTAACAGGTGAACTATGTAACCAGCCATCTATACCAACTATACAGTGGAGCATACATATCCCTTTGCTTTTATCTGCCTCTGAAGAGGTGTGAAGGATTGACATTCAAATCATTAGCTATCATGTAATTTGTTTGCAGCACGTAGTTTGTGGTTAGGCATGCTCAGGCCTGCAAAAACATGTTATGTGCAAGCTCAAGCCTGAATCCTTTGATGTGTGTTTGTGGCTAGTGCAGGTTTCTGCAGGAACTTTTTATGTTAGTATATAAAGACTGTGATGTAAGTTAGTCAGAGTTGAGCAAGTTGAGCTATTCTGAGTCTGTTCCTGTCTTCGTCTTCTTATCTTCATAACTCTATTGGACCTTCATTGCTCTACCCAAGCTAGCTGAAAGGCAGCTATGATTCCATCACACATAGATCGGTGAGAAGCTATTTTAATATCATGGTGATTGGGTGCTGCCATATGGATGCCATTGTAGAATAGTTTGACCAAAGAAGTAATCTTGTATTTATCATCTTAATCTTTCCAGAAAGAAGTAGAAGATGACATTGGTGTTTTTTTTAGTGTAGTAATCAATCAGAAAACCTGATTACATCTGGAGCAACAAGGATCAGGAGCATCATTGCTGCCAGTCACCTGCGAGGTGACAACCTTCATGAGGAATTCCAAGTCCATTTGGATGAAGATTTAACTTTTACCATCAAGCTTATACACATCAAGAACCCACATACAACGCCAGGTGGTTGGAGTAAAACGAAGGTTAAAAAAAGAACTTCCACCTCTGAAGAGATTATGCCGTTCAGAGTTATCTTCGTTTGTTTTTAAATTGCACTGCATATTCTGTGGAGAAACATGTAGTCTCAAATCTGACCCACGCAACCCATCCAGGTGGCGAGCTGCATATCTTTGTAAAACAGCAAGCCGTGGCACTGTATTGTCATTGTCAAAGATTCAATCCTTGAAGTCCGTGGTAGATGGAAAGATGCATGGGCAAACCAAGTTGAAGTAAGACTACAAGGTGCAATCAGTGATCTACATGCAGCAGAGACACGTTATCATGACAGCTGTCGGAAGAACTTCATGCTCTTCAAAATAAAAGAAGCCAATACATGTGCCTCCACAAGTGATACTGAATTGGCATTTGATAAGCTTGTGGAAGACATCATTAGCAACAAGTTAAATATTTGGACATTTAGCGAGGTGCATGAAAACTATTTATTGCATGGTGGCAAAGGATGCCGCAAAGCTGTCTTTGCAAAACTGCAGAAGCATTTTGATGACATATTGGTTGTTTTCTCTACTCCAGGACTCTCCAGTCTTTTGGTGTTTCGTGATACAGTTCCAAGTATGTTCAAACTTGTTGATGACAATGATGACGATGAAATGATCCAGAATATCAGTAAAGCAATTCACAGAGAGTGTAAAAATCTTGTGCATGATAAAAACAAGTACACCATCCGGGTAGACAAGCAGACAGGGATTAATTCTGTTAGTGCAACCCTTATCTCTGCAGTTGCATTCCCTCCATTAACCAGTCAGGATTATTTCCATTTTTCCATTTTCCCCATTTCCCCCTACATTCAATGAATTTGGTGGCAAGTTTGTAGAAAGAATAACATCTGTCTCATTGCTACCAATGATCTTCATGTAATATTCCATAGCCTCAGTTTCTGTGCTCCTGATCATGGAACCAATGAACTCATCAGCTCTACCTCTTGCACGCCTTTCCAACAGCTTAGTGACCACTGTGTCCTTCCAATTGATCATGTGTGGATGGAGAAAATCACCTTCTGAATGAGTCGGCCAGACTATGACTAGCCTGCGTCTGCTGATGATGGCAAGGAGGAAGACATAAGCAATGCCCCGAATCCGATCCCCAAGTCCACCACAATGCATGTAACTGCCACACCACCACACCAGTATCCTCCCGGATGGTGACTTCCTCATGGTATCATGGTAAGATACATAATCCTCTAAGGTCTTGAGAAATCTTTCATACTTCTTTAATAGCAACTCAACTTTTGAATAAGACCCTCCAAGAGGACATTTCAAAGGGATCCCACTCAGTAAGTCATCTTGAAAGGACAAGGAGCTAGAACTTGTTACAGTTTGTGGTGACACTGACATAGCTTGAAAGTTCTGTGGGTATGTTTTCTTTGTCCATTGATTCTGGAATAAGACATACTTGACACAGATGAAACCGACCAACATTGACAGTGAAAGAAACCAGAGCCTCTTCTCCGCCACCATCTTTAATGAGCGACGAAAGAATGTGACGGAGCTTGTTTGGGCGCGCTTCCGCTTCCAATTGAGCACTCTCTCTCTAGCCCAAAATTAGTCAGATAACGGTAAATACACTCTGGGCAGCTGCCTACCACTATGTGTACCAGTATGAATCTGGCTTAATTTGGCTTAATTGCCATGTACAAATATATATTATTGTGAATGTATGGCATAGAATGTATGGGGAGGTGTATAACATGACAAACATCTATATTATAATAATTATAGCAGCCAACATGGCAGCCAACATGGCAGCCAACATGGCTAAGAAAATTTGCTATAGTCTACAACGAGTCATGGACAAGGTCTTGTCTGGCAGTGATGAAGAAACACTGCTGATTTTCTATGATTTATTTTAAACACAGACGCCACATATTGTGTATATCTTCAAGCCTCTCTTTCTATGGATGTAGCACTAGCAAAGGTGAGAAGAAAGTGAGAATGCATTTGATCTGATCAGAGTATGTACTAAACTCTCCTGTCTCTTTATAGTCATCTTTGGCTTCCTGAACCTCGATCCACAACACATTCCCTACGAACCTTGTCAGCATTCGGCTCAGATCCTGCAGTGGTATCAACATCATTGATGAATCTGCCCACCTCTTGCACAACAAACGTCACAAGATTACATATCAAGCCATTATTTTCTCCTGTTGGACCAAACCTACTGGAGTATGTAGAGCACGCTAAATGCCTAGCATAGGTGTGCTGCTGTAATTAGTGTGCTATACACACCAATTACAAAAATGATTGTACTTATTTGCTATGTGTGCTGTTAAAGAATGTGCACCACACACTTCTTAGATTACTGAGTGTGTTGAGCACTTTAGAATGATGCAATTAGCAATGACTGCATTACCTCTATGCTTTTCATTAGATGTTAATACATTACTGATCAGTGTATTGCTCTATACATTGTCCGAGTTCAAGCATAGCTGTAGCCTAATATATTACTGATCATTGTATTGCTCTAAATATTGTCCTAGTCCTAGCATAGCCGTAAGCCTAATACATTACTGATCAGTGTATTGCTCTATACATTGTCCGAGTTCTAGCTTAGCTGTAGCCTAATACTTTACTGATCATTGTATTGCTCTAGATATTGTCCTACTCCTAGCATAGCCGAAGGCCTAATACATTACTGATCATTGTATTGCTCTAGACATTGTCCTATAGCCAAATACTTTACTGATCATTGTATTGCTCTAAAAATTGTCCTACTCCTAGCATAGCCGAAGGCCTAATACATTCCTGATCAGGGTATTATTCTAGACATTGTCCTAGTCCTAGCATAGATGTAGCCTAATACATTACTGATCATTGTATTGCTCTAGACATTATCCTAGTCCTAGCATAGCTGTAGCCTAATACATTACTGATCATTGTATTGCTCTAGACACTGTCCTAATCCTAGCACAGCTGAAGTTTAATACATTACTGATCATTGTATTGCTCTAGACATTGTCCTAGGCCTAATAATAATCATTGTATTGCTCTAGATATTGTCCTATAATCCTAGCATAGCTGGGGCCTAATTTATACATTACTGATTTTTGTATTGCTCTAAATATTGTCCTAGCTTGCTGAAGCCTAATATATTACTGATCATTGTATTGCTCTAAATATTGTCCTAGTCCTAGCATAGCCGTAAGCTTAATACATTACTGATCATTGTATTGCTCTCTATACATTGTCCGAGTTCAAGCATAGCTGTAGCCTAATACTTTACTGATCATTGTATTGCTCTAGATATTATTCTAACCCTAGCATAGCTGATGCCTAATACATTACTGATCAATGTATTGCTCTAGATATTGTCCTATAGCCCAGATTACTGATCATTGTATTGCTCTAAATATTGTCCTACTCCTAGCATAGCCGAAGGCCTAATACATTACTGATCATTGTATTGCTCTAGACTTTGTCCTAGTCCTAGCATAGCTGTAGCCTAATACTTTACTGATCATTGTATTGCTCTAGATATTGTCCTAGCCCTATAGATGAAGCCTAATATATTACTGACCATTGTATTGCTCTAGATATTGTCCTATAATCCTAGCATAGCTGAAGCCTAATACCTTACTGGTCATTGTATTGTTCTAAATATTGTCCTAGTCCTAGCATAGCCAAATGCCTAATACATTACACTGATCAGTGTATTGCTCTAGACATTGTCCTAGTCCTAGCATAGCTGTAGCCTAATACATTAGTGATCATTGTATTGCTCTAAATATTGTCCTAGTTCTAGCATAGCCGAAGGCCTAATACATTACTGATCAGTGCATTGTTCTAGACATTGTCCTAGTCCTAGCATAGCTCTAGCCTAATACATTACTGATCATTGTATTGCTCTAGATATTGTCCTATAAATAATAATCCTATCATAGCTGAAGCCAAATATATACATTACTGACCATTGTATTGCTCTAGATATTGTCCTAGTCCTAGCAAAGCTGAAGCCTAATACATTACTGATCAGTGTATTGCTCTAGATATTGTCCTAACCCTAGCATAGCTGAAGCCTAATACATTACTGATCAGTGTATTGCTCTAGATATTGTCCTAGTCCTAGCATATCTGAAGCCTAATACATTACTCATCAATGTATTGCTTTAGATATTGTGCTAGTCCTAGCATAGCTGAAACTTATTGCTCTAAACATTGTCATAGTCCTAGCATAGCTGAAGCCTAATACATTACTTATCATTGTATTGCTCTAGATATTGTCCTAGACCTAGCATAGCTGAAGCCTAATACATTACATAGCTCTAGATATTGTCCTAGTCCTAGCATAGCTGAAGCCTAACACATTTACTGATCATTATATTGCTCTAAATATTGTCCTAGTCCTAGCATAGCCGAAGGCCTAATACATTACTGATCAGTGTATTGCTCTAGACATTATCCTAGTCCTAGCATAGCTGTAGCCAAATACATTACTGATCATCGTATTGCTCTAGATATTGTGCTAGTCCTAGCATAGTTGAAGCCTAATACATTACTGATCATTGTATTACTCTAGATATTGTGCTAGTCCTAGCATAGCTGAAACCTAATACATTACTGATCATTGTATTGCTCTAGACATTGTTCTAGTCCTAGCATAGCTGTAGCCTAAGACTTACTGATCATTGTATTGCTCTAGATATTGTCCTAACCCTAGCAGAGCTGAAGCCTAATACATTACTGATCAGTGTATTGCTCTAGATATTGTCCTATAATCCTAGCATAGCTGAAGCCTAATATATACATTGTATTGCTCTAGACATTGTTCTAGTCCTAGCATAGCTGAAGCCTAATACATTACTGATTATTGTATTGCTCTAGACATTGTCCTAGTCCTAGCATAGCTGAAGCCTATAACATTACTGATCATTGTATTGCTCTAGACATTGTCCTAGTCCTAGCATAGCTGTAGCCTAATACACATTACTGATCAATGTATTGATCTAGATATGTCCTATAATCCTAGCATAGCTGAAGCCTAATATATACATTACTATTGCTCTAGATGTTGTCATAGTCCTAGCATAGCCGAAGGACTAATCCATTATACTGATCAGTGTATTGCTCTAGATATTGTCCTAGCTGATGCCTAATACATTACTGATCATTGCATTGCTCTAAATATTGTCCTAGTCCTAGCATAGCCGAATGCCTAATACATTACTGATCAGTGTAATGCTCTAGACATAATCCTAGTCCTAGCATAGCTGAAGCCTAATATATACATTACTGATCATTGTATTGCTCTAGATGTTTTCCTAGCATAGCTAAAGCCTATATTACTGATCATTGTACTGCTCTAGACATTGTCCTAGTCCTAGCATATATAGCTGAAGCCTAATACATTACTGATCATTGTATTGCTCTAGACATTCTCCCATAGGTGTAGCCTAATACATTACTGATCATTGTATTGCTCTAAATATTATAATCCTAGCATAGCTGAAGCCTAATATATACATTACTGATCATTGTGTTCCTCTAGATATTGTCCTAGTCCTATCATAGCCATAAGCCTAATACATTACTGATCAGTGTATTTCTCTATACATTGTCCGAGTTCTAGCTTAGCTGTAGCCTAATACTTTACTGATCATTGTATTGCTCTAGATATTATTCTAACCCTAGCATCAGCTAGATGTTTTCCTAGCATAGCTGAAGCCTATATTACTGATCATTGTACTGCTCTAGACATTGTCCTAGTCCTAATATAACTGTAGCCTAATACATTACTGATCATTGTATTGATCTAGATATTGTCCTATAATCCTAGCATAGCTGGAGTACATTATTGATCATTGTATTGCTCTAGATGTTTTCCTAGCATAGCTGAAGCCTAATATATTACTGATCATTGTATTGCTCTAGACATTGTCCTAGTCCTAATATAACTGTAGCCTAATACATTACTGATAATTGTATTGATCTAGCTATAATCCTAGCATAGCTGGAGCCTAATATATACACTACTGATCATTGTATTGCTCTAAATATTTTCCTAGCATGTGTGAATTAGTGATTATTCTTATCCCTAATGGCAGAGTGGCCTTCGTACCCCTAATTTACCGGCCATCTAAACCAAGCGCACTCTCCATGTCACTACTCAGGAGCTCCAGCAGGTTTTGCTTTTGGCTTTAGTGCGGTGGATTTAGTGCGGCGGAGGAGGAGCAAGAGGAAAAGGAAGAGAACAATGTGCGTACATCCGATTTTTACCGTAGGCAGGGAGAGTACCACAACCGTCTACAAGAGATGAGGCTCTCTGATCCCGAGTCTCATTTCAGTTACCTTCGGATGTCCAAGGAACGGTTTGATTCACTGCTCAGCATGGTATGTATAACTCTTATTGCCCAGCTAACTTTAGCTAACTTTTAGCTAGCCCAGCAAACTTGTGTGTGATCAAATGTATTTTTTTAATAGGTTAGCCCATTCTTGACCCACAGAGCTTACAGCAGCTCCATAAAAGAGCTGAAACTGAAATATCTCCTGCAGAGAGGTTCCGCTATCTTGCCACAGGAAACTCACAGGTATGTCATAGGATTGAAATAATTTGTATTCCAGCAAAAACTGAATAATACTTATTAGGTCTCCATGTCATTCAATTTCCGCATTGGACAGTCAACGGTATGTTCAATTCTGAAAGAAACGAGTGAAGTCATCTGGAGAGAATTGGCCAAGACCTACGTGAGGGCCCCATCTTCTGCTGCTGAGTGGGTTGGTATCAGTAGAGAGTTTGACAAGCTGTGGAACTTTCCTAATTGCATAGGTAATTTTAGCTGCTAGCTTTATCTAGTTATTTATCTAACAGGAGCAATTGATGGGAAACACATTGTAGTGCAAGCTCCCATCAACAGTGGCTCAACATACTTCAACTACAAGGGGACACACTCCGTTGTTCTCCTTGCAGTATGTGACGCTCACTACAGGTATGGAGCTTGTACATGTTATCGTATTCTAAACATTTTCCAAACTATATAGGTTTACCTTAGTAGACTTGGGTCAAGTGGGTCGCCATAGCGATGGTGGTACACTGGCTAACTCAGAGTTTGGGATGGCGCTGTAGAGCGATTCTCTGCCATTCCCTGCCCCAAATCTACTTCCTGGCACCATACAGCCTATTCCCTACATAATTGTAGGAGATGAGGCCTTCCATCTCCGGACAATATGTTGCGGGGAAAGAATCTGCCTGGTATTTTATGTGCTGATAAATAAACGAAGTATTTGTTAACCTTCTTGCATCTTTTACAGAGGACAAAGCTGTTTTTAACTACAGGCTTTTAAACAGTCGGATTCCCCTTGTCCGTTCCAGTTCTAAGTTGGCTGTTAATCGTCTGCCGAGAGACCTCCCCGCGAGAGGGAGGCCAAGCTGTGGCCATCCACGGGCGGACGCTCCACAGTCCGGCTTTGACCGACGCGGAAGCTAGCAGGGCTAGGCGTATTATTGAAAACAGTTTCGGAATATTGGCTGCTAGGTATGGTTGTAATGTTTGTGCAATTGTATATGAATACATAAATTGTAATGCTTCTACTGGCTTTTGCTTAGGTGGAGGCTGTTTAGACTGCCCATTATTGCACAACCGGATCGTGTAATTGTGTACATCAGGCTACAATAGCCCTGCATAATTATCTGCAAAGCACAGAATCTACCGTGTACTGTCCTCCAGGATTTATCGATGGGGAAGATGGGGCTGGCAATATCCTTACAGGTGGATGGAGGGGTGATGAAGAAACATGTACTGGCATGCAAACTGTGGCATGCACCAGCAGCAACAGGTATTACCTTCTATTCATTCCCACAACTTTTGATGTCTAGTGTTATATATATATATATATATATATATCTCATCCCTACAGGTATTCAAGGGTTGCTGCCAAAATACGCGACGATTTTAAGGACTACCTTGTCAGTCCAATTGGAGAACTTTCATGGCAAAATGCACATGTACACCGAACACAGTAAAACTTTGGTTTTCATTATGTGATGTTTATATTGCAATTTTTAAACTATAATAAAGATGTTAATAGTTGTCTTCATAATAATTTGAGGATAAAGGGGGCAAGGGTTGAGGATACTGTTCTGTCAGAAATTGAACCTCCAAAAGAACTTGTCTGGTTCTTAATTCGGCAATGGCCTTTTGCTGGGGAGTGAAGGTACTCATTGTGTTTGCTATTTCAAGGCCGTAATGCTGCTCGGAGTTTGCAGCTCCCTTCATTTTGTCGTGAGCTGCCTGACGCTCACGAGAACCTTTTAGGCACTGGATGATGGCATCGTCCACATCCTCCGCTCTACGTCGTCTTTTTGTGGCAGGCTGTGTGTGAGTGTTAGGAGATGCTGGGTGAGAGACCTGTTCACCAACTACAAAAGTTAATCCTTTCATAAATCAGCTTATTCAAGTGTTGTTATATTTGCATATAAAAATCACACACTCATGAGTATGTACCTGTCAGCCAAGTCCATTCTGTCCCCTACCAACAATATTATTTGGTAGCTATGCGAAACATTGGTACTACAAATTACTTCTTACTTCAGCAGCCACTTGTTTCCAGGCATTCTCCCTGGCCTTCAAATCCCTTTAGGACTTATGAGAAACATCCCATATACAGTTGAAATTCCTCACAGCTTCGATTAATCATTCATCATTCATTTTCTTGTTGTAAAAACAAATAACACGTGGAATATCGCGTCGCAACTGTCGTTAGAATAGAACTCGAGTCTATTCGAGCAAAGCGATGCGACATGAGGCGAAAACATGTTCACAATAAATTACACAAATTGATGCATCGCGTCGCATCGCTTCGCTTCGCGACATATCTGGCCTGATTCTTTTGACTACGATTGGCAATTGGGCACTCTCGCGTCGTCTCTCCCAGATCAGGAAGCTGACCAAACGTCGTTACAAGTATGCTGTTAGACGATTAAAACGGAAGCATGACACTATCATTCGTCAGAAACTGGGTTGTGAGTTAGCATCCTCCAACCGTAGCAATTTCTGGAATGAAGTTAAGAAGCTCAAGCACTCAACTTGTGGAAGGCTTTCTACTTCTTCTGTTGGTAGATGGTTTTTCCAAAAGAGATTACTGGTGTTTTTGCCTCTAAACTAAGCTCTATTCTAAATTCTTCTGCTACATCTGACTTGAACAAATCAAGAATGATATATTATCTTCACTCTCCTCTTACGATCTTAGCTGCATTCAAGTTACATCAGAATCTGTTAAAAAGAGTCTTGAATGTCTTAAGAGAGGAAAGTCTGATGGTACGTTGTTCACATCAGATCTACTTATTCATGCATCTAGTGATCTTCCTGACCGTCTTTCACAGCTTTTTACGACCATATTACGTCATTGGTTTATGCCCAAGATGCTGAGGGACAGCACATTTGTTCGTATTCTTAAGAGTCACAAGGATCCCACCAACTCTGACAATTATCGTCCAATAGCCCTATGTAGCTCCGAATCTCAGTAAAGTTCTAGAACGGTCCTTTCTGCATCAATATGGCTCTTATCTCTGTACCTCTGACTTGCAGTTAGGGTTCAAAAAGGGACTTTCATCTGACTTCTGCTCTGGCATTTTGAAGAGTGTTATTTCAACGTATAGTAATGGTGTTCGTCAAGGTGGAGTTTTGTCTCCGATTCTTTTCACTGTCTACCTTGATGTACTCATTTCCAGGTTAGCTCATGCTGGTATTGGATGCCATTTCTCTCATCACTTTGTTGGAGTGCTCTGTTATGCAGATGACATTGTTTTGCTTGCTCCTTCCCTCAATGCACTTTGTATTCAGCTCTCTATTTGTGAACAGTTCTCTAAAGAGTATCTTGTACAATTCAATACTGCCAAAACTCAGATACTTTGTTTCACTCGCTCTCAACTGACTGCTTGCTCTGCTGGTTCTGTGCATTTCTTAGGTGATCTGCTATCCTTCAGCAACTCTGTTACCTATTTAGGTCACACTCTGACCAGCAATTTGAGTGATTCTGATGATTCTGATGATATTTCTAATGCAATCAAGGTCTTGTATCGTTGTAGCGGAAAACTAACTGTGTCCTTCAGATGTTTTCTCCCTGCAGTCCTGTCATCAAAACCTTATTGTTCGAGACATTCTGTATGTCACTCTCTGGAGCAGTCACATGGAATCTTAGTTGCAAGCAGTTGGGGTCATTAGAGATCGTGTTCAACAACATCCTGAGAAAAATTTGGAACCTACCGAGACAGGCACACACCAGGATTGTACATCAAGTTGCTGGTGTCCCCAGTGTATTTAACTGTTTAATCAAGAGATTGTTTCATTTTATCAAACGAGCTAGCAAATCAGATTCGTCTCTCATCAGACACATGTATGATTATTCAAAAAAGTCTACACCACACTTGGTTTTAACATTTTAAATTATTCTCGATATTACAAACATTATTATATCCAAGATGTCAACTGTGCTGACACTGTTCATTATTTGTGCATGTTTCGTTCTCGATCTCTCTCCATTAAGTCCATGATACACTCCATTTGTTGTTGTTGATCATCTTCTATCTCTCATATTGTAATGTAATCATTGCACCTTCACTGGTGTGTTATTATTAAAAAATATGGCGAACGGTCAAATACACTCTGGGTAGCTGCCTACCACTATGTGTACCAGTATGAATCTGGCTTAATTGCCGTGTACAAATATATATTGTGAATGTATGGCATAGAATGTATGGGGAGGTGTGTAACATGACAAACATCTATATTATAACATAGCAGCCAACATGGCTAAGAGAATTTGGTATGGTCTATATACAACAAGTCAAGGTCTTGTCTGATGAAGAAACACTCACATATGAGCTTGCAGACCCGAATTAACCAGTCATGGAATAAGATCTCTGTCAAATTTGTAAAAGCACGAGAGTAATATTATTTTCTAGGTTTTAATTTTAAACACAGACACCACATATTGTGTATATCTTCAAGTCTCTCTTCTACACTAGCAAAGGCGAGAAGAAAGTGAGAATGCATTTGATCAGAGTATGTACTAAACTCTCCTGTCTCTTTAAAGTCATCTTTGGCTTCCTGAACCTCGATCCACAACACAATCCCTGCCAACCTTGTCAGCATTCAGCTCAGATCCTGCAGTGGTATCAACATCATGACAAATCTGCCCACCTCTTGGACAACAAACATCACAAGATTACATATCAATCACCTGTTGGACCAAACATACTGGAGTATGTAGAGCACGCTAAATGCCTAGCATAGGTGTGCTGCTGTAATAAAGATGGTTCAATGCGCAATGGGTTTACTCTGGAAGCCACAGGTATGAATATGGATATCTGAAAATAGTTCTTTACAGAAATATTTATATATGTATTTAGATTTTAGATTGCTGTAAAATGAATACAGTGTGCTGACCCAGTAATTTGCTTAAGTTTGGCTTTATCATACTGGAAATGATGATGACTGCATCCTGCACAGGACAAAGAGGAGAAATATGTGTGTGCATGTGTGCGAAGGGGGCCTTGTATTACAAAGCGAGTACACGTATAGTGTATTCTAAGAATTACAACGAGTTTGTTTGGGGATGATGATGGGGACGGATGCCAAAGACTAAGGACATGGGATTCTAGGGGCCAAAAGTATTTCTTCTTATCCCAACATGTCTAAGGCACCTTCTCGACATAGCTAAAGACCATCAAGATGACTCCTAGGCCTGAACACTTAGTTAGCACTGTTCATCATGCAATCATCACTATGTCAAGCTCTGTTGAGATTACATGCTTATTGTTCAGTCTCACACTTTTATTTTATATTGGCATATGGAAGCCTGTGCTTTGGACTTTGGTGTGTGTATTGCAGATTGTGTGATTTCCTGTTCCTGGGAGACTCCCAACTGTGCTTATGTTGGATTGCTCGATTGTTCTATTGGCTTTATAATAATTATTCTAAATTTCTCTGAATTAAGCTGAGGAGCGATTGTACAGCATAGATATTGCTCGGGTGGCAGTAATTGTTACCAAGTTGGGAGTTATCTCTGGTCTACCCAACATTAGGCCTACTCTCCCTTCATCATCTTCATTTCTCCATTCTATCACCCACTCCTTAGACCCTTCAATGCCCTCAACCATATCCAATAACCTTTTGATCACCCAGCAAACTTCCAACAGTACAAGAAATGCACAATATCTTCCACAATACCTTCATCACTTAGCTCACATCTACCATCCCGTCACATACCACACCTTATCTTGTCACCCAACAGCCCGCTGATGATGTCTTTAACCTAAATCTCAGCCTCACTTCCCCGGTATCTTTCTTGTCCAAACTCTTCTTTAGCTAACTCATACCAATGATTAATTTGTCATATGTATATATGCGTATTCATGCACGCATGCAATACTAAAACCATAGCTACGTGCACAGCTGCAGATTCTAGTTGTCTGATTGGCCAGAATGGATAAAGAAAATAGACTTCAGGAAAGGAGAGGGAGAGAGAAGTCAAAGCTGCTTCTCAAACAGCAGAACAAAGAGAACTGAGAATTAGAGGGGAAAATGAGCCAGTGCTATAAATAATCGTGGGATAAGCACAGCATCCCGCCATGGAGAGCCTCCTTAGACTCAGGTGAGGTTCCATTCTGATTTAGCCGCTCTATTTATCAACACATTCTAGCTATGGACACATTTTCAATCTGGAAACGATGGACAGAAGTCCTAAAATGGAATTGATTGTCCTGGAAAAGTTCTGAAATGGAAATGATCGTCATGGCACTTAAGCTTGAAAACATTGAGCTACTTCTCTCCATATTACAATCCAATCTGATGGCATCAATAATCTACAGATCAGTGTATAGTGTTAGGTCTGCAACTATGCTTGGAGTAGGACAATACTTTAGCAATAATGATATAAATTTCAAATTATTACACCTTCGCTAAGCACACAATGCCTTGCGTTCCTTTCTTTCTAGTAGTTCTCTCCTAATAGACCACCTCTCTTATAGTCCTCTCCCTAATAGTTCCCAAATAGTCTTCTCCCGAATAACACTTCGCTGAGTAGTCCTCTCCTAATAGTCTTGTAATCATCTCCCTCATAGTCCACCTCTCTAATAGTCCTCTCACTAAGAGTCCACCTCCTTAATAGTCCTCTCTCTAATAATCCTCTCCCTTATAGTCCTCTCCCTAATAGTCTACCTCTCTTATAGTCATCTCCCTCATAGATCACCTCCAAATAGTCCTCTCCCATAACACCTCGCTAAGTAGTCGTATTCCTAATAGTCCACCTCTCTATAGTCCTCTCCCTAATACCACCTCGCTGAGTAGACCTCTTCATAATAGTCAACATCCCTAATAGTCCTCTCCCTAATAATCCTCTCCTTTATATATAGTCATCTCCCTCATAGACCATGGCCGTAGGAGCCGCAACGGCCTATACGGCAGCCGTATATAGGTTTGGACTGAACACGCCTCCTTCACGAAAACCACACTTTTTATTTTTAATTTTTTAAATTTTATTATTATTATTTTTTACTTCACAGTATCATATAATTGAGACAATCGAGGTGAGACATGAATAGAAGTACACTGAAGGACAACTAGCCTACCTATGTGCAATGGATAAAAATTATTAAATTAATATTTAATGATTTAATGTTGCTATTGCTGAGCCTGTTAAGGCCATCACATATATAATACAGCACAGTGTGAAACTATTTAGTAACTAACCTAATAACAATCTATATTTTAAAAAGAAGTCAACAGTACTTAATTAATACAATTATCCACAATATTAAGTTACGAGTGTCCCGCTGCTCAGGAAGGGGGGGACAGGAGTGGACCAAAGATCACTCCTCAGCTGACCATACAACAATTCCTTTCTCCTCTGCCACCACTTCCCTACCCAATACATAACACACTCGCCCACCTCCTCCATCACTGCATCACTTACTCCCTCCACATCTTTCCCCAAAAGCATTGCCACCTTTCCATCCTTACTCACTCTTCTTAATTCATCCAGCCACTGTCTTGCCCCTGCAATTCTGCGTACCTCATCTATCAGAACCAGCCGATCCCTCTCAAATTCCCCGCATGTCACCAAGAAATGTTCCACATCCTCCCCTGCTCCACTATCACACATTATACACCTCTCATCCCTAACTATCCCACATCTCTTCTTATCCTCTAACAACCCAGCTGATGCAGTCCTCAGTCGAAATTGCAGCCGCACACCTTCCTGACCATGCATGGCCCTCACATACCTCTCCACCCCTGCACCATTCTTTGCCAATTTATAATAATTCAGCGTACTTTTCCCGTCTACTTGCTCCTCCCAGTCCTTCTCATTTCTCACCTTCACTTTCCCCTTCCACTTGCGCACTGACCCAGCCTCGTTGTTTATCTTGTACTTTCTCCTCAAGATATCATATTCTTCCCACCATCCAATTCCTCCATCCTCTCGTAGTTTATTTACAACAACTTTAACCAATCTGCTCTGTTCCAACACCTCTAATCTCTTACCAAACAAAACCTTCATCTCTTCCCTCCTCTCCTCTAGCTTCCTCCACCCCATATCTCCCCGTATTGCCACTCCTGCTACTGTATCACTTGCCCCCAACAGTCTCCTACCCACTCTCATCTGTGCTGACTCCAACTTCTTGCGAGCATTCCGTCCTCCTGTCCACCACCCTTTGGCTGCATGCTCCATACTGGGTCTCGCTAGAAGCTCCCACACCATTCTTCCTCTGTCTACTTCCACCTGCCCATTCACTCTACTCATCCATATTACCTTTCCAACCCACTCTTCTGCCTTCTTTGCCATCTTCTCTAACTGAACATTACCCCTTAGCTTCCTATCAAACCATATTCCTAAGTACTTGAATTCTTTGACCTCTTCCAATATCTCCTCACCAATCCTCCAATGCACTTCTGATTCCTTCTTCCCTACTACCATGACCTTGCTCTTCTTGCTATTAAATTTCATCTTCCACCTTAACACATACGCCTGTACCACATCCAACATAGCTTGCAGTTCCACCCCTGAGTCAGCCAGAAGAACTACATCATCTGCATACATGAGTGCCCCACACCAGCAGCCTTCCACTTTGACTCCTAGCTCAGCTCTCTCCAATTCCTCCGCCATTCCCATCAGATATATATTGAAAAGAAGTGGAGACAAAGGACATCCCTGCCTAAGTCCATTCTCCACAGTGAACCACCTTGACCTCCTTCCATTCAATATCACCGTCGTCTCCACCCCACTATACAATCCTACACATGTCCTCACAAGCTTCTCTTCTACTCCATACTGCCTCAACTTCTGCCACAGTCCCTCCCTCCACACACTGTCATATGCCTTACTTATATCCAGGAAAGCCAGATATGAAGCTTTTTTCTCGCTCTTCCTCACTTCACAAACTCCTCTTAACACCAACCACTGGTCTGAACATCTCCTCTGTCTCCTAAATCCTCCTTGTGCTTCCGTCAAAATCTTATCCTCAGCGAACACTCCCAACCTCCTTGCCAACACTCTCGCAAACACCTTCACCACATTACAACACAATGAAATTCCCCTATAATTCCCTACTTCATCCTCGTCACCATCCTTGTGGAGAGGTACTAGTAAACTCCTCTTCCAGTCCACTGGGCAGCACTCAATCCTCATCACCACATTCATCACCTGCACCATCACTTCCACCAACCTTCTACCTCCATACATCAGCATCTCATTCAACATTCCATCAGGGCCTGGTGCCTTTCCTCTCTTCAAACACTTTAATACCTCTACTACTTCTTCCCAGCTTACTTCTTCACACATACCCAGCTCATGCCCACCCACTTCTCCCATCTCTACTTCTTGTACTGTGGCATCCTCTTTTTTCCTCCCCAGCTGTTCCCAGTGTTTTGCCATCACCTCCAACACCTCGACTTCCTCCTCTACCATCCTTCCCTCTTCATCTCTCACTCCTTTTATCTTTCTCTCCTTCCTCTTTGCTCTTAAATCATTCCAAAAAAGCTTACAACTAGTCCCACCCTGCTCTCTAATCTTCTTTATAGTTCTCTTCCTCAATTCCTTCTTCTCTATCCTAATAGTCTTTTTCACTTCCTTTCTTGCTTCTCTATAGTCATCCCATAGTTGTCTTAATGTAGCCTCTCTCTCCCCTCTCTTCCTGGCTTCCTTTAGCCTCTTACATTTCTCCTTCCTGACACCAATCAACCACTCCACATTCCCTGACCACCATCCCTCTGACCTGTCTGTAATCTTCTTCCTTCCAATTCCTTTCTCCGCTGCAGCCAAAACTTTCTCCTTCCACCTACCCCACACCTCTTCAACTATGTTTCCTCCCAACTCTTGCTCAAGCTCTCTCACCTCCTCTTCCCACCCCATGAACATTTCCTCCACTGCCTCCTGATACTCCATCCAGTCTAGCCTATTGTCAACTCTCCATTTTTGTCGCTCTCTTCTCACTTGTACCTCTCTCGTACCCCACGTAATTTCTCCCCAAATAATGTTATGGTCCGACCCCACATCCAGCTTGCCTGAGTCCTCAACTACCACCCTAGCTACATCCATGTTCTCACTAAACAACATATAGTCTATGACCGACTTTCTCTCCCCACATTCCCACGTCCACCTGCCCTCACAGCACTGCAACTCGTTCCCCACAATCAGACCTCCAACCCTAACCAACTCCAACAACCGCCTTCCATTACTGTTTGGGTTGTCATTAAAGATAGTCAGAGTTCGTCTTTTCAGCATGGCTTCCAGGTTCCCAATTGTCCTAAGCTTCCCGATCATCCGACTCAACCAACTAACTTTAGTTTTCCTAAGCGATCTTTCGGCCGAACCAATATCTCTTATCGCTCTTTTCAGAGCGTTTGGTTCAACCAATGGAAATGGCTTCACTACGAGACATGGTTTATTGTTTCACGTGTGTGCAAGCAATCCAAACAGGTGGGGCAGCTTCCGCTAGTAAGCCTAGCTGCCACTCATATTGGCAGCAATCATTCCATATTTCACAGCTAGTATATATTTTAGGTAAACTGAAGATGATAGGGGGACTCAACCTTTTTGTCTGGGTTCAGTAACTGGAAGGATAGAACTCGATGTTTCAACAAACATGAGAGCACAAAATCTCATAAAGCAGCTACCGATTTAGTGATCACTATACCAGGTACGACTAGTGATGTTGGAAGTATGTTATCTTCTCAACATGCTTTGCAAAAGCCGTGAACAGAGAGTACCTTATCAAGATAGCTCAGAATATTCAATTCCTAGCTAGACAAGGAATAGCTTTTCGTGGTGCTGGTGATGAAGTTGAGAGTAACTTCATGCAATTAATGCATCTTTGTGCATTGGACGATCCTGCAATATCGGCTATGTTAATTAAGTAAGAAAACTGATAAATAAATATACTATATAGTCCCCAAATACAAAATGAAGTTATTAAAATAATGGCATTACATATTATAGCCAGTTCTATCCAGCAAGCCAAGTATTTTGCCCTGATGGCTGATGAAGTGTCGGATGCATCCAATAAGGAGCAATTCGTTATTTGCTTTCGGTGGGTTGATGATGATTTTCAACCCCATGAAGACTTCTATGGCCTTGACCATGTTGAGTCCATAAAAGCAGATGTCTTGGTTGTAGTTTGAAGGATGCGATGTGTCGTATGAATCTTAGCATTCATAACTGTCGTGCTCAATGCTATGATGGTGCTGCAAACATGTGTGGTATAAGGGGTGGGACTTCTACTCAAATTTGTGGAGAAGAGTCACGAGCAATTTTTGTCCATTGCTATGGTCATGCTTTAAATTTAGCTGCTGGAGAAACCATCAAGAATAATCAAATTCTGAACTAGATACTACTTTTGAAATATCTAAACTGCTTAAATACTCACCTCGGTGAGAAGGCTTGTTTAACAAGATTAAAGCAGAAATTAGTCCTGGAACAACTGGTTTTAGAACCACTAGGTGGACAGTCAGGGCATCCTCACTGCGCAGCATCATTTCCAATTATGATGTCGTTCAGGCAGTTTGGGAAGAAGCTCTTGATATAGCTAGGGATTCGGAAACCCGTGCTCGGTTAATTGGAAAATATAGCATGTCCACTTTTGAATATTTCTTTGGTGTAGTGCTTGGTGAGTTAATCCTTAAACATATATACAGATAATTTAAGTAAAACTTTACAAAAACCCTCTTTAAGTGCCTCAGAAGGTCAAGAATTAGCCATGCTTACACGAAAAACCTTGCAAAGTCTTCAGAGTGAGGACTCCTTTGACTTGTTTTGGTTGAAGGTTATTTCTTTACAAGAAAAATTGGAGGTTAGTGACCCTGTTCTACCCAGGAGGAGGAAAACTCCAGTTAGACTCAGCACTGGCAGTGGTGAAGCGTGTCATCCAACTGAACCTAAGGATCTATTGAGGCAGCATTACTTTGAATGTCTTGATTTCATTATAGCATTCATAAAAGAACGGTTTGATCACCTAGCTATCACACTCTGACTAAACTTGAGAACCTTCTTCTGAAATCTGCAAGGGGAGTGGACTATAGCGACGAGTTAAAGTTTGTCATGGAATTTTACCACGATGACTTCAATGAGTCTAGTCTAGCTATATACCAGTACAGCAATGGGAACCACCAGAAGTGAGCATTCTCTCTCTGACATCATCAAGTACTTGAAGACTCTTTCTCCTGTCCAGCGAAGTTTCATGTCTGAGGTATGTACTTTAGTTAAATTGCTTTTAGTTACTCCTGCAACCAATGCTGTGAGTGAAAGAAGTGCTTCAGGCTTGCGTCGAGTCAATACCTACTTGCGTTCAACAATGAGCCAAAATGCCTCAATAATTTAATGGTAATTCATGTACACAAGGAGAGGACCGATGAACTTAACTTGAAATCATGCCTTAATGAGTTTGTTGCAGAAAGTGAGCACAGAAGTGGAATCTTCGGACAATTTTAAATTTGAAACACCTGTTTAATTGTCATATATATAGTAACATTGTCATGTAATATAATGTAAGTGAAGTTCCTTAAGTAAATTCTCCTCAATATGTAGAGTACTTTATAGGACCCACAATTTCAGCGCTGGATGGTCACACAGAGACATCATTATAACAGTAAAACATACATTTAATTATCAATATACACCATAATTATACGACTGTGGCAACCAGTAGCAGGTTTTCATATAGGGGGGTGGAGTCCTGCGTTATCCCCCCCACCCACAAAACAACAACAACTCGGATCCCGATCCCACCCCCAAATATAATAATAAGACACATCTCACACCCCAAACTTATTCTGTAATATTTTCTTTGGCATAACAGTCATAGCCAAGTTAAAATTCAAGCAATTTTGAGATTGCAAAAAGTGGGAACCTTCCCCCAGATCCCCCTACCCTTGAATACCCTGCACAGTCTGCCAATTAGGTACACATTTTTCCTCCCCCCCCCCCCCCGAATCCCTCTATATCCTGTTATTATTCATGAGAGTGATTAATATATATTTCAGAATCAAACATCTAACCCCCTCCCCTAACAAAAATTTCTGTATGTAGAAGCCTGTATGAATCTCCTGCTGTAGCTCCAAAAGGAGTGCTATTAGATAGAATATAAGTTGGGTGTGTTTATTCCAGTAGCAAATAAAGCCATTATTACCATTATTGTTAAAGCTCTGGGTATAGTTATATACACTTAAAAAGAGAGCACAAGTGACCTACATTTTGAGTCATATATCAAATCTATGTAGTGAATCTATGATGGCATAGAGCATAGATGGAGCTACAAAATGATATTACTTTTGGCTAAAGTGCCACTCCCTCCTCTTCCATCATTCCTCTCCTGCGCAGGTATGGGAGAAGCTGTTCTTCTCGCTGTATTTCTTCCATGCCTTGGTCCAGGAGCGGAGGAAGTTTGCTCCCCTGGGTTGGAACATCCCATATGGCTTCAATGAATCTGATCTACGCATTAGCATCAGGCAACTGCAGATTTTCATCAATGAGTATGACACAGTTCCATTTCATGCCATTACCTACCTCACAGGGCAGTGCAACTATGGAGGCAGAGTCACTGATGACAGAGACAGGTTAGTAGTATACATGCTTGTTTCTATCTCTCTGCCTCCTTGACTGACTGTGTGTAGTCTACCACCACCACTGCTACTACAATACTACACTGCGCCAGCTAATTTGTAATATAACAATACTAGTATAGTCTACCACCACCACTGTCATTGACTCATGCAGCTGAACATTAATAAGATCACTTGAATGTGTTTGTGCTTTTGATTCAACACATCTAGACGCAGTCTGATGACCATCTTGTCGACGTTTTACTGTCCTGAAATAATCACTCAACCGAAATACAATCTCTCTCAGAGTAGCCACTATTTCATACCACCTAAAGGTAATGTCTACTGCTCCATGGTGCTAGGACTAGCGCAATATCTAAAGCAATACAATAATCAGTAATGTATTAGGCTTCAGCTATGCTATGACTAGGACAATATCTAGAACAATACACTGATCAGTAATATATTAGGCTTCAGCTCTGCTAGGGTTAGGACAATATCTAGAGTAATACACTGATCAGTAATGTATTAGGCTTCAGCTATGCTAGGACTAGGACAATATCTAAAGCAATACAATGGTCAGTAATGTATTAGGCTTAAGCTATGCTAGAACTAGGACAATGTCTATAGGGCAATACAATGATCAGTAATGTATTAGGCTTCAGCTATAGGGCTAGGACAATATCTA
Source organism: Cladorhizidae sp. MBARI D1340-BT2 (assembly GCA_028752905.1). NCBI lineage: Eukaryota > Metazoa > Porifera > Demospongiae > Poecilosclerida > Cladorhizidae > Cladorhizidae sp. MBARI D1340-BT2. The sequence goes on along the minus strand of JAQNBH010000013.1, from coordinate 36,579,397 downwards.
GAGCAATACACTGATCAGTATAATGTATTAGGCTCCAGCTATGCTAGGGTTAGGACGATATCTAGAGCAATACATTGATCAGTAAAGTATTAGGCTATAGCTATGCTAGGACTAGGACAATGTCTAGAGCAATATATACACTGATCAGTAATGTATTAGCTATGCTATAGGATTAGGACATAGTAATGTATTAGGCTTCAGCTATGCTAGGACTAGGACAATGTCTAGAGCAATACAATGGTCAGTAATGTATTAGGCTTCAGCTATGCTAGGACTAGGACAATATCTAGAGAAATACAATGATCAGTAATGTCAGCTATACTGTAGGACTAGGACAATGTCAAGAACAATACACCAATCAGTAATGTATTTGGCCTTCGGCTATGATAGGACTAGGACAATATCTAGAGGAATACAATGATCAGTAATGTATATATTAGGCTTCAGCTATGCTAGGATTATAATATTTAGAGCAATACAATGATCAGTAATGTATTAGGCTACACCTATGGGAGAATGTCTAGAGCAATACAATGATCAGTAATGTATTAGGCTTCAGCTATATATGCTAGGACTAGGACAATGTCTAGAGCAGTACAATGATCAGTAATATAGGCTTCAGCTATGCTAGCTAGAGCAATACAATGATCAGTAATGTATATATTAGGCTTCAGCTATGCTAGGACTAGGATTATGTCTAGAGCATTACACTGATCAGTAATGTATTAGGCATTCGGCTATGCTAGGACTAGGACAATATTTAGAGCAATACAATGATCAGTAATGTATTAGGCATCAGCTAGGACAATATCTAGAGCAATACACTGATCAGTAATGGATTAGTCCTTCGGCTATGCTAGGACTATGACAATATCTAGAGCAATAGTAATGTATATATTAGGCTTCAGCTATGCTAGGATTATAGGACAATATCTAGAGCAATATAATGATCAGTAATGTATTAGGCTACAGCTATGCTAGGACTAGGACAAAGTCTAGAGCAATACAATGATCAGTAATGTTATAGGTTCAGCTATGCTAGGACTAGGACAATGTCTAGAGCAATACAATGATCAGTAATGTATTAGGCTTCAGCTATGCTAGGACTAGAAAAATGTCTAGAGCAATACAATGTATATATTAGGCTTCAGCTATGCTAGGATTATAGGACAATATCTAGAGCAATACACTGATCAGTAATGTATTAGGCTTCAGCTCTGCTAGGGTTAGGACAATATCTAGAGCAATACAATGATCAGTAAGTCTTAGACTACAGCTATGCTAGGACTAGCACAATATCTAGAGTAATACAATGATCAGTAATGTATTAGGCTTCAACTATGCTAGGACTAGCACAATATCTAGAGCAATACGATGATCAGTAATGTATTTGGCTACAGCTATGCTAGGACTAGGATAATGTCTAGAGCAATATACTGATCAGTAATGTATTAGGCCTTCGACTATGCTAGGACTAGGACAATATTTAGAGCAATATAATGATCAGTAGTGTGTTAGGCTTCAGCTATGCTAGGACTAGGCAATATCTAGAGCTATGTAATGTATTAGGCTTCAGCTATGCTAGGTCTAGGACAATATCTAGAGCAATACAATGATAAGTAATGTATTAGGCTTCAGCTATGCTAGGACTATGACAATGTCTAGAGCAATACGTTTCAGCTATGCTAGGACTAGCACAATATCTAAAGCAATACAATGATGAGTAATGTATTAGGCTTCAGATATGCTAGGACTAGGACAATATCTAGAGCAATACACTGATCAGTAATGTATTAGGCTTCAGCTATGCTAGAGTTAGGACAATATCTAGAGCAATACACTGATCAGTAATGTATTAGGCTTCAGCTTTGCTAGGACTAGGACAATATCTAGAATGTATATATTTGGCTTCAGCTATGATAGGATTATTATTTATAGGACAATATCTAGAGCAAAACAATGATCAGTAATGTATTAGGCTACAGCTATGCTAGGACTAGGACAATGTCTAGAACAATGCACTGATCAGTAATGTATTAGGCCTTCGGCTATGCTAGTACTAAGACAATATTTAGAGCAATACAATGATCACTAATGTATTAGGCTACAGCTATTCTAGGATTAGGACAATGTCTAGAGCAATACACTGATCAGTAATGTATATGGGCCTTCGGCTATGCTAGGAGTAGGACAATATTTAGAGCAATACAATGATCAGTAATCTATTATAGGGCTAGGACAATATCTAGAGCAATACATTGATCAGTAATGTATTAGGCATCAGCTATGCTAGGGTTAGAATAATATCTAGAGCAATACAATGATCAGTAAAGTATTAGGCTACAGCTATGCTTGAACTCGGACAATGTATAGAGCAATACACTGATCAGTAATGTATTAAGCTTACGGCTATGCTAGGACTAGGACAATATTTAGAGCAATACAATGATCAGTATTATATTAGGCTTCAGCAAGCTAGGACAATATTTAGAGCAATACAATGATCAGTAATGTATAAATTAGGCCCCAGCTATGCTAGGATTATAGGACAATATCTAGAGCAATACAATGATTATTATTAGGCCTAGGACAATGTCTAGAGCAATACAATGATCAGTAATGTATTAAACTTCAGCTATGCTAGGATTAGGACAGTGTCTAGAGCAATACAATGATCAGTAATGTATTAGGCTACAGCTATGCTAGGACTAGGATAATGTCTAGAGCAATAGAATGATCAGTAATGTATTAGGCTACAGCTATGCTAGGACTAGGACAATGTCTAGAATAATACCCTGCTCAGGAATGTATTAGGCCTTCGGCTATGCTAGGAGTAGGACAATTTTTAGAGCAATACAATGATCAGTAAAGTATTTGGCTATAGGACAATGTCTAGAGCAATACAATGATCAGTAATGTATTAGGCCTTCGGCTATGCTAGGAGTAGGACAATATTTAGAGCAATACACTGATCAGTAATGTCAGCTATACACTAGGACTAGGACAATGTCAAGAACAATACACCAATCAGTAATGTATTTGGCCTTCAGCTATGATAGGACTAGGACAATATCTAGAGGAATACAATGATCAGTAATGTATATATTAGGCTTCAGCTATGCTAGGATTATAATATATAGAGCAATACAATGATCAGTAATGTATTAGGCTACACCTATGGGAGAATGTCTAGAGCAATACAATGATCAGTAATGTATTAGGCTTCAGCTATATATGCTAGGACTAGGACAATGTCTAGAGCAGTACAATGATCAGTAATATAGGCTTCAGCTATGCTAGGAAAACATCTAGAGCAATACAATGGTCAGTAATGTATATATTAGGCTTCAGTTATGCTAGGACTAGGATTATGTCTAGAGCATTACGCTGATCAGTAATGTATTAGGCATTCGGCTATGCTAGGACTAGGACAATATTTAGAGCAATGCAATGATCAGTAATGTATTAGGCATCAGCTAGGACAATATCTAGAGCAATACACTGATCAGTAATGGATTAGTCCTTCGACTATGCTAGGACTATTGACAATATCTAGAGCAATAGTAATGTATATATTAGGCTTCAGCTATTCTAGGATTATAGGACAATATCTAGATCAATACATTGATCAGTAATGTATTAGGCTACAGCTATGCTAGGACTAGGACAATGTCTAGAGCAATACAATAATCAGTAATGTATTAGGCTTCAGCTATGCTAGGACTAGAACAATGTCTAGAGCAATACAATGAATATATTAGGCTTCAGCTATGCTAGGATTATAGGACAATATCTAGAGCAATACACTGATCAGTAATGTATTAGGCTTCAGCTCTGCTAGGGTTAGGACAATATCTAGAGCAATACAATGATCAGTAAGTCTTAGGCTACAGCTATGCTAGGACTAGAACAATGTCTAGAGCAATACAATGATCAGTAATGTATTAGGCTTCAGCTATGCTAGGACTAGCACAATATCTAGAGTAATACAATGATCAGTAATGTATTAGGCTTCAACTATGCTAGGACTAGCACAATATCTAGAGCAATACGATGATCAGTAATGTATTTGGCTACAGCTATGCTAGGACTAGGATAATGTCTAGAGCAATACACTGATCAGTAATGTATTAGGCCTTTGGCTATGCTAGGACTAGGACAATATCTAGAGCTATGTAATGTATTAGGCTTCAGCTATGCTAGGTCTAGGACAATATCTAGAGCAATACAATGATAAGTAATGTATTAGGCTTCAGCTATGCTAGGACTATGACAATGTCTAGAGCAATACGTTTCAGCTATGCTAGGACTAGTAGCACAATATCTAAAGCAATACAATGATGAGTAATGTATTAGGCTTCAGATATGCTAGGACTAGGACAATATCTAGAGCAATACACTGATCAGTAATGTATTTGGCTTCAGCTATGCTAGAGTTAGGACAATATCTAGAGCAATACACTGATCAGTAATGTATTAGGCTTCAGCTTTGCTAGGACTAGGACAATATCTAGAGCAATACAATGTTCAGTAATGTATATATTTGGCTTCAGCTATGATAGGATTATTATTTATAGGACAATATCTAGAGCAATACAATGATCAGTAATGTATTAGGCTAGGACTAGGACAATGTCTAGAACAATGCACTGATCAGTAATGTATTAGGCCTTCGGCTATGCTAGAACTAGGACAATATTTAGAGCAATACAATGATCACTAATGTATTAGGCTACAGCTATGCTAGGACTAGGACAATGTCTAGAGCAATACACTGATCAGTGTAATGTATTAGGCATTCGGCTATGCTAGGACTAGGACAATATTTAGAACAATACAATGACCAGTAAGGTATTAAGCTTCAGCTATGCTAGGATTATAGGACAATATCTAGAGCAATACAATGGTCAGTAATATATTAGGCTTCATCTATAGGGCTAGGACAATATCTAGAGCAATACAATGATCAGTAAAGTATTAGGCTACAGCTATGCTAGGACTAGGACAATGTCTAGAGCAATACAATGATCAGTAATGTATTAGGCCTTCGGCTATGCTAGGAGTAGGACAATATTTAGAGCAATACAATGATCAGTAATCTATTATAGGGCTAGGACAATATCTAGAGCAATACATTGATCAGTAATGTATTAGGCATCAGCTATGCTAGGGTTAGAATAATATCTAGAGCAATACAATGATCAGTAAAGTATTAGGCTACAGCTATGCTTGAACTCGGACAATGTATAGAGCAATACACTGATCAGTAATGTATTAAGCTTACGGCTATGCTAGGACTAGGACAATATTTAGAGCAATACAATGATCAGTAATATAATAGGCTTCAGCAAGCTAGGACAATATTTAGAGCAATACAATGATTAGTAATGTATAAATTAGGCCCCAGCTATGCTAGGATTATAGGACAATATCTAGAGCAATACAATGATTATTATTAGGCCTAGGACAATGTCTAGAGCAATACAATGATCAGTAATGTATTAAACTTCAGCTATGCTAGGATTAGGACAGTGTCTAGAGCAATACAATGATCAGTAATGTATTAGGCTACAGCTATGCTAGGACTAGGATAATGTCTAGAGCAATACAATGATCAGTAATGTATTAGGCTACAGCTGTGCTAGGACTAGGACAATGTCTAGAATAATACCCTGATCAGGAATGTATTAGGCCTTCGGCTATGCTAAGAGTAGGACAATTTTTAGAGCAATACAATGATCAGTAATGTATTAGGCTTCTACTATAGGGCTAGGACAATATCTAGAGCAATACACTGATCAGTAATGTATTAGGCATCAGCTATGCTAGGGTTATAATAATATCTAGAGCAATACAATGATCAGTAAAGTATTAGGCTACAGCTAAGCTAGAACTCGGACAATGTATAGACAATACACTGATCAGTAATGTATTAAGCTTACGGCTATGCTAGGACTAGGACAATATTTAGAGCAATACAATGATCAGTAATATATTAGGCTTCAGCTATGCTAGGAAAATATTTAGAGCAATACCATGATCAGTAGTGTATATATTAGGCTCCAGCTATGCTAGGATTATAGCTAGATCAATACAATTATCAGTAATGTATTAGGCTACAGTTATATTAGGACTAGGACAATGTCTAGAGCAATACAATGATCAGTAATATATTAGGCTTCAGCTATGCTAGGAAAACATCTAGAGCAATACAATGATCAATAATGTATATATTAGGCTCCAGCTATGCTAGGATTATAGGACAATATCTAGATCAATACAATGATCAGTAATGTATTAGGCTACAGTTATATTAGGACTAGGACAATGTCTAGAGCAGTACAATGATCAGTAATATAGGCTTCAGCTATGCTAGGAAAACATCTAGCTGATGCTAGGGTTAGAATAATATCTAGAGCAATACAATGATCAGTAAAGTATTAGGCTACAGCTAAGCTAGAACTCGGACAATGTATAGAGAAATACACTGATCAGTAATGTATTAGGCTTACGGCTATGATAGGACTAGGACAATATCTAGAGGAACACAATGATCAGTAATGTATATATTAGGCTTCAGCTATGCTAGGATTATAATATTTAGAGCAATACAATGATCAGTAATGTATTAGGCTACACCTATGGGAGAATGTCTAGAGCAATACAATGATCAGTAATGTATTAGGCTTCAGCTATATATGCTAGGACTAGGACAATGTCTAGAGCAGTACAATGATCAGTAATATAGGCTTTAGCTATGCTAGGAAAACATCTAGAGCAATACAATGATCAGTAATGTATATATTAGGCTTCAGCTATGCTAGGACTAGGATTATGTCTAGAGCATTACACTGATCAGTAATGTATTAGGCATTCGGCTATGCTAGGACTAGGACAATATTTAGAGCAATGCAATGATCAGTAATGTATTAGGCATCAGCTAGGACAATATCTAGAGCAATACACTGATCAGTAATGGATTAGTCCTTCGGCTATGCTAGGACTATGACAACATCTAGAGCAATAGTAATGTATATATTAGGCTTCAGCTATTCTAGGATTATAGGACAATATCTAGATCAATACATTGATCAGTAATGTATTAGGCTACAGCTATGCTAGGACTAGGACAAGTCTAGAGCAATACAATGATCAGTAATGTTATAGGCTTCAGCTATGCTAGGAGTAGGACAATGTCTAGAGCAATACAATGATCAGTAATGTATTAGGCTTCAGCTATGCTAGGACTAGAAAAATGTCTAGAGCAATACAATGTATATATTAGGCTTCAGCTATGCTAGGATTATAGGACAATATCTAGAGCAATACACTGATCAGTAATGTATTAGGCTTCAGCTCTGCTAGGGTTAGGACAATATCTAGAGCAATACAATGATCAGTAAGTCTTAGGCTACAGCTATTCTATGACTAGAACAATGTCTAGAGCAATACAATGATCAGTAATGTATTAGGCTTCAGCTATGCTAGGACTAGCACAATATCTAGAGTAATACAATGATCAGTAATGTATTAGGCTTCAACTATGCTAGGACTAGCACAATATCTAGAGCAATACGATGATCAGTAATGTATTTGGCTACAGCTATGCTAGGACTAGGATAATGTCTAGAGCAATACACTGATCAGTAATGTATTAGGCCTTTGGCTATGCTAGGACTAGGACAATATTTAGAGCAATATAATGATCAGTAATGTGTTGGGCTTCAGCTATGCTAGGACTAGGACAATATCTAGAGCTATGTAATGTATTAGGCTTCAGCTATGCTAGGTCTAGGACAATATCTAGAGCAATACAATGATAAGTAATGTATTAGGCTTCAGCTATGCTAGGACTATGACAATGTCTAGAGCAATACGTTTCAGCTATGCTAGGACTAGTAGCACAATATCTAAAGCAATACAATGATGAGTAATGTATTAGGCTTCAGATATGCTAGGACTAGGACAATATCTAGAGCAATACACTGATCAGTAATGTATTTGGCTTCAGCTATGCTAGAGTTAGGACAATATCTAGAGCAATACACTGATCAGTAATGTATTAGGCTTCAGCTTTGCTAGGACTAGGACAATATCTAGAGCAATACAATGTTCAGTAATGTATATATTTGGCTTCAGCTATGATAGGATTATTATTTATAGGACAATATCTAGAGCAATACAATGATCAGTAATGTATTAGGCTAGGACTAGGACAATGTCTAGAACAATGCACTGATCAGTAATGTATTAGGCCTTCGGCTATGCTAGAACTAGGACAATATTTAGAGCAATACAATGATCACTAATGTATTAGGCTACAGCTATGCTAGGACTAGGACAATGTCTAGAGCAATACACTGATCAGTGTAATGTATTAGGCATTCGGCTATGCTAGGACTAGGACAATATTTAGAACAATACAATGACCAGTAAGGTATTAAGCTTCAGCTATGCTAGGATTATAGGACAATATCTAGAGCAATACAATGGTCAGTAATATATTAGGCTTCATCTATAGGGCTAGGACAATATCTAGAGCAATACAATGATCAGTAAAGTATTAGGCTACAGCTATGCTAGGACTAGGACAATGTCTAGAGCAATACAATGATCAGTAATGTATTAGGCCTTCGGCTATGCTAGGAGTAGGACAATATTTAGAGCAATACAATGATCAGTAATCTATTATAGGGCTAGGACAATATCTAGAGCAATACATTGATCAGTAATGTATTAGGCATCAGCTATGCTAGGGTTAGAATAATATCTAGAGCAATACAATGATCAGTAAAGTATTAGGCTACAGCTATGCTTGAACTCGGACAATGTATAGAGCAATACACTGATCAGTAATGTATTAAGCTTACGGCTATGCTAGGACTAGGACAATATTTAGAGCAATACAATGATCAGTAATATAATAGGCTTCAGCAAGCTAGGACAATATTTAGAGCAATACAATGATTAGTAATGTATAAATTAGGCCCCAGCTATGCTAGGATTATAGGACAATATCTAGAGCAATACAATGATTATTATTAGGCCTAGGACAATGTCTAGAGCAATACAATGATCAGTAATGTATTAAACTTCAGCTATGCTAGGATTAGGACAGTGTCTAGAGCAATACAATGATCAGTAATGTATTAGGCTACAGCTATGCTAGGACTAGGATAATGTCTAGAGCAATACAATGATCAGTAATGTATTAGGCTACAGCTGTGCTAGGACTAGGACAATGTCTAGAATAATACCCTGATCAGGAATGTATTAGGCCTTCGGCTATGCTAAGAGTAGGACAATTTTTAGAGCAATACAATGATCAGTAATGTATTAGGCTTCTACTATAGGGCTAGGACAATATCTAGAGCAATACACTGATCAGTAATGTATTAGGCATCAGCTATGCTAGGGTTATAATAATATCTAGAGCAATACAATGATCAGTAAAGTATTAGGCTACAGCTAAGCTAGAACTCGGACAATGTATAGACAATACACTGATCAGTAATGTATTAAGCTTACGGCTATGCTAGGACTAGGACAATATTTAGAGCAATACAATGATCAGTAATATATTAGGCTTCAGCTATGCTAGGAAAATATTTAGAGCAATACCATGATCAGTAGTGTATATATTAGGCTCCAGCTATGCTAGGATTATAGCTAGATCAATACAATTATCAGTAATGTATTAGGCTACAGTTATATTAGGACTAGGACAATGTCTAGAGCAATACAATGATCAGTAATATATTAGGCTTCAGCTATGCTAGGAAAACATCTAGAGCAATACAATGATCAATAATGTATATATTAGGCTCCAGCTATGCTAGGATTATAGGACAATATCTAGATCAATACAATGATCAGTAATGTATTAGGCTACAGTTATATTAGGACTAGGACAATGTCTAGAGCAGTACAATGATCAGTAATATAGGCTTCAGCTATGCTAGGAAAACATCTAGCTGATGCTAGGGTTAGAATAATATCTAGAGCAATACAATGATCAGTAAAGTATTAGGCTACAGCTAAGCTAGAACTCGGACAATGTATAGAGAAATACACTGATCAGTAATGTATTAGGCTTACGGCTATGATAGGACTAGGACAATATCTAGAGGAACACAATGATCAGTAATGTATATATTAGGCTTCAGCTATGCTAGGATTATAATATTTAGAGCAATACAATGATCAGTAATGTATTAGGCTACACCTATGGGAGAATGTCTAGAGCAATACAATGATCAGTAATGTATTAGGCTTCAGCTATATATGCTAGGACTAGGACAATGTCTAGAGCAGTACAATGATCAGTAATATAGGCTTTAGCTATGCTAGGAAAACATCTAGAGCAATACAATGATCAGTAATGTATATATTAGGCTTCAGCTATGCTAGGACTAGGATTATGTCTAGAGCATTACACTGATCAGTAATGTATTAGGCATTCGGCTATGCTAGGACTAGGACAATATTTAGAGCAATGCAATGATCAGTAATGTATTAGGCATCAGCTAGGACAATATCTAGAGCAATACACTGATCAGTAATGGATTAGTCCTTCGGCTATGCTAGGACTATGACAACATCTAGAGCAATAGTAATGTATATATTAGGCTTCAGCTATTCTAGGATTATAGGACAATATCTAGATCAATACATTGATCAGTAATGTATTAGGCTACAGCTATGCTAGGACTAGGACAATGTCTAGAGCAATACAATAATCAGTAATGTATTAGGCTTCAGCTATGCTAGGACTAGAACAATGTCTAGAGCAATACAATGAATATATTAGGCTTCAGCTATGCTAGGATTATAGGACAATATCTAGAGCAATACACTGATCAGTAATGTATTAGGCTTCAGCTCTGCTAGGGTTAGGACAATATCTAGAGCAATACAATGATCAGTAAGTCTTAGGCTACAGCTATGCTAGGACTAGAACAATGTCTAGAGCAATACAATGATCAGTAATGTATTAGGCTTCAGCTATGCTAGGACTAGCACAATATCTAGAGTAATACAATGATCAGTAATGTATTAGGCTTCAACTATGCTAGGACTAGCACAATATCTAGAGCAATACGATGATCAGTAATGTATTTGGCTACAGCTATGCTAGGACTAGGATAATGTCTAGAGCAATACACTGATCAGTAATGTATTAGGCCTTTGGCTATGCTAGGACTAGGACAATATTTAGAGCAATATAATGATCAGTAATGTGTTAGGCTTCAGCTATGCTAGGACTAGGACAATATCTAGAGCTATGTAATGTATTAGGCTTCAGCTATGCTAGGTCTAGGACAATATCTAGAGCAATACAATGATAAGTAATGTATTAGGCTTCAGCTATGCTAGGACTATGACAATGTCTAGAGCAATACGTTTCAGCTATGCTAGGACTAGTAGCACAATATCTAAAGCAATACAATGATGAGTAATGTATTAGGCTTCAGATATGCTAGGACTAGGACAATATCTAGAGCAATACACTGATCAGTAATGTATTTGGCTTCAGCTATGCTAGAGTTAGGACAATATCTAGAGCAATACACTGATCAGTAATGTATTAGGCTTCAGCTTTGCTAGGACTAGGACAATATCTAGAGCAATACAATGTTCAGTAATGTATATATTTGGCTTCAGCTATGATAGGATTATTATTTATAGGACAATATCTAGAGCAATACAATGATCAGTAATGTATTAGGCTAGGACTAGGACAATGTCTAGAACAATGCACTGATCAGTAATGTATTAGGCCTTCGGCTATGCTAGAACTAGGACAATATTTAGAGCAATACAATGATCACTAATGTATTAGGCTACAGCTATGCTAGGACTAGGACAATGTCTAGAGCAATACACTGATCAGTGTAATGTATTAGGCATTCGGCTATGCTAGGACTAGGACAATATTTAGAACAATACAATGACCAGTAAGGTATTAAGCTTCAGCTATGCTAGGATTATAGGACAATATCTAGAGCAATACAATGGTCAGTAATATATTAGGCTTCATCTATAGGGCTAGGACAATATCTAGAGCAATACAATGATCAGTAAAGTATTAGGCTACAGCTATGCTAGGACTAGGACAATGTCTAGAGCAATACAATGATCAGTAATGTATTAGGCCTTCGGCTATGCTAGTAGGACAATATTTAGAGCAATACAATGATCAGTAATCTATTATAGGGCTAGGACAATATCTAGAGCAATACATTGATCAGTAATGTATTAGGCATCAGCTATGCTAGGGTTAGAATAATATCTAGAGCAATACAATGATCAGTAAAGTATTAGGCTACAGCTAAGCTAGAACTCGGACAATGTATAGAGAAATACACTGATCAGTAATGTATTAGGCTTACGGCTATGATAGGACTAGGACAATATCTAGAGGAACACAATGATCAGTAATGTATATATTAGGCTTCAGCTATGCTAGGATTATAATATTTAGAGCAATACAATGATCAGTAATGTATTAGGCTACACCTATGGGAGAATGTCTAGAGCAATACAATGATCAGTAATGTATTAGGCTTCAGCTATATATGCTAGGACTAGGACAATGTCTAGAGCAGTACAATGATCAGTAATATAGGCTTTAGCTATGCTAGGAAAACATCTAGAGCAATACAATGATCAGTAATGTATATATTAGGCTTCAGCTATGCTAGGACTAGGATTATGTCTAGAGCATTACACTGATCAGTAATGTATTAGGCATTCGGCTATGCTAGGACTAGGACAATATTTAGAGCAATGCAATGATCAGTAATGTATTAGGCATCAGCTAGGACAATATCTAGAGCAATACACTGATCAGTAATGGATTAGTCCTTCGGCTATGCTAGGACTATGACAACATCTAGAGCAATAGTAATGTATATATTAGGCTTCAGCTATTCTAGGATTATAGGACAATATCTAGATCAATACATTGATCAGTAATGTATTAGGCTACAGCTATGCTAGGACTAGGACAATGTCTAGAGCAATACAATAATCAGTAATGTATTAGGCTTCAGCTATGCTAGGACTAGAACAATGTCTAGAGCAATACAATGAATATATTAGGCTTCAGCTATGCTAGGATTATAGGACAATATCTAGAGCAATACACTGATCAGTAATGTATTAGGCTTCAGCTCTGCTAGGGTTAGGACAATATCTAGAGCAATACAATGATCAGTAAGTCTTAGGCTACAGCTATGCTAGGACTAGAACAATGTCTAGAGCAATACAATGATCAGTAATGTATTAGGCTTCAGCTATGCTAGGACTAGCACAATATCTAGAGTAATACAATGATCAGTAATGTATTAGGCTTCAACTATGCTAGGACTAGCACAATATCTAGAGCAATACGATGATCAGTAATGTATTTGGCTACAGCTATGCTAGGACTAGGATAATGTCTAGAGCAATACACTGATCAGTAATGTATTAGGCCTTTGGCTATGCTAGGACTAGGACAATATTTAGAGCAATATAATGATCAGTAATGTGTTAGGCTTCAGCTATGCTAGGACTAGGACAATATCTAGAGCTATGTAATGTATTAGGCTTCAGCTATGCTAGGTCTAGGACAATATCTAGAGCAATACAATGATAAGTAATGTATTAGGCTTCAGCTATGCTAGGACTATGACAATGTCTAGAGCAATACGTTTCAGCTATGCTAGGACTAGTAGCACAATATCTAAAGCAATACAATGATGAGTAATGTATTAGGCTTCAGATATGCTAGGACTAGGACAATATCTAGAGCAATACACTGATCAGTAATGTATTTGGCTTCAGCTATGCTAGAGTTAGGACAATATCTAGAGCAATACACTGATCAGTAATGTATTAGGCTTCAGCTTTGCTAGGACTAGGACAATATCTAGAGCAATACAATGTTCAGTAATGTATATATTTGGCTTCAGCTATGATAGGATTATTATTTATAGGACAATATCTAGAGCAATACAATGATCAGTAATGTATTAGGCTAGGACTAGGACAATGTCTAGAACAATGCACTGATCAGTAATGTATTAGGCCTTCGGCTATGCTAGAACTAGGACAATATTTAGAGCAATACAATGATCACTAATGTATTAGGCTACAGCTATGCTAGGACTAGGACAATGTCTAGAGCAATACACTGATCAGTGTAATGTATTAGGCATTCGGCTATGCTAGGACTAGGACAATATTTAGAACAATACAATGACCAGTAAGGTATTAAGCTTCAGCTATGCTAGGATTATAGGACAATATCTAGAGCAATACAATGGTCAGTAATATATTAGGCTTCATCTATAGGGCTAGGACAATATCTAGAGCAATACAATGATCAGTAAAGTATTAGGCTACAGCTATGCTAGGACTAGGACAATGTCTAGAGCAATACAATGATCAGTAATGTATTAGGCCTTCGGCTATGCTAGTAGGACAATATTTAGAGCAATACAATGATCAGTAATCTATTATAGGGCTAGGACAATATCTAGAGCAATACATTGATCAGTAATGTATTAGGCATCAGCTATGCTAGGGTTAGAATAATATCTAGAGCAATACAATGATCAGTAAAGTATTAGGCTACAGCTATGCTTGAACTCGGACAATGTATAGAGCAATACACTGATCAGTAATGTATTAAGCTTACGGCTATGCTAGGACTAGGACAATATTTAGAGCAATACAATGATCAGTAATATAATAGGCTTCAGCAAGCTAGGACAATATTTAGAGCAATACAATGATTAGTAATGTATAAATTAGGCCCCAGCTATGCTAGGATTATAGGACAATATCTAGAGCAATACAATGATTATTATTAGGCCTAGGACAATGTCTAGAGCAATACAATGATCAGTAATGTATTAAACTTCAGCTATGCTAGGATTAGGACAGTGTCTAGAGCAATACAATGATCAGTAATGTATTAGGCTACAGCTATGCTAGGACTAGGATAATGTCTAGAGCAATACAATGATCAGTAATGTATTAGGCTACAGCTGTGCTAGGACTAGGACAATGTCTAGAATAATACCCTGATCAGGAATGTATTAGGCCTTCGGCTATGCTAAGAGTAGGACAATTTTTAGAGCAATACAATGATCAGTAATGTATTAGGCTTCTACTATAGGGCTAGGACAATATCTAGAGCAATACACTGATCAGTAATGTATTAGGCATCAGCTATGCTAGGGTTATAATAATATCTAGAGCAATACAATGATCAGTAAAGTATTAGGCTACAGCTAAGCTAGAACTCGGACAATGTATAGACAATACACTGATCAGTAATGTATTAAGCTTACGGCTATGCTAGGACTAGGACAATATTTAGAGCAATACAATGATCAGTAATATATTAGGCTTCAGCTATGCTAGGAAAATATTTAGAGCAATACCATGATCAGTAGTGTATATATTAGGCTCCAGCTATGCTAGGATTATAGCTAGATCAATACAATTATCAGTAATGTATTAGGCTACAGTTATATTAGGACTAGGACAATGTCTAGAGCAATACAATGATCAGTAATATATTAGGCTTCAGCTATGCTAGGAAAACATCTAGAGCAATACAATGATCAATAATGTATATATTAGGCTCCAGCTATGCTAGGATTATAGGACAATATCTAGATCAATACAATGATCAGTAATGTATTAGGCTACAGTTATATTAGGACTAGGACAATGTCTAGAGCAGTACAATGATCAGTAATATAGGCTTCAGCTATGCTAGGAAAACATCTAGCTGATGCTAGGGTTAGAATAATATCTAGAGCAATACAATGATCAGTAAAGTATTAGGCTACAGCTAAGCTAGAACTCGGACAATGTATAGAGAAATACACTGATCAGTAATGTATTAGGCTTACGGCTATGATAGGACTAGGACAATATCTAGAGGAACACAATGATCAGTAATGTATATATTAGGCTTCAGCTATGCTAGGATTATAATATTTAGAGCAATACAATGATCAGTAATGTATTAGGCTACACCTATGGGAGAATGTCTAGAGCAATACAATGATCAGTAATGTATTAGGCTTCAGCTATATATGCTAGGACTAGGACAATGTCTAGAGCAGTACAATGATCAGTAATATAGGCTTTAGCTATGCTAGGAAAACATCTAGAGCAATACAATGATCAGTAATGTATATATTAGGCTTCAGCTATGCTAGGACTAGGATTATGTCTAGAGCATTACACTGATCAGTAATGTATTAGGCATTCGGCTATGCTAGGACTAGGACAATATTTAGAGCAATGCAATGATCAGTAATGTATTAGGCATCAGCTAGGACAATATCTAGAGCAATACACTGATCAGTAATGGATTAGTCCTTCGGCTATGCTAGGACTATGACAACATCTAGAGCAATAGTAATGTATATATTAGGCTTCAGCTATTCTAGGATTATAGGACAATATCTAGATCAATACATTGATCAGTAATGTATTAGGCTACAGCTATGCTAGGACTAGGACAATGTCTAGAGCAATACAATAATCAGTAATGTATTAGGCTTCAGCTATGCTAGGACTAGAACAATGTCTAGAGCAATACAATGAATATATATTAGGCTTCAGCTATGCTAGGATTATAGGACAATATCTAGAGCAATACACTGATCAGTAATGTATTAGGCTTCAGCTCTGCTAGGGTTAGGACAATATCTAGAGCAATACAATGATCAGTAAGTCTTAGGCTACAGCTATGCTAGGACTAGAACAATGTCTAGAGCAATACAATGATCAGTAATGTATTAGGCTTCAGCTATGCTAGGACTAGCACAATATCTAGAGTAATACAATGATCAGTAATGTATTAGGCTTCAACTATGCTAGGACTAGCACAATATCTAGAGCAATACGATGATCAGTAATGTATTTGGCTACAGCTATGCTAGGACTAGGATAATGTCTAGAGCAATAGACTGATCAGTAATATATTAGGCCTTCGGCTATGCTAGGACTAGGACAATATTTAGAGCAATATAATGATAAGTAATGTGTTAGGCTTCAGCTATGCTAGGACTAGAACAATATCTAGAGCTATGTAATGTATTAGGCTTCAGCTATGCTAGGTCTAGGACAATATCTAGAGCAATACAATGATAAGTAATGTATTAGGCTTCAGCTATGCTAGGACTATGACAATGTTTAGAGCAATACGTTTCAGCTATGCTAGGACTAGCACAATATCTAAAGCAATACAATGATGAGTAATGTATTAGGCTTCAGATATGCTAGGACTAGGACAATATCTAGAGCAATACACTGATCAGTAATGTATTAGGCTTCAGCTATGCTAGGGTTAGGACAATATCTAGAGCAATACACTGATCAGTAATGTATTAGGCTTCAGCTTTGCTAGGACTAGGACAATATCTAGAGCAATACAATGGTCAGTAATGTATATATTTGGCTTCAGCTATGATAGGATTATTATTTATAGGACAATATCTAGAGCAATACAATGATCAGTAATGTATTAGGCTAGAGCTATGCTAGGACTAGGACAATGTCTAGAACAATGCACTGATCAGTAATGTATTAGGCCTTCGGCTATGCTAGAACTAGGACAATATTTAGAGCAATACAATGATCACTAATGTATTAGGCTACAGCTATGCTAGGACTAGGACAATGTCTAGAGCAATACACTGATCAGTGTAATGTATTAGGCATTCGGCTATGCTAGGACTAGGACAATATTTAGAACAATACAATGACCAGTAAGGTATTAGGCTTCAGCTATGCTAGGATTATAGGACAATATCTAGAGCAATACAATATCAGTAATATATTAGGCTTCAGCTATGCTAGGACTAGGACAATGTCTAGAGCAATACAATGGTCAGTAATGTATTAGGCTTCAGCTATGCTAGGACTAGGACAATATCTAGAGAAATACACTGATCAGTAATGTCAGCTATTACTAGGACTAGGACAATGTCAAGAAAAATACACCAATCAGTAATGTATTTGGCCTTCGGCTATGATAGGACTAGGACAATATCTAGAGGAATACAATGATCAGTAATGTATACATTAGGCTTCAGCTATGCTAGGATTATAATATTTAGAGCAATACAATGATCAATAATGTATTAGGCTACACCTATGGGAGAATGTCTAGAGTAATACAATGATCAGTAATGTATTAGGCTTCAGCTATATATGTTAGGACTAGGACAATGTCTAGAGCAATACAATGATCAGTATATTAGGCATCAGCTATGCTAGGCTTATAGGACAATATCTAAGAGTAATACAATGTATTAGGCTACAGCTTTGCTAGGATTAGGACAATGTCTATAGCAATACAATGATCAGTAATGTATTAGGCTTCAGCTATGCTAGGACTAGGACAATGTCTAGAGCAATACAATGATCAGTATATTAGGCATCAGCTATGCTAGGCTTATAGGACAATATCTAGTGCAATACAATATATTAGGCTACAGCTTTGCTAGGATTAGGACAATGTCTAGAGTAATACAATGATCAGTAATGTATATATTAGGCTTCAGCTATGCTAGGACTAGGACAATGTCTAGAGCAATACAATGATCAGTAATGTATTAGGCTTCAGCTATGCTAGGACTAGGACAATGACTAGAACAATACACTGATTAGTAATGTATTAGGACTTCGGCTATACTAGGTCTAGGACAATTTTTAGAGCAATACAATGATCAGTATAATGTATTAGGCTTCAGCTATGCTAGGACTAGGGCAATGACTAGAACAATACACTGATTAGTAATGTATTAGGACTTCGGCTATACTAGGACTAGGACAATATTTAGAGCAATACAATGATCAGTAATTTATTAGGCTTCAGCTATGCTGACAATGTGTTGAGCAATTGGATGTCCAGGCAGCTGAAATATTTTTTGGGTTTCCCCCCTTTAACTTTTGCTTACCAATTAATACCTTACCTATATCTATATAGCAAATACAACATTTTTGTCTTGTGTATGTATTTATGTATGTATGTATGTATTTATGTATGTATGTATGTATTTATGTACAGTATGTGTCTATGTATCTATCTATCTAACTATCTATGTAACTATGCATGTATTTATTTATTTATCTATCTGTGTGTTTATGTCTATTTATGTACATATATATGTATGTATCTATTTATGTATGTATAATTATGTATTATCTATGTATGTATGTATATATGTATGTATCTATTTATGTATGTATGTACCTATGTATGTATATATGTATCTATGTATTATCTAAGTATGTATGTATATATGTATGTATCTATGTATTACCTATGAATATATGTATGTAGATATGTATCTTTTTGTGTATGTATGTACTGTATCTCTCTATGTATCTATGTATTATCTATGCATGTATGTACCTATGTATGTACCTATGTATGTATATATGTATGTATCTATGTAAGTATGTTGTATCTATCTATCTATCTATCTGTCTATCTACTATTCACTGCACATTCATCCACTAAGATTAAGTACAGATCACCCGCATTAAATACTTATGCAGGATTATATAAATGTCATCATACTGACGAGAGTGATCCAGAAAATGGCAGCACGTGCAGATTCTGAGCCTTACCAAAGAAATCTGGCTGTGCAATCCAGTGAGAATGGCCCGATGGTTAATAGCTGACAGAAAAGAATGCTGGAGCTTCATGTTTCATTCTGACCTAGGCACTCAATTCATCAAATATGCTCTAGCTGTGGAGTGTGTGATACTTACTACACTGGAAATGATCATCTCGGTGAATCTAGAGAATATCCAAGCAATTCTTGTGTGCATGTACATACTAGCTCTGTGCACAGCTCCAGATTGTGATACTTCAACAGAACAGCCAACCATTAATTTATTTTCTGAAAGTACACAAGATCTTGTCAGCTTCTGCATGCCTTCCCTTTATTATTGAGAATTCCTGCAGAAAGCACTTCCTGATAACCTTACTCTTACTGTAGTATGATCCCATATCCAAGGGAAGCATCCACTACTATAACTTGCTTGTGGCAGGAACCGTCAACAGCAGGTTTGTGGCTGATGCAATCAAGTTAGCTTGTGTGCTAGGCAACTGAGTTTTGTTTGAATGCATAGAACTGAGTGGCCAATTGCAAATGAGAATCCTATTTTAAGAAATAGAAGTACAACAAGCCACTACGAGGCAAAACTTACATGTAGCAACTCAAGAAATAAACATGGCCTATAACAACATCCACTATCTTTGGTTAGTTCTCGAGTTGTCCTGTGCAACTTTTACTAGAAGGCTACATGATCCTCTACCTAGACAAGTAAGACAAGCAATATGTACTAATGACGGCATCTCTAGGTGCACTTCATTTGGAGAGAATTATGTTAAAAGTCATCACTTCTTGCCGCACTAGATCAATACCTATCACTCTTTTTCCTCGCCTCCAATACTCGTTAATACATGTACGCCCACACACACATTTCCATTTTGTGTGAAGCCAAGTGAAAATGGCAGAGGATATAATATAATTACATGTTTCTGTGAGATGTCCCAGATGTCCAAGTGCACACCTTATTTCATAATGGACTCTTGTTACCTCAATTTTACTCATCTTCTCAATGAACTCTCAGTTGACATATAATATTAATAACCATCAACCTGAAATTGTCGTTTCGACTAGATGCTCTATCTAGCATTCATAAAGTGATGAAGGCTCTTGAGAATACATGATTATTGAGAAGGTTATCGTAAAATCTCATCTTCATTATGAATATTTAATTTTCAAACTTCGTAGATATCAATAACCAACATCAATAATAATTATAATAATTACTTCGTAGATTGGTAAAAATATAATAATTTAATTAATAATTCTATCAATGACCAGAGGCACTGTGAAAGCTCCCAAAGCTAGCTGCAGTCTTTAATACATGCAAATCAGTACATATCTAATGTGGTGTAATCCACCACAATCAGCTACACTGAAGTGATACTGGATACCACTAGCCAAACGCACATACAATACAGATGTGTGATCCACCACAACTACACTGAAGTGATACTCAATACCACTAGCCAGATGCACATACAATACAGATGTGTGATCCACCACAGCTGCACTGAAGTGATACTTGAATACCAGTAGACAGACGCACATACAGATGTGTGATCCACCACAGCTGCACTGAAGTGATACTTGATACCAGTAGACAGATGCACATATAATACAGATGTGTGATCCACCACAGCTGCACTGAAGTGATACTTGAATACCAGTAGACAGACGCACATACAGATGTGTGATCCACCACAGCTGCACTGAAGTGATACTTGATACCAGTAGACAGATGCACATATAATACAGATGTGTGATCCACCACAGCTGCACTGAAGTGATACTTGAATACCAGTAGACAGACGCACATACAGATGTGTGATCCACCACAGCTGCACTGAAGTGATACTTGATACCAGTAGACAGATGCACATATAATACAGATGTGTGATCCACCACAGCTGCACTGAAGTGATACTTGATACCAGTAGACAGATGCACATATAATACAGATGTGTGATCCACCACAGCTGCACTGAAGTGATACTTGATACCAGTAGACAGACGCACAGATATGTGATCCATCACAGCTGCACTGAAGTGATACTTGATACCAGTAGACAGACGCACATATAATACAGATGTGTGATCCACCACAGCTACTCTGAAGTGATACTGGATACCAGTAGCCAGACGCACATGCAGAGTGCATTCCTGAGGATTGAATGTCATCGTTACTGACCACAAGCTGTAAAATATTCATACAAATAGTGTACATGTTTTTCTTTAACACAAAAGTTAAGATTTTGTGGCAAAAGCATACAATATTATAAATATTACATGGTTAGTTGAGTCACTGGTGCATAATGTGATGAGAACTGAGCTGGATAGTACTGTAGGAGGAAGCCATTATGTCTGCTGGCTGACTGGCAGACAAACATTATTATTTCAATCATCTATCTGACAGAGCAATGCGCAGCCTCTCTGTATCCAGTATTTGACAGGTTTGTCTGTGGGCAGGTCTATGGAGAGTACATAGTTCGTGGAGTGGCCGGTAGTGACAGAGAGCCTCGTCGGGCACTGGTCTTATACAAGGGACACTCACACCAGCCCACACTCTTCAGATCTTCCTTCTTAGCTGCGGTCATGACAGTAGAGAGATATGTGGCAACACAGACAGGAGAACTTTGTGCATGTGTTAGTTTTACAGTATAATGTGACCATGTGACAGCCATCAAACAAGTGTGAGGTTGATGCGGTGTGCTTCCATACAGACCAGATCCACCTATTTTTACCCTGTGATTTTGACCAGCATATCTCCAGACAGCTAATGTGTATTAGGTCCACCTATTTCAAACCCAGTGTGATGTTAATCCAGTGTGACCTACTTCAACCTGCCTCAACCCAGTGGGATGTAATCCAGTGTGTGCCCCATAGAGCTATTGTCAACCTACTTCAACCTGCATCAACCCAGTGTGATGTAATCCAGTACGTGTCCCATAAAGCTATTGTCACCTACCTCAAACCAGTGGGTGCCCCCGAGAGCTATCATCAACCTATTTCAACCTTCCTCAACCCAGTGTAATGTTGGTCCAGTGTGTGTCCACAGAGAGCTATCATCAACCTACTTCGACCTTCCTCAACCCAGTGTGATGTTGGTCCAGTGTGTATCCTTAGAGAGCTATTGTCAACCTAACTTGGTGTAGGTCCAGTCAGATCCTTCTGGATCTGAGATTGAATCAAGGCCATGAGTATATACCTGCGGCATATTCTCTGCCTGCTGTAGTCTGGCATCTTCTTCTCTATGTATGGCTTCCTCAGCCACTTGCCTTCTCTCTTCATCTCCACATCTGGTCTTGTCCTGCAACTGCATCCAGCGTATCATCACGGCGAGGCCGTTTTCTGCCATTGGCTTGCCTGATGAGTGCGGTCCATTGTGGGCTGCTGTGACTCCTTGAGATATTCCGTCTTATCATGCAGGTGCTCGGCTGCTTTCCTTCTGGTACAGGCCACTGGTTGGCTTTCTCTTGACATCTTCTTGGTATTAGTTGATTGGTTGGAGTGGTGCTCTGCTGCTGTTGTTTACTGGTTATGGATGGTAATATCATATTTCTTCGGCTTCCACTGCCAGACAAGGTCCTCTCGCTGCCACCAAATGTTAGGTTTGTTGATCTCTGTGAGAAGCCACCACTTAGGGAATGGGTTTTACTTGTGCTGGCTAGGAGCCTTAAAGAGTAGAAGTGTCAAGGATTTTAATGGAGAACAGTTTACAGAGTACTAGTATTGTACACAGCAATAAGATAGAGTATGAAACAGCACTACTAGAAGTGTGGTGTATTAGAACAAATGGGGTGATATAAACAGGTGATGTATGATCTTATGACTAATGAATGAATGTGTTAATTATGAGTTCATGCCACTTGGTGTTTGCTGGTGACCCCTAACCCTTTCCTTGAGAGTTGACCTCTTGTGGTGGAGTGAGCATAGCTGGCTGGCATGTTGGGGAGGCGTCCCTAACAAAGGTCAATGATGTCTGAGTGGTCAAGCGGCATCTCTGAAATTTAAAGGTGGAAATCGCAGAGGTACAAGATTTGGCTAAAAGCTCAATCAGGGTGCCCTTTGAGAGAATTCCATTTCGTAGGATGATATTTATGATGGGCTCTTCAGCAGGAAATTTTAAGTAGTACTGGTGAACCACTTTCATATCACTCCCAGTCTTTATAGCTTCCCTTGATGATTTCAGGTTTTCTTCCCTGAATGATTTATGGGTTTTCTTTTGAGACAAATCAGGAGATAATGGAGAGTGTACACTATACTTTGGATAAAGATTGACTGGTGTGCTTCAATGTCTGCTAAACAACCTATTTTTCTGGATCCCTGCAGGCATCCTCGCTTATTGCTGGTGGAATATGGTTTTAGCTTAACACCATAGTGACAGTCGAATAACTTCCCCTTCCAGAATATAATGTATAAAACCCTGACAATTTTATTTCAATTGATATAATATACGGGAGATTTGGAACCTCCCTTTTCTATCGTACGTTGTCCATATGCCTGGCCTCCCCAGATAAAACTGGCAAGGTACAGCCTTGAGGACTAGCACATATTGTAGTGAAGAAGTTTGTGGAGCCAATTTTTCATAAGTAAAGGGCAGCTACGGGATGCGCAGGCCTGCACAGTCATTAGCACCACCACTAGGTTCTATAATAATTCCATCAGTAGACCTGAATTCATCTTATAACGATATAAGAAGTATAACGATTGGATGATTGAAGGAGGGCCTATGTCTGCACCCTTGATGGGTGGGTGTAAAAGGAGAATATTCACTACTATAGGTGCCATGCTTGATGTAATGCTCCCCCCAGGAAATTTTACACTCTCAGATCAATTCTGGGGCCTTCTAGACCAAAATTGCATGTGTGTCCTGCAGGATAACTGCATAAGCGAGAAGTATAACGATTGGATGATTGAAGGAGGGCCTATGTCTGCACCCTTGATGGGTGGGTGTAAAAGGAGAATATTCACTACTATAGGTGCCATGCTTGATGTAATGCTCCACCTTCCTTAAATGTACTCCACAGTTTCTCTGTTCGCTCCATCTGCAAATGCAGCCAAAAGTTGATACACAGGTAGCTAGATATATAGCTAGGAGCAATCAACATGTTGAGTAACGCACGCTAGGAGAAATCCAGGAGAATAAATTTGGCAAGCACGCTGTCAAACTAACGGCAGGAGAAAAACCCGTATCTGCGCATGCGCAGTAAGTAACAGAGGACAAATTTGGCTAGGGAAGGATTTGGCACACATTCTTTCGACGGAGTCGCTCAGTAAAGATGGTGGCGGGGAAGAGGCTCTGGTTTCTATCACTGTCAATGTTGGTTGGTTTCATCTGTGTCAAGTATGTCTTATTCCAGAATCAATGGACAACGAAGACATACTCCGAGAACTTTCAAGCTATGTCAGTGTCACCACAAACTGTAAGAAGACCTAGCTCCTTGTCCTTTCAAGATGACTTACTGAGTGGGATCCCTTTGAAATGTCCTATTGGAGGGTCTTATTCAGAAGTTGAGTTCCTATTAAAGAAGTATGAAAGATTTCTCAAGACCTTAGAGGATTATGTATCTTACCATGATACCATGAGGAAGTCACCATCCGGGAGGACACTGGTGTGGTGGTGTGGCAGTGACATGCATTGTGGTGGACTTGGGGATCGGATTCGGGGCATTACTTATGTCTTCCTCCTTGCCATCATTAGCAGACGCAGGCTAGTCATAGTCTGGCCGACTCATTCAGAAGGTGATTTTCTCCATCCACACATGATCAATTGGAAGGACACAGTGGTCACTAAGCTGTTGGGAAGGCATGCAAGAGGTAGGACTGATGAGTTCACTGGTTCATAT
Source organism: Cladorhizidae sp. MBARI D1340-BT2 (assembly GCA_028752905.1). Classification (NCBI taxonomy): domain Eukaryota; kingdom Metazoa; phylum Porifera; class Demospongiae; order Poecilosclerida; family Cladorhizidae; species Cladorhizidae sp. MBARI D1340-BT2. Next base: position 36,553,908 of record JAQNBH010000013.1, on the reverse strand, counting down.
CATTTCAGGATCAAGTGCACAGAAACTGTGGCTATGAAATATTACATGAAGATCATTGGTAGCAATGAGACAAATGTTATTCTTTCTACAAACATGCTTCCAAGTTCATTACTGAACGTAAAGACTAATGGAAATAATCCTGACTGGTTAATGGATGGGATGCAACTGCATGGATTTTCGAATTTGTCCTACAATGAACTAAATGATATGGTTGGTATTGTGTTCCGCTACTTATTCAAGTTGGATCATGAGGTGCTTGAACGGATGTCTGCAGCTGCAGAGGTGCTCGACCTGAGCCACTTTCCATATGTGGTTGTTCATGTGAGAACGGGTTTTGCAAAAATGCCACATTTTGAAGAACACAGTGGCCCTAGAAACTTCCTACGGCAAGACTCAGAATGGAAACTGGCCCTTCAGTGTGCAATACATGCTGCACATGAGCTGTCTGGCAAGAATAGGACTAAGATTTTTCTAGCTACAGACAGTAACCGGGTAAAGCAAATCGCTGTGAACAAATATGGAACGAGGATTCGTACCCTGAACAATGTTATAATCCACGTGGACAAGTTAAAGAAGAAGCCACATCCTCTGTCAGCTGAGGAGAAAGAAGGGTTCATTGTGCTGTGGGTTGAGTTCTTGCTTATTGCACAAGGGAAGATTTTGGTGAGGGGGGATAGCGGGTTTTCAAGGGTAGCTGGGTTGCTTTGTGGAATGTATGAAGGAAGCAGGACTTTGAGAAAGATTGGCAAGTGTTCCTGATGTTCATATTGAGTCTAAGTCACCTTGTTTGCTATTACTAAATATCCTGTATACTTCTCCTTTCATATCTTGCATAGAACTGGAAACTTTTATATCAGTAATGCCCATTATTATAATTATAGATCTCTAGATATATATAGTAGGTGTAATTATGCCCATGTTGTCAAGTGCTAAACATCTAAAATTAGCACCAGTGGCTAGAGGAAGCCCATGCATGTCAATTTCCAACTGTCCATCAACTGTGACCATTTTAGTACCTAATTCATAGGACTTCTTCTAGGGTACTTTGTCTGCACTTTTCAAGTAAGAGTTAACGTGTTAAAAATCATGCACTCAAGGGACCCCACCTTAAAGCTCTGGGTATATATAAAAGAGAACACACAAAGTGACCTATATTTTGAGTTATATATCAAATCCATTTAGGGAAAGGAGCACCTATTTCATGTAATTAGTCTTTGTGCAGATGTAGGTCAATAGTAGGTTAGGAGTTTGTCAATAGCTAGTTGAGGACTAGATCAATAGCTAAGGTTATAAGAGAGGTGGACTATAAGGGAGGGTGAACTATTAGGGACAGGATTATAAGAGTAGTGGACTATTATGGAGAAGACTATAAGAGAGGTGGACTATTAGGGACAGGATTATAAGAGAGGTGAACTATTAGGGAGAGGATTATAAGAGTAGTGGACTATTATGGAGAGGACTATAAGAGAAGTGGACTATTAGGGAGAAGTCTATAAGAGAGGTGGACTATTAATGACTAAGAGAGGTGGTCTATAAGAGAAGTGGACTATTAGGGAGAGGATTTTTAAAGAAAGGTGGACTATTATGGAGAGGATTATAAGAGAAGTGGATGATTAGGGAGATGACGATAAGGGAGGTGGACTATTAGGGAGAGGACTAAGAGAAGTGGACTATTAGGGACAGGAGTTTAAACAAGTGTCAGTGTAGCTGTCAGTTGTGTGTATGTGTGTGTGTGTGTCTGTGTGTGTGCATGTGTGTGCCGTATGTGTGAGTGAGTGTGTGGCGTGTAAATGTGGACAGGTAATTGTATGTAAACTAATATGTTGCCAAAGTAACCATGTGTGTATGAGTTTACTTCAGACAACAGATACTCTTATGGCAACATTAAGCCAGCTGTCTTGTAAAGGAAGCCATTTTACTGTATGTATGTGTGTACCGAGTGGAGAATAGCATGAGGTCGGGTATGAAGGCCACTCTGTGGAGTCTTTATTGCTAGGGATGAGAATAATAACTAATTCACACTATGATGAATTGAAACTCTCACCCCAGTGTGGTGTTGGTCGAATGTGTGTTCCCATAGAACTATTGTCAACCTTCTTGAACCTTCCACAACCCAGTGTAGTGTTGGTTAAGTATGTGCTATTGTTAACGTACTGTACAGGTTAGGATAGGTTAGGACTAAATCAAGAGCTAGGGTTAGGTTTAGGCCAATAGCTGTGATTAGGGCCAGGTTAATAGCGCCATAGTTTGTTGGTATGTATCATTTTGGATGATTTTTGTCGGTATATTCCTCCCTTTTCAAACGTTTAGTTCAATGATTGAACTGCCTTTCTTATAATGCCTATTCCCGAATAGGAATTTTTTGGCCTTAGGACGGATCTCTCTGCTTTATACTTGGAGTAAAGAGGAAATATTATATATATTCTGGTTCCTCTCAATGAGATCTACGTAATGGCATTCTTAGTTTTTCATTTTATGCAAGTATATTTGAATTGGCTTTAGAATAGTACAGAAAATATTTTTCATGACTAAAAAAATCATTAAAAATCATCAAACACATCTTTTCACAAAAACTCCATGTAGTTGCATTCTTTGTACTTGCTAATTTCCTTGTAGTAAGTTGTGAAATCCTAAAGTAAACACTACTCTAAATATGGCTGTCCTGGCCAAACCACAAAAGGTCACTTAAGTCTGGATCAGTTGGAGCTGGGTGGCTGTCACAGTACCAGAAGGTAGTTCAGTGTATAGGTACACATCATACAAAATTTCAACAAAAAAATTCCAAACAAGAGAGGAGTTATAATTTTATTTATTTTTTCTTCTTTTCCTTCCATTCTATACCTTCTTCACAAGTTTCAACTCACCATTCTTGAGTTATGATACTTTTTAGCCATCCATTTCATTGTATACCTCTCGAGAAATGAATATACCGAAGTATAAATAAAAAAGCTGTGGTTACAACTTTGGAGCTATAAATTCTGTACACTTCACTCTATGGCCTTGATATATAGCTCAAAAGATAGATATCTCCGTGTGCTCTCTTTTGATATTACATAGGTACAACCATACCCAAGTTACATGCAGTCAGAATTGGGGCCCTCAAAACAAACCTGCCTGCCTTCTTGATTCCTGCGAGTACGTGGTTAAGGCAGGATTATATACATTTCCCCCCAAAAATATGTTGTTGTTTTTATCCATTCTGTAGCATAGGCTATGTAGTATTCATCTTTCAAGTTTCATAGCAACCTCCCAGAAATAGAAAAGATTGCTGGTGAGGTAGGTGTTGCCTATAACATTGTTATTAGCCAGTACCCTTGAGTTAGCTCAGTGCAAGGATTGCCATCCTCTCTTATAATGTTTGAAAGTTTTGGTGATAGGAAAGGGTTAATTTCAGGGATTAGCATTAAATGCTCTAACCCTAACTGTGGCAAGTCTGCACTGGTGTCTGAGCCTTCCAGTGATGAAGCTAAGTCATTTAATAAGGCTGCTATTGTAGCTTCTAGGTTAACAGGTAATGGAAGAAGTAACCTAGCGTCATTACTGCTTTCTTGGTTATGCCTCCACCCCTAGTAGCACCTGCCTCATATTCTTTATATAGTAAGGAAATTTGTGACATCACGAAGACAGTAGCTGAGAGTGTAATGGTGGAGGCAGCGAACCGCATTCACTATATAGAGGGAAAACAATTGAATGATGTGATTGATGCTGTGGTTAAAGTTGATGGTACATGGCAAAAGCGAGGCCATTCCTCTTTGTTTGGGGTAGTTGTGGTTATATCATGGAAGACAGGACAGGTTTGTTCGGCTTGCTCAATTAGAGAGTTCATGAGTATTGAACAGAATGAGTTTGATGAATGGTATATAGCCACAAGTCGGTGTGTCAGGCTGACTATCACGGATCTTCAGGTTGTATGGAAGTTGTTGGCACTGAACGGATGTGGAGACGCTCTGTAGAAAAGAATAAACTGAGGTATACCACCATAATTAGTGATGGAGATAGTAAGGCATATAATAACATAGTTGCTATTCAGCCCTATGGTTCTGGTGTGGAAATTGTCAAACATGAGTGCATCGGTCATGTTCACAAGAGAATGTATCCTTATTGTATTCATACACTAAGTGTACTAGTGTAAGTGATGCACATCTTATTGTAGTCATACACTAAGTGCAGTAGTGTAGTGATGCACATCTTATTTTATTCATACACTAAGTGCACTAGTGTAAGTGATGCATGCCCTTAAAAAATTGAAGCAGTCAGCAATTTTAGATGAGAATGGCAAGGTTAGATTTGGTTGTCGGTTTACTGATAGTACTATTAAAGCCCTTAATATATATTACGGAGGTGCAATTCGTAATAATGTTGGAAATGTAGATGGAATGATTAATGATATCAATGCAGCATTTTTTCCATAATGTTTCCACTGATGATGTGCCTATCCATCAATTTTGTCCCACTGGTGAAACAACGTGTTGCAAATACCAAATACCAAAGAGATAAAAAGGAGCCTCCCCCAAAACACAAACCTAAGATTCCAAAGGATCTTGCTAAATATATATATCAGGCAAGTTTCTGTTAAATTGTCCAATCCAGAACTTCTAGATAAGTGCACCATAGGGGCAGCGCAGAACCAAAATGAAGCGTTCAACAAAACTGTTTGGGCCAAGGCTAGTAAAACACAATTTTTGTCAAAACCAACTGTGAGCCTTGCTGTGGATTTATCGGTAATAACTTTTAATGAGGGTATGGAAATGGGATTCCCAGATTTGATGAGAAAACTGGATGTAGAGCTAGGACCACGCTTGAAGGCTTTCTTCACAGCTTCTGATAAAATTAGAGTGAGTAAGACGGACAGAATGGCAGAAAGTGTGGCAAAGAAGAGGAGGAGGGAAAAGACCGTAGCAAGGGGAAGAGAGAGATGTTGAGATGGAGGGGATTACCTACGGTGTCGGACATAATGAAAGTGAAGTTATGTTTTATCATGTGTTTAGAACCTTTTTGGACATGAAGTAGCCTATATGTTGTGATTGTATGTTGTGGTTGATGTTAAAAATGTTTTAAGTGATTATTCTCAAATGTTAGTTAAAAAAATCTTTAAAATGTTTAAAAGTGCTTATTTCTCGTAAAAAAATATTTATTTTAATTTATTCTCGTGTGATTTTTGTCTTAACCCTAAAATTTATATACCATTAAAATGCTCTTTTACTGTAGAATTCAACTCTGTTGTCTTTTGTAGAAATATTGAACTGTTCTTGACTTGTTGGCATATTTGTTTTGATGACTCCTAGGGGCTGGAAGTGATATTGTTCATTAACTCAACAGGGTGACATTCTAGTGGTTATTATCTAGCTACAGAAGAATTTACAGCTGGTTAGGGAAACTACTAACGGAGAAATTTTTTTAATTGTGTATTATGTGACCTTCCATTGCTTCCCTCACCATGTCTGAAGCTTTACTATAATATACAAGTCATAAAAAAATTTCCTTTAAAAAAAAAAAAACCATTATATTATAGAAAGCACTTGTATAGTGGGTATTAAAAAAAAAATTTTTTTTAAATTTTTTTATTATTATTATTAATATTACTATTATTATTACAATATTAAAGTATTAAAATTAGCTTAATAGGTGTCAGTCTACAGAAGTTATGATCAAAATAAGGGAACCCATAAAATGAAATTTTCCTCCCTAGGTCCCCTCAATAGTGCATGGGTGAAGGTAGTTGAGGTATTGGACTTTTGCAATCTGTACCTCCTGAATGGAAAAATGCAATTTACAATTACAAATTTATCAAGTATACAGCACTTTTTCTTTTGAGAGACTTTTTTTAGTGTAGAGCAGAGATTTCATATACATATATGGTGAGAAATAATACAATATTAAATACAATGTTTGAGAGACCGTTTTCAAAGCCAATAGGAAATGATCTTCAAAAGTGGTGTTCTTCCGCTAGAGGTGGGTGGGGTAATGGGTGGGCCTGAATAATAATTATTACCTGAATGTAATGAGATGTGCAGATAATGTTACCTGTGCATGTACGTATGAACACAAGCTATCCTCCGCGGGAGGGGTCTGCTAAAAGGGGGACTACTCTAACATCAAGTGTCCTAACATCAAGTGTCCTAGTGTAGAGCAAAAAAACCCTCCATAAGCGCAGTTTGCTAAGAGTTCAGGTCCATTTCCTCCGCTTTCAAGTCTAGGAATCACTGGTGTGACACTGTGTGCATTTGACGAGCGTCATTGTCGTCTAATACTGCCATCATTTCAAGTACTTCATCTTAAAGGGAGGTAGACAATTTTGGTATATAGTGAGAGGAGACCTTTTTCTTTTTTTTATCCCTAATTTTTTTTTCTTTTCCTTCCATTCTATACCTTCTTCACAAGTTTCAACTCACCATTCTTGAGTTATGATACTTTTTAGCCATCCATTTCATTGTATACCTCTCGAGAAATGAATATACCGAAGTATAAATAAAAAAGCTGTGGTTACAACTTTGGAGCTATAAATTCTGTACACTTCACTCTATGGCCTTGATATATAGCTAAAAAGATAGATATCTCCGTGTGCTCTCTTTTGATGTTACATAGGTACAACCATACCCAAGTACATGCAGTCAGAATTGGGGCCCTCAAAACAAACCTGCCTGCCTTCTTGATTCCTGCGAGTACGTGGTTAAGCAGGATTATATACATTTCCCCCCAAAAATATGTTGTTGTTTTAATCCATTCTGTAGCATAGGCTATGTAGTATTCATCTTTCAAGTTTCAGAGCATTTCCATGCTCCATCATGAAGTTATGCTCCATTTTGTCCATGCCATTTCTAGCTATTGAGCTACGAGATACTTATCGTATGATTGGAAAAGAAGGATCATGCGAAAGTAAGCCGCGATCTCTGTCCATTGGTTGTGGAGAAACATGTGGAGGCCGTGCGTGCAGAGGCAGAGAGAACTACTACCTATGAAGCTGGTGGTTTTGAATAAGAGAATAAGAAGTGGACAAAAACCCTAAAAACATTTTTTCCAGGCAAATTGCTGAACATCATGTACTTCATATGACCTTGCATACCCACTTACATGTTTCTGCTTATATCTCAAAACGAGGTTTTTGATACAAAATGCAGCATAACTCTCTCAATTATTTACAGATTCTAACAATTAATGTATCATTTGAAAGCTCTGTTTCTGCTCTATCTTAACAGTTGACAAAATTGTGATAAGTCATTCCATTGAAAAGTTATCAATCATGTAGAGGCCAGAAAATATTTTTGGGTGGACCTTTCTTAAAAATACATTTCACAAGATATGACCTTTTCCTCAAATGTTAACCAAAAATTTGGATTCTCCTAAGTGCAGTTATGGTAGGGAGTGGTAAAGGTTCCAGCAACTTGATAAAAATGTATTTTAAGAAGTCTGGAAAATTTGTTTGGAGGAGCATAACTTCATATAATAGTAATACAAAAAGTGAACATATCAGAAAGCACACACAAAGAGCTATATACAATTTAATACTAAAAATATTTGCACATAGTCAACAACCACAAAGTTATGAATGGGTAGCAAAAATGTATATATCCTGCCTTAAGTGCACGGATGGAATATTCTCCTCCAAGCGCTTGACCACGCGCTTCCTACATAACTTAGGTTTTAGCGCCTAATTAGCCACTACTAATTTTGTACTAGAGTTATATAGAAATGAGGAAGCTTGGGCAGGCTGGTTTTGAGCCCAATTTTGACTGCATGTAATTTGGGTATGGTTGTATATACCTGTGCAACAGTTTTTAGTATCAAAAGAGAGAACACAGAAAGATCTATTATAATTATATCAATGTCATCATAAGAGTGAAATCGGCAGGATTTATGCAGTTGTCCAGCTGGGACGAAATTGGGAAAAAAGGGGGGGAAAGTGCTAACCACAGTTTTTTTAAACACTTTGTATATAAAAACAACAGGAAACCACGTGATTTTAGTGTAAACTGATTTACCACGAAAGTGTAATTTTTATGCATTGGTGGTATCACATAAAGTCGAACAAAGTCAAAATTTCTATATAGCTCTTGTATTGCTCTGTATTTTGAATGGTATCTCTAAATCCAGCCATTTTCTGATGAGATATAGTCGGTCACCTGACAGCAAAAATGAAATGGAGAAATAATCATCATAAGTTATATCTGGAGGTATTCTGATATTACCATAAATGACAAGTGTTGAAGAACTTGTTGGGGGGCAAGAGCGTTTAAAAATAAATTTAATGCCCTTTGTAGTTTTGCACAGCACCACTATTGTAACTAATTGGAAAGTACAGAATAGGCTCCCTTTTGAGACCAAAATCTGAATGAAGTATTAAAAAGTTATAATGTTTTAAAAAACACGAGAGATGGTCGATTACCCCCTTTTAACCGAAGTCAAGAGACCGTGAACATTAAACTACGCCCATCATAGTTGGTCTGAAGTGTTGCCATGCCTACACTCATTGGAATCGTGTGCAATTTTTTAATTTTCCAACCAACAACAACTGCTCTAGCAATACCAAGCACCAACAACAACTGGCTCTAGTAATGCCAAGCACCAACAACAACTGCTCTAGAAATACCAAGCACCAACAACATCTGGTTCTAGCAATACCAAGCACCAACAACAACTGCTCTAGAAATACCAAGCACCAACAGCAACTGGTTCTAGCAATACCCAGCACCAACAACAACTGCTCTAAAAATACCAAGCACCAACAACAACTGGTTCTAGCAATACCCAGCACCAACAACAACTGGTTCTAGCAATACCAAGCACCAACAACAACTGGTTCTAGCAATACCAAGCACCAACAACAACCAAGCATCAACAACAACTGGTTCTAAAAGCACCAACAACAACTGCTCTAGAAATACCAAGCACCAACAACAACTGGTTCTAGCAATACCCAGCACCAACAACAACTGGTTCTAGCAATACCAAGCACCAACAACAACTGGTTCTAGCAGTACCCAGCACCAACAACAACTGGTTCTAGCAATAGCAAGCACCAACAACAACTGCTCTGGTAATACCAAGCACCAACCACAACTGCTCTAGCAATACCAAGCACGAACAACAACTGCTCTAGTAATACCAAGCACCAACAACAACTGCTCTAGTAATACCAAGCATGAACAACAACTGTTCTAGCAATACCAAGCACCAACAACAACTGCTCTAGTAATACCAAGCACCAACAACAACTGCTCTTGTAATACCAAGCACCAACAACAACTGCTCTAGCAATACCAAGCACCAACAACAACTGGTTCTCTAGTAATACCAAGCACCTACAACAACTGCTCTAGTAATACCAAGCACCAACAACAACTGCTCTAGTAATACCAAGCACCAACAACAACTGCTCTAGCAATACCAAGCACCAACAACAACTGGTTCTCTAGTAATACCAAGCACCTACAACAACTGCTCTAGTAATACCAAGCACCAACAACAACTGGTTCTAGCAATACCAAGCACCAACAACAACTGCTCTAGTAATACCAAGCACCAACAACAACTGGTTCTAGCAATACCAAGCACCTACAACAACTGCTCTAGTAATACCAAGCACCAACAACAACTGCTCTAGTAATACCAAGCACCAACAACAACTGGTTCTCTAGTAATACCAAGCACCTACAACAACTGCTCTAGTAATACCAAGCACCAACAACAACTGCTCTAGTAATACCAAGCACCAACAACAACTGGTTCTAGCAGTACCAAGCACCAACAACTGCTGCTCTAGTAATACCAAACACCAACAACAACTGCTCTAGCAATACCAAGCACCTACAACAACTGCTCTAGTAATACCAAGCACCAACAACAACTGCTCTAGCAATACCAAGCACCTACAACAACTGCTCTAGTAATACCAAGCACCAACAACAACTGCTCTACTAATACCAAGCACCAACATCAACTGGTTCTAGCAGTACCAAGCAACAACTGCTCTAGTAATACCAAACACCAACAACAACTGCTCTAGTAATACCAAGCACCTACAACAACTGCTCTAGTAATACCAAGCACCAACAACAACTGCTCTAGTGATACCAAGCACCAACAACAATTGTCTCTAGCAATACCAAGCACCAACAACAACTGGTTCTAGCAATACCAAGCACCAACAACAACTGCTCTAGTAATACCAAGCACCAACAACAACTGCTCTAGTAATATCAAGCACCAACAACAACTGCTCTAGTAATATCAAGCACCAACAACAACTGCTCTAGTAATACCAAGCACCACCAACAACTGCTCTAGTATTACCAAGCACCAACAATAACTGCTCTAGTAATACCAAGCACCAACAACAACTGCTCTAGTAATATCAAGCACCAACAACAACTGCTCTAGTAATATCAAGCACCAACAACAACTGCTCTAGCAATACCAAGCACCACCAACAACTGCTCTAGTAATACCAAGCACCAGCAACAAATGGTTCTAGCAATACCAAGCACCAACAACAACTGGTTCTAGCAATACCAAGCACCAACAACAAATGGTTCTAGCAATTTACCAAGCACCAACAACAACTGCTTCTATCAATACCAAGCACCAACACACTGCACTTACGGTAATGAGAGATCTCAAATGGACGTAGTGTACTTGACTATAGCAAAGCTTTTCCTCATCAAGAGCTTCTTTTCAAACTGTGGTGTTCTGGTACAACAGGAGAGCTGTGGCATTGATTCAGAGGATACCTAGACTCTTGATGTCAAATGGTATCACTAAATAATAATAATCACTCTGATCTACTTCCAGTCAGTTCCGCAAGGCAGCATCCAGGTCCATTACTATTTTTTATCTACATAAATGACATTCCAGCTACCATTTCTTCATCTTCTTTACTCTTATATGAGATGATACCAAGCATTTTAATCAGTTTCAGATGTATCCCTTCTTCAAAATGATTTATCCTCACTGGCAAAATGGTTGACTGATTGGCATCTCTCTTTTAGCATCGCAAAGTGTTGCCTTTTGAGGATTTTCTCAAAGTGCCTGCTGTTGACCCTAAATACTTTGTGGATGACATTTGCATAAACTCTAAAAATAGTGTTGTAATTATTTCAAGTGACCTACCATCATGTATCTAACATCCTCTCAAAAGCCTATTGGACCTTGAGCCTTCTACGTCTCACTTTCAATTATTGTGACTCGATTAGTACCAAAAAGTTACTTTTCTTGTCTCTTGTTAAATCCCAACTCACCTATTGTTCTCCTGTCTGGTGTCCTCACCTGAAGAAACATTTTATTCCTCTAGAACAAATACAAAGAAAAGATACTAAATTCATACTTAATGACTACAAATCTGACTACAAGTCTCGTCTATTGAGTTTAAACCTTCTTCCCTTAATTAATGATGACTCTTGAACTGAATCACATATTTTTTCTAACTAAGGACCTACAGGTCACTTTAACATCCTCAATTATATGACTCTATCATCATCGTGCACAAGATCAGGAGGTCACGTAAAGTTACTCCACATTCAATCCACCGCAATCAAGTCAGCATTTTCTCTTTAATTGGCTCCCTCGCTTATGGAACTCTCTGCCATGTATTGATCTGTCTCTAAAATTAAATATCTCTTAAAATCATATTTTCATAATCATTTCTTTGATTCCAATAACTCGTGCACTTTCCACTTTCAATGTCCATGTGTAAATTGTTCTCATGTTCCCTCCCCTTGCAATTTCAAGCCATTATTGGCTACTAGTTAATTTCTAATAGACCATCAGTGCAAAGCTACATCCTCATATCACTGTCACCTCATTTATAATTCATGTGAACTGTAAAGTGATTACAATAATAACTGGCTCTAGCAATACCAAGTACCCAACAACAACTGGCTCTATACCAAGCACCAATAACTGCTCTAGCAATACCAAGCACCAACAACAACTGGCTCTATATAGTAATACCAAGCACCAACAACAACTGTCTAGCAATACCAAGCACCAACAACAACTGGCTCTTGTAATACCAAGCACCACCAAAAACTGGCTCTAGCAATACCAAGCTCCAACAACTGGGACAACTACTGGTAGAATAGCATTTTACCGGCTACCGGAAAACCAGATGAAACGCAATGGAATGATCATGTGACTACCTAATAATTACAGGACAAGTGTCATAATTGCAGGGCCATAGCAAGCAAATTTGAGATGGTCGGGTCAGGAAGTGGGTGTGACCATATACGTTTGGTTTGTCTTGATGTGGTTAACACTCATTCAATACTCTGGATATCAACAGCCTAACCTTCCCCCCACCAAACACACACACACTGTAAAATTATAATTATAATGAATCAGGATCAACCAGAATGATTAACATGGAAAGTGGGGGGGAAAAAGAAGTATAATCTACTTAGCAAAAATGTTAGAACGATGATCTGATGAGATAAATTCATTTATCATGACTTTGAGAATCTGTCCTTTGCTTGTGCACATGCAGCATCATCAGGTGGTTAAGGCACACTTGACTCATGCTTGACCCGAGATAAGTCTTAACACGTCTTATGGCACTAAACGATCTTTCTGATGATGCATTAGTTGCTGGCATCACCAAAATCAGCTGCATCAGATGCTTCACTTGTGATGTAAGAGACACTTGACCATAAGAAAGACAAAGGAGGTAACTTTCTATGTCAAATATGTTAACGTTTGATGTTTCACTCATAAACCCTTTAAAATGCACTCCTAATACTTGAAGCTGGGTCTTCAAAACCTCTGAATTGAAGTCATCCTTGTAAAACTTACAAACAATCGTAAGATCTGGATCAAAATCTTCTTGCTTAACTAACAGAGATTCCAGAGAAAGGTAAATTGCACAACCTGGTCGATTGAACCGTTCTTCAATACAACTAACGATCAAATCTAAGCTTCATAGTAATGCTGCCTGTACAACAATTTTGGGCCATCATGAAAATCACCACTGGAGTTACCACCATCATATCTCCGTGTTCGTTGTCTATGCCTTGATCAATGTCCAATTCTTCACCTCGACTATTCACTTTTATCCAAAAAAGATCACAAACGACTGATCATTTCGGATGGATTTAAGGGTTTCAACTGTCGTCTTAGAAATCTGCTGCTGATAATAACTTTTGCTGGAGTGAAGAGCTAAGATTGTCGGCATATTTTAAGATCACATGACCAAGTAGATTACAAATGTGTTATTTTTGAAGATACACCACGAATCGGCTTTAATTTCAGTGTCTTTCACCACTTCAAGTTCTTCTTCCCAGGTATCTTGCAGAATTTCATAATTATCCATGATACTGGACAGTGCTTCAGCCTTAACTGTCCACCGGGTTGGGCATAAGACTCGAATACCAGAAGAACTACTGGATAAATCATCTTTAATCCTCCGAAAGATTCCCTCTCTTCGTGGTGAGTACTTAATCAGCTTAGTAATTTCATGTGGTCTCCAGGGATTTTTTTAAATTATCTTTGATTTTTTTAGTAGCATCACATGCAGCAAGGTTAAGCAGTGAGTGAAAATAGCTCTTGGTTCAATATCACGGATTCTTTTAGCCACCCCAGTCTTACTCCCACTCATCGCACTTGCTCCATCATAACATTGACCACAGAGTTTTTCCAAACTTACATTCAGTCTCAGGAAGTGGTCCTGGATAACTGATGTCAAAGTAGCAGCATCAATAGAACCAACAGCATACAGTCCAAGAAATTCTTCGTGGACCATAAAATCTTCAGTCACCCAGCGAAGACTTGCTCTCTGTTCGAGATGTCAGTTGTTTCATCTGCCATCATAGTGAGAAATGGGGAGCACTGAAGTTGCGATGTAATCTCCCGCAGGAGATGGAGACCCATCATTTTTATCATCTCATTTTGGATGTCTGGACTGATGTAGACATTTTCCTTTCACTTTAGCCACTCAGCCAGGTTTGGATCTTCCTAATTTTGTAGCTGATTTGAATTTCCATCTGGTTCATCTTTATCTCCTCTGAGCGCAAGACCTTGGTGACCTAAAAACTCACAATCTGTTATATCATAATCTGGTATAAAGCTTGTCTGTTGTTTTCCTTTTGTTTTGCATGCTGTAGAGATAGTTGCCTACCAAGATCTTGTGTGGTTGAAGGAATTGTCACTACAACATCTATAGCTTCCTGATGACAAGCACTTTTTACAATCCAATTGTTCCATCCTTCCAGTATGAGAATCCACGAGTTACCTATTGAAATACATTAAGCAAGCAGGGTAATATCATCTCAAGGTTGATACCATCAACAGTGGCTGCTGTAAAATAGGAGGTAGCAGCAGATGATTAGTTATCAGGTAAGTATCTAACATTGTGGAGTACTATAACCATAGCAGAATAACTTACGAAAGTTGAATCTAGTGCTTGTCTTTATCATCTTTAGCTTGAAACCTTACGAACAGCTATGGCAGAGTACCACATCCTTGGACTCGACATAATGCAAAAATGGCCACTTTGAGTACCATGCAGGCTGAAAGCTACAGTATTTTTTTGCACCAAAACTTCTCTTTGGGTAGTGAAAACTCAGAGGCTGATGGGGAACATCAAAACTTGATCACAAGACTGAGAACAAGAAGCAAAAGTGGCCATGATAACCAGCTAACACTCCAGTATCAACAAAACAGAGGCAGCTGTTCAATTGCCACATGGATATACACTTTGCCCACCAATTTTTGAACTTTGAACTTCATTATCCTACAACAACAACAACAAAAAATAATTTGATGGAGCTGTGGCTGCTATCAGTATGGCCGAGGAGAAAAAAGTGGCCAAGTATACCAGCCTAGATCCTTGCCACTTTTTTGTGCCTGTGGCCATCGAGTCATTGGGGGTCAGGAAACAGGTCGATGGCTTTCCAGAAGGAGCTCAGCCTCAGGATAAGGCAAAGAACTGGGGAGGTGAATGCCCGTGCTTACCTCCTTCAGCGTCTCTCAGTGGCAGTCCAGCAGGGGAACGTCTTGTATGATTTGGGGTCAGTCGGGAGTTGAACTTGTTAGCTTTTTAGTATTTATTGTTAATTAGTTACTATTTTGGTATTTTTGGTATTTTTTTTTGTAATTATAACTAGCATGTGTTAATTAGGTGTTAAGGGGGGACAGTTGGGGAGGACTATACCGTATGTATTTCCCCCCTTTCCCCCCTTGTGGTTACCACTTTATAGCTCCATAGATTCCATAAATTTCATGGTATGGACCTGATATATAGTTCAAAAGATAGGTCTCTCTGTGTGCTCTCTGTTGATACTAAAATCTTTTTCATGAGTATAACTATAGCCAAGTTACTGGAGCTAGGAACCCTCAAATGATTTTGCCGCATAAATATCTAAGTGCTAACGAGTTGAGAGGAGTGTTTTCATTAGGGGAGTACGTGGTCAAGCGGGAAGGTGGAAAAATGAATTTTCCACCCGCGCGCTTGTGACTGCGTACTTACGTTTTAGCGCCCCTCATTGTGTAAAGTAGAGCTTAGCCTAATTTCAACTCGTTAGCACCAGAGCATTCAATGACTTTTTTCATTAGGAGTTAAAATTTTAGTACGTGGTCAAGCGCGCAGGTGGAAAATTAATTACGTTGAAAATCAACGCCCTCAGTTATGGTTGGAGGTCTGGCTGTGGTGAACGAGTTGCAGTGCTGTGAGGGTAGAGGGTAAGTGGGCATGGGTGGGGAGAGAAAGTCGGTCATCCCCCTTTTGGTATGTAAAAAAATAAATATATATATATATATTTTTTGCACATAACCCGACCGCTTTACGGCCTGAATACATGTGACGTTACGTACTGTCACGCGAAATTCAGTCGTCGGACCATTTTGGTGTACAGAGCGAGTACTTTATTATTATTATATATGATTTTACAGCACTGTATAATAGCATCAAAATAGTGTACAAAGGATGAGAGTTTGCTGAAGGCTTACCAGCAAGAGCTGCTGGTAGCCTTATAGGTGAGAATAGTTAATTGGAGATGGTAAAGAAAAACATTTACTGCATGGACAAAGATAGTTGCCCAGTGCATGGTAAATCAGAATTAAAGTTATTTATGAAATATTTCCAGAAAAAGGATTTCAGCTTCTTTTTCAAAGTGTAGGTGGAGAGTTTGAGGTCCATCTCAGGTAAGGCTTGACAACTTGGTTGAAATATATGAAATTTAGATGGTTGTTGGTGGTTTGTGGAAGTAGACACTTAAGGGGGGACTATGCGTCAAAACCACATAATAGTTGTACTTATTTCTAATTGTCATAACTTTTTTTCTCTTTCGTCTACACAAGTATTTATCATACCAAAGTCTTTATTATTCTGTGTTTGTTTTTATAAAGTGTTAATACCTCTATATACATAATTTTCTCAGAAGATACATGCAGAAACATCGAGGTGACTCCAAGATATTTGTGGCAGACCTAGCTGCCTAACGATTTGAAGTCATTTACTCATAATTGGTGTGTGGCTTGCTAAGGAGTGTCTCAGTGATATCCATGGAGCAAAGTTACCATGTGTTGTCATGTTGATTAGTTACACACTTACAGAGTCTGAAAAACAGATAAAAACTAGAGGGAACCTCTTCTAACCACCACCTCTTGGCAATCCTTGCAGTAAACAAAAATCTGATTCATGGTTATCACAGCGTACTAAAAGAGCTCTAAAATGACATACATAGCCCAAAAAATTAGCAAACGGTTTTAAAGTTATTCTCGCAACAAGAAATATTTCCATTAATTGTGGGAATAAGCATTCCAAGTTTGGAAAACGAAATGTTTGAGTTAGCACTGAAATAACTTGACAAAATATGTTCTTTTACAAGTTCTAGTAATTCCTTGATCTGTTTTTTTTTACTTCCGTGACTCTTGAGTTTTTCTGTGCCTATATCTACATGTAAGAAAGAAAAATATGATGAAAATTGTTAAGGAATTTTCCTTTACAGCTAAATGTTTGTGCATGTCAAAGAAATGTATGATGAAGTAGATCCACCATAACTTTGAAAGAAGCATCCTATGTCTCCAAAACTTTGGAAATAGCAAGTAGATAGATGCAACAACAGTTTGAACTGATTTCATGTGTAGTCGCCAGGGGTGTGTGTGGGGGGAGGGGGGGGGGGGGGAACGTACGTCAGCACCACCAAAGTATTATAAATCGCCATAACTTTTGTTGTATATGCAGGTCATTTTATTCCCTATTTCCTTATGCTTTGTTCCTAATGATATGTTGAATGTCTCTGCAGACATATTTTCTGGGAAGATACATCAAGATCCCTAAATAAGTTGGCCTAATGATATGTTGAATGTCTCTGCAGACATATTTTCTCGGAAGATACATCAAGATCCCTAAATAAGTTGATCTATCTTGCAGTACAATTCATAACTGTACTAATTAACAAGACCAAAGTCCCAGATTTTGTCAACTGATAGAGAAGGCCCGTATCTGCAACATGTGAACCGATTATCAATAAATGTAGTGGTTTTTTACTGGCAGGCCACCGCTTTGGCAACTGGAAAACACCAGAAAAAATCCCAAACCTCACCACTTCATATCACCATAACTTGCTAATACTTAGAGTACTCAAAATTTTGGCACGTACAAAAGACAGATAATTAGAAGGGCTATCCGGTGATATAAAAATTATCTATTTTAGGTGAAGTTTAGAAAAGTTATGAGCTTTACGGCAAAAAAACAAGATTTTTTGGGGAAAATGAGAAACATATAGACCAAATTGGGGCAAATATCATGCAAGATGTGTCCTCTTTGTAGTTTCTTGATCTGTTACATGGAAAAAAAAATTGTTAAGGGGGGAAAAAAGGGGAAAAAATAAATCTCGAATTTTGGAGGCATAGCCCCCCCTTTTAGAAGACCTGGTATTACAATTCGGAAATTGGACATAGTCATAGATGTTGAAGTGATCTTGGGGCATTTTGAGGCAGTTGATGAGAAATGTGATGTCCAAATGTTCTAGCCATAGAGTAACTTGAGAGATATTAGTCTATCCTTGTTGTGTGTTGTTAATTTATAGGTTGTTCCAAACGTTCTGGTCGTGACAAAGACGTTTCGTTTTACAGAATACCCAAGATAGTAGCCCACAAGGGTAAACAGGAGTATGAGCTTACCAAAAAGCGAAGAAATGTTTTTCTTGCTGCTATATATATCTAGAGATCACGGATACTCAAGTCCTTGAAAACAATCGTATTTGCTCTAGGCATTTCATATCGGGAAAGCCAGCATACCTCTACGATGAAACGAATCCTGATTGGCTGCCTACTTTACATCTTGGTCATGAAAAGAAAGAGGCTAAACCTAACAAAGAAGCCACTGAAAGATGGGAGAGGAAGAAAGCAAGGAGGGAAGCTACTAAAACACTGGAGGCTGCATGGTCTCTATTATCACTTGGTGAGTCAGTTGAGCCAGTGACAGATCCCGAAGAAATGAATCAAGGTATTGCTATTGAACCAGAGACAGAAACTGGTGTGTCAACACAGACAGATCTAACCTCTGCCTGTCTGCAAAATATGCAAGAACAGCTAGCCCAGTGCCATCATGGAATTGATGATTTAACCATCAAACTTTCACAAAGAGTAGTTACATTCTCTGAAGAGTCCTTTGTTAATGATGAGACGGTGAAATTTTATTAAAATTCAAAAGGCAGTTTGAAAATATCGGTGCCAAGTTCTGATCTAACCAAGCTGTCAAGTTTTCAGGAGTTTACGGTTGTAATGGTAAAGCTTCGACTTAATTGTCAGGTACAAGACCTTGCATATCGTTTTAATGTATCATGTCCTATATACTGTGTCGCAAATACTATTGAAGTGGATGACAGCAATGGATAATAGCTAATTTTGTGGCCTAAGCCTTATGTAAGACAATGCCAGATTGTTTCCGTGCCTCATTTGGAACTAAAGTTGCTGTGATAATTGATGGCTTTGAGGTTTTTATTGAGCGTCCATAGCGTCCATCTAATCTTCAAGCAAGAGCCAACACATGGTCTTTTTACAAGCACCATAATACAGTGAAAGTGTTACTGGGGATCACACCACAAGGAGTAGTATCTTTTGTTTCTGAACCATGGGGTGGCCGTGTGAGTGACAAGTACCTCGCTGAACACTGTGGGCTATTGGACAGCCCTGGAGATGTTGTGTTAGCAGACAGGGGATTTGACATCAAAGATTCTGTTGGAATAATGTAGGCAGAACTTCACATTCCTGCATTCACTAAGTGGAAAAGCCAGTTAACAGCAATGGAAATACAAGAAACACAAACTATTGCAAATGTGCGAATACATGTTGAACGTGTCATTGGTAATGTGAGACAGAAATATTCAATTCTACAAAGCACATTACCAATCGACTTCATTATAAAAAGAATGGGAGAAGACTGTCCACTTATTGATCGGATTGTCCGCATTTGTTGTGCTCTCTGTATCTGTTGTCCCATTTGATTAGTGAAGATCATATTTATGGCTAACAGGATGCTAACATCATGCCTTAATTCAGTGTACAATTATTTTATAATTAGTATACAATAACATTGGACAATTTTAATTAGTACTACTGCAGCCTGATGGTGTACACACTCTTTTTCGGATAAACAAAGGTAATTTTTTGCAGTCCGGACAATATCATTTGCCTGTGGGAATGGTTCTTATTTTCAGGCACTCGGTATAAAACCATTCAATGGCACAGTCTCCATTCTCACAAGCTATCATAGTTCCCTCCTCAGGACCTCCACAGTAGCAGTATTTTGTTTGTTGATCGTGTTCAGATGTGTCTTTTAAAGCTGATGCTTCAGGTTGGATAGCTTTAATGCTGCTATATACTTGGCTTGGTATACCATTTTCCTAATAACTCGGGGAGAAGACAAGTCCTGAAGAAAAGTTGTGCTTTAGCCACACATTCGCTCCATAATTGAACATCCTTTGAAATCCGTTCAACATGAAAATCAGCGTCATTATCACTAAATGTGCATACACAAAAATCACAATATTCGACATCACTGACAAACATTTGTGTCTGCACTTGATAGTAATATGCATGATTACGATCAAGACAAAGCTTTCCATCTGATGTCGTTTGAAGACAAAATGTGTTGTCTTCAGAGGCAGCAGTTACTATATTCTCTCCTCTATGACAGTATGGACATTTAATTTCTAATGTTCCTTTCCTGCAACAAGTACAAGAAATGGTTCCATCTGGAGATGCACCAATATAGGGCCACAGAGGATTACTGACCAGACCACTGTCTTGTATAGCAAAGTCAGTGTGCTTTCCTTTTTCTGCCTTCATGTAGTTATCTCTTGCTGATTTCTGGTGTTTACCACCCTATGTTGTTTGCTTGCTGGTAAAGCAAAATAATTCAGGGTAACAGATGGATTTTATCAAACTCTGAGAAGGATTTGAAGCATCAGTATGACAAACAGCCTTCATTCGTGAAGCTGTCATCTACCAGCTCTAAAACTGAACCACAGTTTAGAGTTAGACTGAAGTCTGGCTTCTTTCTCCATAGCAGGTGCCATTTCTTTAGAGATTTCAATTTGAACCGATTCACATACCTTCAAAAGTTCATGGTATTCTAAATCCATGTCTTATCCATGTACTTAGACTGGTGAAGAAATGGCAGAGGTTGGGGGAAGGTAGGTAGCAACCTTTTTGGTATGTAAACGGATGCATACTTTGGAATAAGGGAAAGTATGGTTGGTTTTGTGCTACTGCGACTCAAACTTTCATAAAAGGCATCAAATTGATCACTACTTGGAGAGACTATGGCAGGTTGGTGTACATCAGCCTGTCCTGTTGATGGCACTGTGGAATCTATTGTTTCATCAAGCTTTTTTTCTTTCCTCTAGCAGACGTAAAGTCAATATTCTTGATAGGTAGATATTCCACATTTTTTAAAAATGAAGGCATGAGCCATTCACACTTACATTGTGTACTAGTTTGCTTTCCTTGTACTAGCAGCAGCTTCCAAATAAAACAGTACAGCAGCTAAGTGTGTACATGTTTCACCTAACCCAGCCATACAATTGCAATGGGTGCAGCACACCTCTCCGGTTTCTTCAATGATTGATCCAACAGCTTAGAGGTGTTTCACTGAAGCGTTGAGAATGGAGAACCTAAATCAAGCAATAATGGGGATCATAAACGCAATCTGGGAGCCTCCACAATCACACTTGTTGTGTAGCTCCCCAGTGGCATGCTTTGTTTAATATTAGCCTGTATGTGAATTTAATATGCGTCCAGTTGTCACATATTTTCCTGCTATTCTCCACGTACGGACATCCTTGATCCAACCACACACAAACTGATTGTATGCCTCCATAGACTTATGAGCCTTAAATTGTTTTGGTGTGATGAAGTTAGTTTGCAGCACTAAATAAGCTACCAAGTCGCTGGCATCCACTGGTGGAACTGACTCTGTTGACTCTCCTAGGCATGATGAAAATGGATCCAAGCCATTGATCACTTCAATCTTCTGTTTATATCTTTTCTTGGCTTCAGCTGGTAAGTTCTTAGCGTAAGGGGCAACAATGGCATTAAAAAAAAAATTAATTTCTTTTTTACTTATGGTTACCACTTTAGAGCTCCGTAGATTCTGTAAAAACTTCATGGTATGGACTTGATATATAGCTCAAAAGATAGGTCCCTCTGTGTGCTCTCTTTTGATACTAAAATATTTTTCATAGGTATAACTATAGCCAAGTTAAGTGGAGGGAACTTCAAAACCTGAATGCCTGAATTGGCCGCATAAATATCTCACCCAGATTGCAAAGTGAGAGGAAGCTCTACTCTATTCAACGAGTGTTTTCATTAGGCACTAAAACGTAAGTACGTACAATCTGGAGATATTTATGTGGGCATTCAGGTTTCATCTTTTGAGCTATAATACCATGAAGTTTACAGAATCTATGGAGCTCTAAAGTGGTAACCATAAGTACAAAATTAAAAAAATTCCATTGTCTCCCCTCGAGCATATTGCACCACAAACAGCAAGATGGCGCGAGCCTGCTGAAACGATCATGTGCTCAATTGAACCCCTCAGAAGCAGAGTGGGCTAACCAAGAAATGGCCAAACCTCAAAACAAGCGAATAAAGTCCTTTCTATACATTTAAATCACCAAAGTTTCTATTGCTACAAAAAAAAATTCTGTGACTTATGTTCAAATAGATTGTCCTGAGAGTTATACTAACTTAGGTTACACTTATTCTAATATTTGCTGCAAAAATGATCTATCCAAGTCTCGATCATCCACATCATTTCATACTATTTTACATTATCACACCTAGGACTCACCACACACATAGATCCAGATGTAGTGATTATACATGTCACCAAGAATGTTGTTGATGGTATGACAGTGTTGCCATAATAATAATCGTATCAGTAATGTCTTGATGCTTCTCTCTGCAGGAACTCAATACTCTGAAGAATGGTGATCATCCTCAAGCTATTATAGTGTTCATGCTTCAACTTGTTTGTAACATACCCCTTCAGAGAGAGACGGACAGACTGACACTGAGAGACAGAATTTTTAAACTTTTTATCAACTAGATAGCATGGGAGTATTGCATGAGAGAGAATGAAATCTTTCAATGAAGGTAACAAGAGTAATACTCTTGGTACGGGGTGCAACCTGAAGTGACACCTTTGCCCCATCCAACCTTTTGGCTGCAGTCACTGAGGCTGGTACAGTGGCAGCCCAGGCGGAGATTTTGAAGGGTGAGAAGTACGCCCACCTGGACTCGGCATACAAGTTTGTACCTGTGGCGGTAGAGACGTGTGGATCCTTTGGGCCTCAAGCAAAGGCATTTTTCAGGGAGTTGGGCCGCCGCCTGAGGTCAGTGACTTACGAAGAGAACTCCCATCAACATCTTCTTCACGGATTTCTGTGGCTGTGCAGCGTGGGAATGAAGCCTCAGTAATGGGATCTTTGCCATCAGGGTTGGGGACGAGCCTAGTCATCACTTGAACATTTGAACTTGAGGGGAAGGGGGTTCTATAAACTATATGAATAAGCATGAAGTAACTGAAGATTCATTCTAGTAAAAAAAAATTACAGAGACTGAATGAGATTGCAATATTTTGTAGGTACTGTGACCAGTCTCATGCTTCACTTTCATAGTCACTTTCTTCAACAGCGTCTTCTTCACCAGTGCCTGAAACATTCAGGTTCTTGTAGAAATTGTGATGGACTGGGGGAATAAATTCAAGCAAGCTCAGGATATCTGAAAGCTTCTTGCTATCGACACCACGTGGCTCCTCCCAAAGTAGTGGCAGTTCTATGCATCCTAGGCCTGGAGATCTGCCTTTCTGTCTTCTTTTGACATTGGTAACTTTCCATGCTTCCAGCTCATTATGTGAGTAGCGATACTTGATCCAGAAAGGGTGAGATCTTTCAAACCGTAGCCATCGCATCTTTAACCATTCCACCTTCTCTTTGTCAACAGTCTTCTTTCTGTTAACAATGGCAGACTTCACCATAAGAAAGGACTTGAAGTCATCTGAACAACCTCAAATGGATTATTCCTTCTGCAGGTTCTCACAAGGTTGTACCATTCAGAAGGTGTGTAGACAACCTGTATTTTGCGCTTAGCTTTTTCAATGGTTGAAAAATCACGATCAAGATAAGAATGACCAGAAACCAGAAACTTGTGGTCCACTATGGTATACAAATATTTGTCACTGGAAACAACATGGAGCCACAAGCATGTTTATGTTCCTGTTCTGACCTCCGCATGAATCTTTAGATGTGATGCTGATGAAGATCTGGACACTATGAGAACTTGAGGAGACACGAACCTATTTCATGAGATCCTCTAGATGCCATGGACTCATCTCACATACACATTTTGCCCTTCTCAGTACTGCAGTCATGTACTCCTAAGTTGTACACCACATCTGCCTTTTGTAAAACACAACACTTGTCCGCAACAAAGGAGTAGCAAGGGTTTGCTCTAAGTCGAAGGTAATGACATCTAAATCACTGTCCAGTTTAGCCATGGCACTATCTTCTTTTAGCTGCTGATACGCTCTCTGAGCCTTCCGCTTACCATTCAGCATTTAGCTGGGCCTTGAGAGTTGGATCACTTTCAGCATCAACCTTCACTTTCATGCTGTCACACGTTTTACAAGTGTCTGACCTGGGACTAGAGAATGGAAGGGGAAAAAACAACATAAATGAGAGTGGTTGTCACAGTATAGCTAGTACATTATGTGACTAGAATGACAGCTTATAACAATGTGAATGTGAGTTCTACTGACCTGCCAAAAGATAGGTTGTGGTTTTCATTAAACCGTTTCCGATAGACCCATTCAGTAACTGATTGATGACATTCCTCTCTGCAGAATTCATGGTACAGCATGTACATCTTTGTAATGCTTAGCTCTGGTGACAAATACCAGCGATGAGGGTTGTCTTTGTGGGGAATAATGGCTGGTGTACTGTGGAAAAGATACAATGTGTTCATCAATCTTGTGGCATCTGTCATATTCTTCGGCTCGTGGCGTCCTCTCTGATCCAGGTGTGGAGTACCTCCTTCTTTCATAAGAGCAGATAATGCCCGACTAATCCGTCCATTAGAGATGGCATGAATACGTAGAAAGGCAGTTTTGCATATCCGAACTGATACTCCTTCATTGTTAATGTAGTAAACACAAGTGTGCTGTCTTCTTGAGTGAGTGGCTGTTGTATACCTCTTCTTCAAATCAACAACCTTAACATTGCCTACCAGGTAAGCATTCTGCACATCAAAATTACCTGATTTCCAAAAGCCATCAAAGATCTTCTGTCTTTGATATTGACTAACTTTGTCAAAGCACTTTTGATGACAGCCACATGGCCTGTTGTCACATGTTTTGGCTGATACCTGTAAATACAAGAACATCCACCATTTTCTTTATGCTTAGCTACCAATAATAAGTGTTAGCTGTGTTCAAGTGTTTATGTGTGAGAAAACTTACAGTTATTGCTTTAGAAGACGTAGAAGACATAGAAACATAATCCTGTCCAGTATTACGACGCTGCTTCTTTATTGATCGCTTCCAAAGAGCTGGGTTTCTAACTGTCTTCTTTCCAACATGAGCAGGAGGCATGATGACAGATGCAACAGACAAATAAGA
This sequence comes from Cladorhizidae sp. MBARI D1340-BT2, assembly GCA_028752905.1. Classification (NCBI taxonomy): domain Eukaryota; kingdom Metazoa; phylum Porifera; class Demospongiae; order Poecilosclerida; family Cladorhizidae; species Cladorhizidae sp. MBARI D1340-BT2. Next base: position 36,528,797 of record JAQNBH010000013.1, on the reverse strand, counting down.
AGATGTTGAAGCTCCAGAAGAAGTAGAACCTTCGGGTGTTACAGCTATTGTTGAAGCACACACGCTCAACATGACTCAACAGGTCTTTTTGAAACAAAGCATTATACAACATCATGGACATTTCTATTATCCATCTGATATTTTTGTACATAAAGTAAGTAGACGTCATGCAGATTCATCACACTTATTGCACCAACCAAGAGCACATACAAATGCCTTTCATTCCTCTTTTGTTCTTGACTCTATATGCATGTGGAATAACTTGCCACATTCAGCTCCTTCCACCAACACTTTCAAACGTTTTATTGCTCCTTTATTCATGTAGCATTATATATACACAGACACACACTAGTATTAGCTTATGGCTATTTGTGTATCTTATTATTATTAAAAAATAATAATAATTAAAAAAAAACATGACTGATTACAACTTACTGAGTCGTCAAAATTAGGACAAGCGCGCGTGCAGACGGCAGGTTACCACCGCATGGGTGTTTGGGTTTTTTCTTTTTTCTTTTCTTTTTTTTTCTCCGAAGTTTTTAACATAGTTTCATATAATGTAATATAATGTACAAGCTACTAAAAGTTCCAACACACCAACGAAACAATGGCGACCAAAAGACAGCGGCAAAAACAAAAAACAAAAGCAAGACAAAAACCACAAAAACCACAAAGTCCAAATCAAACGACACCATCCACAGCTGGAGAACGGATGGCCAATCTTCTTAGCCAAAGCCCGGCATTATCGCGCCAGAGGTTGATGGAGAGGCGCTGAAAGAGATGGCAGATGGAATCCGCTGAAGGTATTCCAAGCCGGATACCTGCAGGCGACCAATAGCTCTGATGGTGGAAGCTGCTGCAGGGCACCAACCGCCTAAAGACTCGGCCACCAAAGGGATGAAGAGGACACCGACTTCTCGGCAAGCTCATGAATGAGCTGCTATTTTCCTGTTCACGCCAATAGTTTGGGTTGAAATTTCATTAGCTTATACTGTTTCCACGGTTTGTGTTGACTAATCATACATGCATACTGGTGTACTAGGCAATATTTTTTTCTTCTTTCCGCGGGTGGAAAATATAATATGCTGACATACATAGTAGTACAATGCAGTATGGCAACACGATGACAACTACGTACGTACAGCCCGCTAAGTGAGGTTAGACCACTCTGCTTCTGAGGGGTTCAATTGGTAGCTACTTGAAGAGGACGGAGTCCCTCAAGCGATGGTTGGGAGAATGAATCTCGTGTTACTATCACTGTCAGTATTAGTCGGTTTCATCTGCGTCAAGTATGTCTTCTTCCAGAATCAATATATGCCCGACACAGATTACCAGAACTTTCAACCTATCTCAATGTCCCTGCAAAATGTAACAAGTCCAAGCTCTGGGTCCTTTCATGATGATTTGCTGAGTGGGATCCCTTTGAAATATCCTATTGGAGGGTTTTATTCAGAAGTTGAGCTGCTATCAAAAAAGATTTCTCAAGACCTTCAAGGACTATGTGTCTTACCATGATACCATGAGGAAGTCACCATCTGGGAGGACACTGGTGTGGTGGTGTAGTAGTTACATGCTCTGTGGTGGACTTGGGGATCGGATTCGGAGCATTACTTATGCCTTCCTCCTTGCCATCATCAGCAGACGCAGGCTAGTCCTAGTCTGGCCGACTCATTCAGAAGGTGATTTTCTCCATACACACATGATCAATTGGAAGGACAATGTGGTCAGTAACATCTTAAATAAGCGTGCAAGTAGTTGGTTTAAATTTGGTGATTCGATTGGTCCACATCACTTCACATTCATGACTGTTACTAGCACAACAATTGACAAGACTAAAGAGGATATGGAGTATTACATGAAGATCATTGGTAGCAATGAGGCACATGTTGTTCTTTCCACAAACGTGCAACCAAATTCATTACTGGATGAAGAGAGAAATGGGAATAATCCTGACTGGTTAATGGAGGGGATGCAACTGCATGGATTTTTTAATTTGTCCTATATACAAAGAACTGGACGATATGATTGGGATTGTGTTCCGCTATTTATTCAAGCTGGATGATTATGCGCTTGAACAGATGTCTGCAACTGCAGAGGTGCTCGGCCTGAACCACTTGCCATATGTGGCTGTTCATGTGAGAACGGGTTTTGCAAAAATGCCACATTTTGATGAACTAACACACAATCGACCATTCCAGCAGCAAGAATCAGAATGGAAACTGGCCCTTCAGTGTGCAATACATGCTGCAGATGAGCTGTCTGGCAAGAACAGGACGAACATTTTTCTAGCTACAGACAGTAACCTGGCAAAGCAAATCGCTGTGAACAAATATGGAACGAGGATTCGTACCCTGAACAATGTTTTAATTCACGTGGACAAGTTGAAGAAGAAGCCACATCCTCTGTCAGCTGAGGAGAAAGAAGGGTTCAATGTGGTGTGGGTTGAGTTCTTGCTTATTGCATAAGGGAAGATTTTGGTGAGGGGGGATAGCGGGTTTTCAAGGGTAGCTGGGTTGCTTTGTGGAATGAATGAAGGAAGCAGGACTTTGAGAATAATTGGCAAGTGTTTCTGATGTTCATATGGAGTCTAAGTCACCTTGTTTGCTATTACTAAATAACCTGTATACTTCTCCTTTGCTTAAGAACAGGAAACTTTTATACCAGTAATGCCCTCTATAGAGCTAGAGATAACTGCCAATCCTTTTGTCCATATTTAAAAAGTAAGCCTTTAAAAAAATCTATTTAGCCACCCATTTCATTGTATACCTCTCGAGAAATGAATAAGGTGGGCCCCCGATACAATTTTTTTACAAAGTGTTATAAAATCTGTGGTTACGATTTGGGAGCTGCATAAATTCTATACACTTCATTCTACGAACTTGATATATAAAAAATGACTGTGTGCCGTCTTTCATACGTACAACCATATCTAAGATACTGGCAGTCAAAGTTTGGGACGTCAAAACCTGCCTGCCCAGCATTTCTAACTCCTAATTGGAATGTGCAAGACGGTAGAAATTAGCACCAGTGGCTAGAGGAAGCTCTCCTCTATACAACGAATGTTTTCATTGAGTGCTAAAATATAAGTATGTGGCAAGCACAAGGGTGGAAAATTAATTGCAACACTATTGGCATGGTTAGCCTAGGTAATGGGGAGAGTGCTGAGCATGGGTATAAAGTATAATTTGTGGGTATGACTTTGGAGTTCCATAGATTCTGCATGCTTTGCTTCACTGTAGGTTCACTGTATGAATAGCTCAAATGATAGATCTTTCATGTGCTCTCTTTTGGTATTACAAAAGGTGCACTATGCTGAAGTTATATGCAGCCAAAGTGGGGGTCCCTCAAAACCTGAGTGCTTGTTATTGTGGCCCTCTAAACCTTGCCGTGTTGATTTAGGCGCTAAAATGTAGTACTTAGGGAACCACTACAACTTGTAGTGGTTCCCAAACGTAGTGTATCCTGTTAGGACTAAATCAACAGTTAAGGGAAGTGGAGTATTAGGGAGAACAGACAACTTTAGATGCTCTAGCCTTCATCAGGAACAATGAGATGCTAAGACTTGAGCCTGCTATATACCAGCTAGCTATCCACCACCTGATACAAACCATACCCTGGTACATGTGCCAGCATGTGATCCGGATGTGGGAATTTTTTTTGTAAATTAAAATAAAATAAAATAAAAATGACATCAAAACTTTAGTTCACTAAAATATTAACAAAAGATTGAAAATACAGAATAATTACGGTGGTTGTGCTTTCAAGTTCAGGCTCTTGAGAGGGGCTCCCCAGCAGCCAGGCAAGTCCATTCCACAGTCTCGCTCACATTTTAGTGCTAGGCGGATGTGCAATTTAATGCTTCACTATATAGCAGTTCCTTGTCTTCTATATAGCCTGGTCTAAGATGATGGCTTCCTCACACGAGATAGGAATCCATTATCCCATGCATGTTCAGCAATTGCAGACTTCTCTTTAGCTACAGGCATCTTGATGTTCTTTCACTCTAGTCTCTAGTCTTCTGTTGATCTCCTATATGTTGTACTTCCCACAGCTGCAAGGGATGTGGTACACAATACATAGTGCATACTAGCTGGCAATTCATCCTGCACTTTGCTCAGTTGTGTCCTAAAAACGACTAATGTTGAACCTCCTTCAGACCCTCCTCTGTCTTCAATCATCCATGCTTAATAAGGAATTACTACCATAAGATCCTTCTTTTCAGACCCCTGATTGCCTGTATCAGGGGTACTTATCTTCCTTTCTGCATTTAGGTGTATCTGCAGAGGAAAGGTTGATGAAGGCTTGTGGATAACCATTCTCTATAAATACTGATGTTCTTCCTTCCATAGGTCCTCCTTCTCCATCATTACTCTCCTGGCTCTATCATAAGCTCTTCACCACTCCTCTCTGACATGAATAGGATGATGTGATCTCTAATTAAGGTACTGGTAGGTGTGTGTAGGTTTTCTGCAAACTGTTAACAGTTAGCCTTCTGCCTTCCTCTCTATGTAGGTGGCAATCGAAGGGTAACAAACTGTCCTCCATGGTAAACTTTATGGATGGCATGATGTTGTTCAGATGGTCCAACAATTCCTGCTCACTTTCCTTCTTCACTATGCAGAAGGTATCATCCATATATCTCTTCTAAAATCTTGGCTTCAAGGCAGTTGTCGGTCCATGTAAAGGTTGGTTACCACTGCAGATACTGGAGAGCCCATTGCTGCACCCTCTTTCTGCTTGTAGTATTTTCCTTGATACATGAAGTAGGTGGATTTTAGGCACAACTTCATCAATTCAGAAAGCCTATCAGCACCTAGTGCAGTCCTTTCATGCAAGCTCTCATCTTTTGTCAAACATTCCAAAAAGGACTTCCACGCCTCATCAATAGGAAGTGGTGAAAAGCGAGGAAACTGGGCAGAGAGAACTGGTAACATGCTGTGGTTGGCATGCAGAGGAAGGGTTACTGGTGTGAAATACTCAATACACTGAACAGTGTGTCAAGTTTGCAAGTAAACACTTTAAGGGGGGGGGGGGGGGGGAAAGTTACATTAATTTTTTTTAACTTGTGGTTACCACTTTATTAGCTCCGTAGATTCCGTAAACTTCGTGATATGGACTTGATATATAGCTCAAAAGATAGGTCTCTCTGTGTGCTCTCTTTTGATACTAAAATATTTTTCATAGGTATAACTATAGCCAAGTTACTGGACCTAAAATGGAGAGAACTTCGAAACCTGAATGCCTGATTTTGTCGCATAAATATCTCCAGATTGCCAAGTGCTAAAGATGTGATTAGCACCAGTGGCTAGAGGAAGCCCCACTCTATTCAATGAGTGTTTTCATTAGGCGCTAAAACGTAAGTACGCGGGTAGAAAATGAGTTTTATTTAATTTTTTTTTAAATTACGATCAATATTGACATTACGTTATAGAGTTCAAGACCCTCACTCATGGCAAGGTCGATTGGTGATGTTTCATGAATGGGGTGGCCTGAGGTAGATCTAGCACCCTTGAGACAAGTGATGGTTGACCTCAGAAGAGAGAAGCTAAGAAGGACACGCAACCAGGCCATGACAGTGCTGTAGAGCTGATCTCTTTTTGCTGCAAGTAGGGAGGCAAGCCTTTTGTAGTCTACTGTTGCAGACTTTGCCATTCCCCCAGAGGTTGAGAACACTAGGGGGGGTGAATGAGCCAAATTCAACATCTCGTACTCTTTGTTCGTATTTCCTCCTTTTCTCTCTCTCTTGATTTTTGTAAGCTGCTCCTAACTGGAGTTGTCGGTAGCTGCGAGCGTTATGGTTAAACACCTTCACATCAAAGAAAGCCCGCTGGTACCTAGTCCCCCAATCCCTGTGCACTTACATCTAGCCGGGCTCCATCTTCTGTCAGGGTAGAAGCTAGGTCCATGGACTCTCCAGTGAGTGGCTGCAGTGGTGGTTCTAATCTGACATTGACATACCTCTGACATCAGTTTGGCAGTGATATCTCTTAGTTCATTGTGACGTATATTCGGATAGCCTCCTGTTGGGCAGTTGAGAGCGTGATCAACGGTGAATGATCTGCCGCATATGCAACTAGTTGGTAGTTGAGATGGGAGCCATAAACACAAGGCATCCCGGAGGAACGATCCCTTGTGCAACGCAAACCCATGCTCAGGTATTGCAGACAACCAGGACGATGCACCTTTCTCGCTTCTAATTCCATGGATCGGCGTAATGAATCTGTGGTCAGGTTTGGTTTCCATGTGCTTTCTCTTGTTCAGTCGAACGGTACATTTCTCATTTGCTTGTTCGACCATGTCATCGTGTGTAAGCTCATGTTCTTGCTTGAGGATGCGTGCAACCAATGGACCAGTCACTCTTCTTGAGCAGTCGAATTGGAAAGAGGTATCCTCGGTTGGTTTTGTGATGCCTAGACCACCCATGAGGCAGGGCAAAGAGGTCCCTTTCCTCATTGACTAAATTGCTGATATATGTACTCTATTGCCAGCTAGAGGTGTGATATCAACAGTGCTATGAACTTGGATAGGTTATAGATGGTGCATGTATATACTACACAATTGTGTTATGCTAAACTGGGGGGGGGGGGAGGGGGAATAGCTGGGATTGTCCCAAGTTCTGAACAATCTCCACTGGTTGGCAAGCGCCTCGCTGAAGTCGCTGAAGATACTAAAGGTCGAAATCTCTTTTAGCTTGAATCTCAGCAAAAACAATGCAGACTACTAAATCTGATGATCTTGGCCTTTTTAGCCATCAGAACATGGGGTGATTTCTAAAGGTGATCTACAAGTGTTAATGGTTAATGGTCTCTGAGTTCTTGGCTGTGGTGGTGGGGCTGCGCCTGAGAGCGCTATCTCTAACAAATAACAAAAAATTGGCCTAAGGGGAATTGGCTGAGAAACTAACCACCTGCCAGGGGACCGACTTTTCGTGTTAAATCTTAGTGGAAGGTGGTCGCGTTAACTTACAGAGGGTGTGCCAATTAAGGCCGGTTCACAATATGACGCTAGCCCAGCGTTTCGTTCCGTTCCGTTTCCTAGCGTCATACCGTCAATTTGTGAACATGCTCCGTTTTGAAGAAAAGAAGAAACGGAGAGCAGCGCTAGATTAGACTCGAGTTCTATTCTAGCGTCTGTTGACGCTAGCTTGACCAATCAGATTGCTTCATATTTTCACGTGTCATATGGTAGTTCTAATTAATGCCAATTTGTCAGTCGGATGAAAAGTTAGTTGAGGCTGTGCGAAGCTTTGTATGTCTTTGGAAGGTAGGATCAAGCTCTTACAAGGATCTACGAGCTAAAGAGAGTTGCTAGCAAGGTAAACTACGTAGCTACTGAATTAAATTATCTTAGTAGTCGTCATATTCCCATAATATTCATAATATTGTTTAGGTTGGAGGCTACACAGCGGATGGATGCATCAAGAGGTGGAGGATTTTGAAGGACAAATTTGTGAGGGAACTGAAAAAGACCAAGAAGAAGTCTGGAGATGCTGGGCCTGTTGTGGTGTCCAGTGAGCACAAGAAGTATGTAGTGAGGTTGTATTGATCCCTCTTCAGAAACCTTTCACCCCACTACCCCTCATTCCCATGATTCTATGGATTATTACAACTATTGAACTAGTGCATTATATTACATTGCATTTTGTTCAGTGAATGAATGATATAAATAATTAGTTGAGTTCTGCGAACATGGCTGTACTGCCAATCAACTTCTCCAGCAGGAGTACAGAAGTATTCTTGAAACCTTCCCTGATCTCCACAGCAGACTGAGAATGTCTTAATAAAAAGAAATAAACAACGCATATGCAACTATATAGATAAATTAAACCTGTTGCTGCCAGCATGACCAATTGATGTCATTCCCGTATTTTGGTTCTTCATCTCCTCTTCACCCACCATCAATCATGTTTCTACTACCATCTTCATTATCAGACATCCGCAGATACCTGAAATGGCTTTCTGGATCTGACAGACGCATCTCCTGAACAGGTTGTGATACTCGCCTTGCTGTCTTCGCATTCTAAATATTGGACTTACCACACTCTGTTCTGCCTTCTCCTATTCCTCCTCCTCCGCCTCCTGAGCAAAAGAATCAAAATAATAGCCTGCTTCACTGCCGAACTTCGAGTCATAGTTAGCCAGCCGTAGTCGAGGGTGTGGTAGGTAAAGGGTCGAACCTCAATTGGCAAAAATTGGCTCGAGGTGACGGAACGAAACGAAACGAAACGCCAATTTGTGAACAGACAGACGGAAGACGCTAGACGGAGATGAAACGGAGACGAAAACGAGACGGAACGAAACGCTGGGCTAGCGTCATATTGTGAACCGGCCTTAAGAAGATTTCGTTCAATAGTGTGTGACGACCATTACCGGTTTTATTTACACTCGCTATGGCAGAATTATTGCTGGATCCGTCTATTCGTATGTGGGTGATCCTACCCATAGTGGTGATCACTGTGCTGTTCGGACTACTTCGCCACTACATTATGGTTCTACTGCGCAGTGATAATGACACGGTCACTAAGGAACAGATAAAAGATGGGTACGCATATGTAGTTCTAAATAATGTCCACCATTCGCTACTGTCCTCCCAGCCATCAGTAGCAGATGTGAATTCCGTTCACTCCATCCTCTGTGTCTGGGTCTGTTATCTATGTGATTCCATGGATAATCCCTCCTCACCTACTTGGGGATAGCTGTATTGCCAAGTGCTGGGTGAAATTCTGCTGATAGTCTTGGACATCTCTCTGTACTTGCATGCTTTCTGTCTCTGAGCAAGTGACCTGCTTGCCATCCAGGGAAGAAGCATGGCATGGATGCTGGAAGTTCGTTTTTGGAAGGAACATTTGGTGACCTTTGAGGTTCACATGAGCCCAGTGGAAAGTGCGATGCAAATGAGTATCGCCAATCAGGTTGGTCCAGTGGACCACCTTGAGATCAAACAGGAATGTCCCACTATTCCAAGTTATTGCATACATATTCTTGCTCACCTTACCCTAGCCCTATAACCCTACCTTACCATAGCTCTATAACCCTTCCTTACCATAGCCCTATAACCCTACCTTACCCTAGCCCTATAACCCTACCTTACCCTAGCCCTATAACCCTACCTTACCCTAGCTGTAACCCCACTTTACATAGCCCTATAAGCCTAGTCTGTCCTAGTGACACGCAGTCTGTCTCTCCTGCAGCCAAGCTCTCATGCGAAGTCGGTTGCTACGTGAGAACGGAGGATGCATATCTAAAGAGGTTGGTGTGGCTGGATTAATTGGTACAAGTCCATCACCCAAGTTATATGTAATTCAGTTGCATTACATTCTTTACCTTCTTGACACAACTCGACCTGACCCTGATACAGTTGACACTAACTCGTACAAGTTAAGGGTCTCATCACATGGAAGTATTAATTTGCTATGGTGCACTGGTATTTGTCGTTACACAATGTTACATCATGTCAACATTAATGCAAGATGTGATATGCATGAGGTAGCATTGTAGCGGAGCCTGATCGCTTAATTGATGCTAATAATGTTGCAGTCATTTCTGATGCGCAAGGCATTCTTTGATGATGAGGAAGAAGGTTACTTCAAGAAGGAGACGAGACCCAACACTGCTGCTCTTGCTATGGGAGGTAGGCCCAAGGACTGTTGTGGGTGTGTGTGTGTGTGTGTTGAATGAGTCTTAACAAAGGGAGATAGTTAACTTACCCATGGAGACTTGCTAAGAAATATCTGTGTGGTGGGGAGCATCAGATCCACCCCCTCCTTGTTCCCCTGAAACAAATCTCTCTCCATGTCTCCTGTTGCCCCTTACACACCTACACCTCTCTCTGTCTCTGTTGCCATGGCTACCTTGTCTGGCTATGCAGATCCCAACATGGCGTTTGAGATGATGAAGGGAACACTCACCAATGTGCTGCCGATGATTCTGGTTGGAGGCTGGATCAACATGACCTTCTCTGGCTTCATAACAAGTGAGTATTTGTGAATGCTGTACTGGCCAATTAGTTGAGTATTTGTGAAAGCTGCGCCAGCCGATCAGTTTTGGCAGACGAATAACAATGCTTGTGGTGGGAGCCGACACATTCCTGGGGGAGGGTAGTCCACAATCTTGTGCATGAATGGGTCTTCCTTGAAGGAAGAGAGGAGCTCACCATTGTGTGTGTGTGTGTGTGTGTTGTGGTGTGTATTGTGTGCGTGTGTGTGTGTTCTCATCCTCCATCAGTGATTATTGCCTCCTTCCATCTTTCTCTCCATTATTCCACCTCCCTCTCATTTTTTCCTTCTTCTCCCTGAACCTCACATTCCTCCTCACACCATTCCTCTCCTGCTTCTTTCCCCTCTTTTCCTCTCCTCCTCCTCCCTGTCGTCCCCCTCCAGCTAAGGTTCCCTTCCCTCTGACCCTGCGCTTCAAGACCATGCTCCAGCGAGGTATCGAGCTACAGTCTCTTAACTCCTCCTGGTTAGTCATGCAGTCAGTCAGCAATAGGGGCGGGGCTGAAGATCCATTCACAGACCAGCTATAGGGGCGGGGCTGAAGATCCATTCACAGACCAGCTATAGGGGCAGGGCTGAAGATCCATTCACAGACCAGCTATAGGGGTGGGGCTGAAGATCCATTCACAGACCAGCTATAGGGGTGGGGCTGAAGATCCATTCACAGACCAGCTATAGGGGCAGAGCTGAAGATCCATTCACAGACCAGCTATAGGGGTGGGGCTGAAGATCCATTCACAGACTTGGATAAGCCTGAAGTTGACGATTTGAAAGTTTTAGTTGCATAACTTAGCACTGACTGGAGATTAACACGCACACACCAAACATGGTCTCCCCTGAGTGGCATAATTACTATAGAAATACAACCAGCATGGTCTCCCCCTGAGTGGCATAATTACTATAGAAACACAACCAGCATGGTCTTCCCCTGAGTGGCATAATTACTATAGAAACACAACCAGCATGGTCTCCCCCTGAGTGGCATAATTACTATAGAAACACAACCAGCATGGTCTCCCCCTGAGTGGCATAATTACTATAGAAACACAACCAGCATGGTCTCCCCATGAGTGGCATAATTACTATAGAAACACAACCAGCATGGTCTCCCCCTGAGTGGCATAATTATTATAGAAACACAACCAGCATGGTCTCCCCCTGAGTGGCATAATTACTATAGAAACACAACCAGCATGGTCTCCCCCTGAGTGGCATAATTACTATAGAAACACAACCAGCATGGTCTCTCCCTGAGTGGCATAATTACTATAGAAACACAACCAGCATGGTCTCCCCTGAGTGGCATAATTACTATAGAAACACAACCAGCATGGTCTCCCCCTGAGTGGCATAATTACTATAGAAACACAACCAGCATGGTCTCCCCCTGAGTGGCATAATTACTATAGAAACACAACCAGCATGGTCTCCTCTGAGTGGCATAATTACTATAGAAACACAACCAGCATGGTCTCTCCCTGAGTGGCATAATTACTATAGAAACACAACCAGCATGGTCTCTCTCTGAGTGGCATAATTACTATAGAAACACAACCAGCATGGTCTCTCTCTGAGTGGCATAATTACTATAGAAACACAACCAGCATGGTCTCTCCCTGAGTGGCATAATTACTACAGAAACACAACCAGCATGGTCTCCCCCTGAGTGGTATAATTACTATAGAAACACAACCAGCATGGTCTCCCCCTGAGTGGCATAATTACCATAGAAACACAACCCCTGAGTGGCATAATTACTATAGAAACACAACCAGCATGGTCTCTCCCTGAGTGGCATATATATAGAAACACAACCAGCATGGTCTCCCCTGAGTGGCATAATTACTAGAGAAACACAGTCTCTCCATGAGTGGCATAATTACTATAGAAACACAACCAGCATGGTCTCCCCCTGAGTGGCATAATTACTATAGAAACACAACCAGCATGGTCTCTCCCTGAGTGGCATAATTACTATAGAAACACAACCAGCATGGTCTCCCCCTGAGTGGCATAATTACTATAGAAACACAACCAGCATGGTCTACCCTGCGTGGCATAATTACTGCAGAAACACAACCAGCATGGTCTCCCCCTGAGTGGTATAATTACTATAGAAACACAACCAGCATGGTCTCCCCCTGAGTGGCATAATTACTATAGAAACACAACCAGCATGGTCTCCCCCTGAGTGGCATAACTACTATAGAAACACAACCAGCATGGTCTCTCCCTGAGTGGCATAATTACTATAGAAACACAACCAGCATGGTCTCCCCTGAGTGGCATAACTACTATAGAAACACAACCAGCATGGTCTCCCCTGAGTGGAAACTTCATTGCAGCGAGCACACTATATGTGGGGTGTGCATCACTTAGAATCAATTGGATGTGCACCGTTTAAAATAGCAAGTACAGAGTTCATGGTAGAAGCACACACCCAGAAGTTTTTTTGAGGTTAATAGTGAAGTTCCTTGTGCGCTGACTGTACTACATAGCAGCACTTGTTACAAATGTACATGTAACCTCTGCTCCATTCTATAGCTACTGCAGACAGGTCCACTGCCAATGCTGCTGCAGGCAATAGAGAGCATACCTGTATATACTGGTATTCAAGTATAATTTAAAGATTCGATTCCTTCCCATTACTCTCTCTCCCTCCTTCAGGGTCAGCTCTGCCTCGTGGTACTTCCTGAATGTGTTTGGGTTGAGGAGCATCTACGGTCTCATTCTGGGAGCTGATAATGGTGAGTGGGTGTGGTTATGCATGCATGAATAAAGCATTAATGTACTGGACTACAAGGCAATGAAAACTGGTAAGGAATCTTCAGTATTATAAACACTGTTTTCCACTAACTTAGCTGCTGATCACACTGGCCAGATGGTGCAGCAGATGTCCATGCAAGGAGGTGGGGGCATGGGAGGGGCTCAACAGCCGAACATGAACCAGCTGTTCAAGGAGGAGTGGGAGGCATTGCAGGTGGTGCAGCATACAGACACGCTGGCGGACATGGAGGAGGAGCTTGTGCTGGTCAAGGATACGTCGGACTTGAGGAGTCTCAGCGATCCAAGACTCAAGAAGTTGAATTAGATATTCTAGAGAGTGCTTAATTCTTCATTGTATTTATGAATGTCACGAACTCATAAATCATTATGTAATTTTATACACCTCCAGTTGTGACTGCCCCTCCAGTTGTGACTGCCCCTCCAGTTGTGACTGCCCCTCCAGTTGTGACTGCCCCTCCAGTTGTGACTGGGCACATGCATGTACAGTGTGTAGAGGATTGGTATATATGCTAGCACTTGGGGAACCACCTAGTCATCTTCACCATCTGGTTAGGTCTTGATGAGGAGCAAAGCACACTACAGCATGCAGCCATGGTGAGGCCCTGCCGGATTATGCCCAAATTTTTCCCATTATTCTATTCCATAACTCTCAAGATATATGCTATTATTTTCAAAATAGTATATATTATTCTCACTGTCATTAGTGTCATACCCATTATTCCAGCAAATTTTACTGCCATTAACTAATCCTATACCAACACCATCAATATTTAAAAAAAACTCATGAAAATGGGAGGATAAAAACTAATTACAATTGTACTGCAACATAACAGAGGTTTCTATAATATAGTCCTCCAGTGCATTAGTTTGTCTCTGTAAATCTGTTTGATAATAAAGAAAAAACACGTTCAGCTGCAGCAGAAGATGGTTGAAGGAGTAATAACAATTTACATGCATTTGACCAACGAGCAGGTCTTCTATGTGCTTCTTCCACCACTCAATTTCATCTAACCATGGAGAAACATCTTCAGCAGCAGCAAAATACTTTGGAAGTTAACCTTTTAGCCCACCAATTACGGTGTCCGAATTTAAAAAAGGAAATATACGGAGCTCATCAATGTCACTTCCAACTGACTTAATTTCAGCTACTTTAAGGGGGTGGTAACCCATATATATATATGTTTAAAAATTGTTTTTTTATTTTTATTTTTTATTTTGTTATTTTGTTACTACAGGCATGGAGAAGCTATGTTTCAAAGTATTAGTGAATTCCATTGTAAAGTTATGGATGATTTTCTCCACCCAGTTCACTTACATTTCTCTCTGTTCAAGGAAGAAAAACCAAAGAAAAATCGCTCCTGTTCTATCGGTCATAACTTCGTGACCACTCCCCTATCCATATTCTAAAAAGACCAAAATAAAGCCCACCGCGCCTCTGGGTGGTTTGCGCAATAGCATGGTGTAGGTAACAACTTCTGCGCATCGCATGCAAAAAAAAACTACCATTACCGATTCCAAGATGGCGACCTAAGGTTTTTTTATCGTGCTACTGTTGTTTCAGATGAGTTTCCTGGAGTTTCTACTCCAATTCCAGGTACTTCAACTCCAGTGATAACAGCATCGAGGGAAAAGTTGGCTTGGGATATAATTGCAACTCAAACACACTGCGACATCTCATTGAGAAGGACAAGAGGATCTGTTGGGCTGAGGTAAAGGACCAAGAGGCAGTGAAGAAATGTAGGCGAGCGATGAGGATGGACAGAGTAGATCTATTGGATGAACAACAGGAGGTAGAGGGTATGACCTATGAAGCTGGAGGATTTGACTGATTGCTGCCCAAATGCATGATTCAAGTGACAATTCATGTTTTCAATGGAAATCGTGGCGAAGATGGTGTGCTGACGTTACGTTGAAAAGAATGCCTCCAACTTTGAAAGCGATTTCCAGAAAACAATGAATTTCGACTTTATTAAAATTCCTGTGGCTCAAAAAAATACTTATATACAAACATTTATATATCATTGTAAAGCTTATTCCCTACTCTACACTTTCATCGGACAACTTAATTATTTTTAGGTAGGAGTCACTTGTTATGTGTGCATGTTTGATACTGATTTCAAAAGTATATATACACATTTGCCTCCATTTTTTGTTGGTGGGCAATTTTCAACTTTTCTTCTGATGAAAAGATACCTTAGAGGTGATTATTAGTAACCTGTGAGTGGGAATTACTTACTGGAAGGTTATCCTTTATTATAATTTTTATGGTGATGCATGACTGAAGCAATTATTCATTTGGAACGCTATTGCTTAGCATTATAATATTATATCATTGGAAAGCATATAAATTAAGCTATCTTTTAAGACCAGAATTACCAGCCGAAAAGAAAAAACAAAGTTATGAGGGTTAGAAAATACAGATAAAATTGTGTGGTTTGTGGGTTACCACCCCCTTAACCGGATCAAAGAATCTTGCATACTTGAAAGCAGTAAGAGCTATGTTAAGGTCATCCTCACCGGTTAGTCTGGAGCTTTTTTAATGTGTGTGTGTGTATGTGCTTTCTGTTGCTGGTTGCTGTTTTAGTGTTGCACTTTATCTGTTTTGAAGACAGCGAGTTTACAAGTCCAAGAAGTACCAAAGCTGAGCACATGAGCGTAAGCACTTGAAAGTGGCATGAATAAGATTCGGCCTTCACAACTTATCAAAGAAATTATGACTCTTCAATCTGCAATCACCACTGGGCACTATCCCAGTGTGTATGCCCTTGCAGACAAGCTGTCAGGGTCAGGGAATGTGACTTCCCAAAAAGATATGCTAGCAAAAAATATGTGCAAAACCAGCGTTTGAGTACTTCAAGCAGAAGTTTGAGACTCCTTCCAAGCAGTACATAATGGCTCTCCGGCATCAACTGATATAGCCAACTCCATGCATAGCTTACGGTATGTGGGTGGATGTTCAAGGATTTCTTAGCTGTAGCCATGATGAGGGAAGCTCATCATTTTTAAGAAATGAGTGAACATCACCAAATGAAACATACATTACTTTAGGACTTCCCCCTGACCACCATCTAGTCGTAGAATACGTGGCAATAGGTAAGCCTGTCTTGGTCTTCCAAGCTATATAGCTTGGTTTTGGGACTTCTGGAAAACATTCCAATCCAACCCTAGGCAACAGTATCAAGTATGGGAGTTTTAAATTTCTCCCCAACTTGACCAATGGTGTGCGAAAAGCAACCGACATCAAAAATATTAGGATAAACAATTTTTAAGGTTCGGATAGCTACATTATTTATGGATGCTCGATCACACATTGCAGCTACTATCTTGTTGCTACTAATTCCTAGCTCAGTAGAAAGGGTAACTATAACTGTCGAGCCACTTCTTCCCCAGTCATACTTTTGGATAAAAGCATTAATTTCACAACACGCTGTTTGATGCACCATTATCATCAATGTAGCGAAGAACAATTACCATAGCTTCACACACGTATGGTCCCACCGAAACAAACCTACCGATGTCACAGGGCGACATGTCTCCAACAGAAACACTGTAGTTAACACTTATATAATGTGAAAGAACATGCAGTTAGTGTGGTAATAATGCACGTGGATGGATTTGATTGGTCAGTGGTGATGTCATATAGCTTGAGTTTTTGTCCATGTATGGGCTTACTCTAGTTGAGGGCCTGCAGCCTAATTAAGGGCACGGGTTTTTACTCAACAGAGTGTAGAGCCACTATATATATATACTGAGATTGTATTGCATCAATGTTTCAGAGATTATAACTTAGTATTTAGGCCTACATATAATAATAGCCTTGATTGGTTGAGAGAATACCTGGTGGCAGCAATCTACCACAGAAGAAAGTGTCTTGGGGTTAGCTGTGATAGCTGCCCTGTGACATATTGGTGGCAGCGGTGGAATACCGTGACAATTGAGGAGAGTGATATTTAACCAGTGCTATTAGCTAGCTAGTGAATAGCTGACGCTACTTGGTGTAGTGCACTTGTTTAGAAGTTCTGAGGGTGAGTGCCTTTTTGTAAGCTAAAGACAAGCTGTGAAAGCTGAGATGTCACTTACAAGGAGTTAAGGCAAGTGTGGAAACACAGAAGGAAGAGATGGGCACAGAGCAAACCCCTACAATCATGTTGGTGAAGTTCATGCAGGAGATGTCTGAGAGAGCCGATATGAGGGAGAGGATGTTGCAAGATGAGATGAGGTCAAGAGCGGATGCAAGGAAGGAGGAACGAAGACAGCAAGCGAAGCGCTGGGAAGAGTTATTGAGCAGGAGACATGGAACGGGTTCACTCCGTCGGAACTCCTTTTTGGAAGGCAGCTTGCCGGCCCCTTGCAGACACTGGGAGGCAGAAGAAAGGAAGGAAGGAGGAAGACTACACCATAACTTAGTATTTAGGCCTACATAGCCGTGATTGGTTGAGGGAATCCCTGGTGGCAGCAATCTACCACAGAAGAAGTGTCTTGGGGTTAGCTGTGGTAGCTGCCCAACCATTAATATCATCACACACCTTTTTTCCTTCCTGATGCCGAACAAATGGTATCATTTCGCGTATATGTTGACTACCAGTAAGTCTATAGGAATTTTCTTCAAGAAGTTCCCGAAAAAGATCAATTTTTTCCAAAGGAACACCAGCCTTTAGGAAACAAGTCAATACTTTAACACGATAGACACACGTAGCTTCTGGTAGATTTTCTCCAGAAGGAAGTACTTCTTTGTCATACACCTTCAACATGTCTGCTATGTTTTTCTCTCTCTTATCTTTAGATGCTAAGCAGTCTAATCGAGCAACATGTTTAGCAGAATAACACTTTTCTTAAGAGACAAAAATTCTCTGCATGAGCCACAATTTTTTTTACCCTTAACAGCAGAAAGATGTTGATGTGGGAATCCTTTAATCCTTGAAGACAGTGAAACACTTTGAGGTTCAGCAGCAACAGAACCCTTACCCTTCTTCACACCTTTGGAAGGATTACACATAATTTTTCTTTTTCGTGACAAATCTGTGGCAGCTGGGGTCTTTAAGCATTAACAACAGGTGCTATATACTTCGATGACCTCTGCCTCATGGCTACTATCAGTGCTGCTGTGCCTGTGACTGTCATCAATAGCAATTACACTTTCTTCTGCCATTTCCATGTGCTTTTCTTTTGATAACCCTTTTACCCGTTCGGTAATTGAAGGGGGGAAAAAAGGGGGGGAAAAAGAGGGGAAAAAAGCAGTTGCAAATTTAATCATACTGATGTGCGATGTCAGATGTCGAAAACGTTGTCAGGTTCTGCATCTCATTGATAGAGACTGAGCTCCCTGCAGCTCCACACCAGCCCTGGCCCTTTGTGTTATCTTTTCGAAAGAGTTGATTTAGTAAGAAAATAATCTTTGTGAGACCCTTCCTAGCTGGTTTGAGAAGATTTCCTCAAAGCCTGGAAACTCTGATGATGCCTTTGTAAGTTATAGCTATTATTTTAGCCAGCTAAATATTACTAGCTGATTTTTCCCCTTTTGCTATTAATATTTTTTTATTGCTCTCTCAAGAGCCATGTGAACGAATGTCACAGCACAGCTGATTTACATAACACGAAACAAGACCAATTATTCTCCAGAAAGTAGTTATTATTTTAGCATTATTCTCTTGCCTATTATTCTCAAAATTATGCTAGCATAATCCAGCAGGACCTAGTCATGTTAGGTCTTGATTAGCAGCAAAGCACACTGCAGCATGCAGCCATGGTTAGGTCTTGATGAGCTTGTCTTTGCTTTCCAATACATGTATGGGAAGGGATGGTGAACTTTTTCTGGGATTAAATCTCCAGAACTCATGTGCTGCAGTTCGTACAATACAAGGTTGCTCGCCCATTCCATTTGAGAATTCAACATCATTGCTAACTTTAGTTGCGTGCATATAAAGTTAGAATATAATCCCCGTGGCTATGCATGTTTACTTATCTGATGGCTGCTGATACAGTGAGATGATTCCCCTGGCTTAGAACAGTGGCGTAGGAAGGAAGTTTGGCATGGAGAAGCCATGTACTACATCAATTGTGACCACAGGGGGTGATGTATGGGTGTTGGGATAGGGGATTATTCTCCCAAAAGGTCGTCTGAAGTTATTTTAGGTGCATCTGAGGGGAAATTATATATGTGAAATACTAACTAGGTCGGACTCGGTTCTTGTTGTAAGCTCTTTATTATTGTGTATAGTTTATTGTTTATTATATAGTATAGTTTATAGACTATAAAGAGTATAATAATAAATTATGATAATCTACTATCATAAAATACTTAGGTTAATATCACAAGTTAAAAAGTTTAAAAGTTCATGCGATGACTAGGGAAATGGCTCGTCCATTATATAGCATTGTTTATTATATAGTATTGTTTATTATATATATAGTATTGTTTATTATATAGTATAGTTTATTATATAGTAGTTTATCGCACAAGCATTTATAGGATACATTACCTTATTAAATAAAGCAGTATAATATTGTTAATAATTTTTTTTAATAAAGTGCACTTATTCATAATTATGTTTATAGAGCCCCCTTCCCTCAAGTTCAAAAGTTCATGTGATGACTAGGGAAATGGCTCGTCCCCAATGCTGATGGCAAAGATCCCATTACTGAGGCTGCATTCCCACGCTGCACAGCCATAGAAATCCGTTGAAGAAGATGTTGATGGGAGTTCTCTTCGTAAGTCACCAACCCAGGCGGCGTCCAAACTCCCTGAAGAATGCCTTTGCTTGAGGCCCAAAGGATCCACACGTCTCTACTGCCACAGGTACAAACTTGTATGCCGGGTCCAGGTGGGCGTACTTCTCACCCTTCAAAATCTCTGCCTGGGCTGCCACTGCACCAGCCTCAGTGACTGCAGCCAAAAGGTTGGATGGGGCAAAGGTGTCACTGCAGGTTGCATCCCATACCAAGAGTCTACCACTTGACCATGGAATGATGGACATGCCATCAGGTTTCTTTCCATCTGGACCTGAGGGCTCCAGCCGGGAAGGGACATTTGCAGCAGTTAATGACCGGTAGATGATGTCATTTAAAGCACCATGGCGAGAAAGCCTTCCCTGACTGTGCCTGCAGCTCAACCCATGCGTGCCAAACTGGTTGACATCCGATTCACAGTAATTACAAGAGTGTGGCTGGCACAGGGGTGCTCCAAGACGTAGCCCAACTGCTATTCGAACTACATCATCGCTCAGTGAGGAGATTGGCGGGGCATTAAGCCAGGCACCTGACTCACATGCAGACACTGCGAGGAGACGAGCTCTGGTTTTGGGGTCACTAGCATTCCGCAAAAGTGACTCTGCCCTTTCCAAAATACGAGGGATGTCCCACGACTTCTGCTGATGGGAAGCAGGTGGGGCTGGAGGAGGCAAGACAAGGTCATCACCCCAGAGTGAAAGGGCAACCTCAATCTCAGAATACTGGACAGCACTAAACCGAGGGGGGAAGGATATGGTGAGAAGGGTCATTGTTCTGAAAATCTATATTAGTGATATTGCTGAGGATCGACTTGAGAAGGTGGTCATAGGCTGGGAGATGACTGGAAGAGAAACAGGGAGCAGAGCGGAGAATGTGCATCATCTTAGGGATCGCAAATGAGTGATGCAACAATGTGATAGCATCATGTGATTACAAATGACAAAGTCTATCACCCTTCAACTGCAGCAGCTCTGTCTTCTCCCTTACACATGTTGTAACCCTCCAATAGGAGAGCCCAAGAGATTGGCATTCTCTGGGTTAATGATGATAACTCCTGGAAGAGCAATGAGGACGATCCCTCGAGAGGTAGAATCCTTACAGATCAATTCTGTCTTTCCTCTGTTTAGCTCAAGGCCCAGAGCACCTGCTTCAACCTCAATAGTCTTGAGATCACAAATTACATCTTCCCAGTTGCCTCCCAGAGTTCCATCATCCAGATAAAAACACAGAACTCTGACTTTATTATATAGTATTGTTTATTATATAATACTGTTTATTATATAGTATATATATAGACTGTTTATTATATGGTATAGTTTATTATATAGTATAGTTTATTATATAGTTTATTATATAGCATTGTTGATTATATAGCATAGTTTATTATATAGTATAGTTTATTATATAGCTAATTTATTATATAGTATGTTTATTATATAGTATTGTTATAGTATTGTTTATTATTATAGTATTGTTTATTATATAGTATAGTTTATTATATAGTATTGTTTATTATATAGCATTGTTTATTATATAGCGTTGTTTATTATGTATTGTTTATTATTATAGTATTGTTTATTATATAGTATTGTTTATTTATTATATAGTATTATAGTATTGTTTATTATATAGAATATAGTATTGTTTATTATATAGTATTGTTATTAGCTATAATATAGTATTGTAGCATTGTTTATTATATAGTAGTTTATTATTATAGTATTATTGTTTATTATATAGTGGTTTATTATATAGTATTGTTTATTAGCTATAATATAGTATTGTAGCATTGTTTATTATATAGTATTGTTTATTATTATAGTATTATTGTTTATTATATAGTAGTTTATTATATAGTATTGTTTATTATATTATAGTAGTTTAGTAATAGTTTAGTAGTTTATTTATTATTATTATTATTATTCATTAAAATAATTTAATTAGTAGTTTATTATAATTATAGTATAGTTTATTATATAGTATTGTTTATTATATAGTATAGTTTATTATATAGTATAGTTTATTATATAGTATAGTTTATTATATAGTATAGTTTATTATATAGTATTGATTGTTTATTATATAGTATTGTTTATTAGTTATTTTGTTCTTAATGTTATTATTTGATGGTTAGTTTATTTGATGGTTAGTACTTTGTTTCTATTATGATGCATATATAAACATTAACCAATGGAATTTATTTATTTATTGTGAATTAGTAATTGCATGAAAATTACCTCCTTCATCCTCATACCTTCTAGGTCGTTTTCGTTGTCGTGGAAGTGCAGGTTGGTCAAGACCAGCAGCTGGTGCACAACTTTTCCCCAAAATAATTTGAAGCTCTCAAGTACGCGGGGACTGCAATGTGATCACAGTCATTTCAGCAACCTTTTGTCCTTCTGCTGCTGATATAGTTTATGATTAAGCAAAACCTCTCCCAAAGATGCTCCAAAGAAAAAATCAACTGATTTCATGGAAGCTGGTGCCCCTGTATATAATCCGACTCCATATCTCAGTCTCTCTCACAAATTCTAGAGACTCAATCCACAATATCTGTAAAATGTCATATATAGTTGGCAAGATGCTCCGTAAGCTTGGGCTCTGACAGTCCATCTTGTGGGACAGAGTACACGAATACCAGGTTTTCAGACAATTGTTCTTTCAGCTTATGGAAAGTTGCATCACGACAAGATTTCTTGATTAGCTTAATCAACTCATAAGCAGTATTCGTTGCATTTCTCATCAATTTAGATTTCTTTACTGCATCATTACATGCCAGGTTGAGTGCATGGCCGTAACAATGGCTGTAAATTGCTCTTGGTTCTTGCATTTGGATCTTGGTTGCTACTCCTACATGTGATCCTGACATAGACGAAGCCTCATCGTAACATTGACCTCAAATTTTAGTGATTGAGACATTCAGCCTTTGTAAGACATCAAGTATGACATCAACTATATGGTACTGAAGCTTGAGTAGAACCGACCTGGTAAAGACCTATAAACTCCTCATGACTTTCCAGTTTACAGTCAACCCATCGAAAGCAGATAACTACCTGCTCCTTGTTAGAAGCGTCTGTGGTCTCATCAACCATTATAGAAAGAAAAGGTGCTAATCTAAGTGATTCTACAACACCACGAAGAACTTGTAGAGCCATGGTCTTTAGAAGTTCATTCTACATGTCCGGAGATGTAGTCTTCCTTTCCAGCCAACTTGTAATTTTGGCATCATCTTCGGCTCGTAACTTCATAAGCTGTACAAAATTTGAGTCACTTTCATCTCCATGCCCTCTTAGTGGCAGACCTTGCCGAGACAAAAACTTCATATTTGAAATTATTATAAGAAGACATTGTCGTCATTCCAACTTTTCTCTTCTGAGCTCAGAAGACAATGATTCAGCAACATTGACAGATGTGGATGGGAGTGTGACAATTTAAAAAACTGCTTCTTTATGAGCTTCGCTTAATGCATGTTGCTGGAATTTGGAAGTAGCAATCTTTCCAACTTGTACATCCCTTGGATATGAAAGACAAATCATAATTACATGCCCACAGAATTTTCTTGCTAGGGCTCTTGATTCTCAATGTAATGGAGCCAAGACCATCTAGCATACCATGATGGCTGAAAACTTCTCTGAACTACAACTTTCTTTCCAAAGCTTCTTTTGGGGTATTGAAAAGAATGAGGCTGATGAGCTGAAGGTAAACAACTTGAAGAACTGGCAGTTGGCACACTCATAGTAGTACAACTTAGAAACCAAACAACTTGTGGTTAATTCTGAGGGCTTAGCTGCCGTGACGACCCTTACCGACTAAAGACGACCATTACCTGTTGTGCGGCCTGAAAAGTGGTGACCTCTGAATCTCCTACGCCATTGTAGTAGAATCACTAAACCACTTTCCTAGCCTCAGATAGAGCTAACCAGGTTCATGGAGGCACCGCTCCAAAATGATCACGTGACCAATGTTGGAGGCATGTGCTACAAAATGATCATGTGACTGTCACACAATAATTCATTAGCCACTGTTAATGGCTTCCAAAGTTGGGACATGCTATCTGGAAAGCTCATAAATAATTAATGAGGGCAGAATAGACCTATTGTGCTGCATGGTTTGACCCACTTTAATATGAGATGCAATCCCCACTCACTCAAAAACACCAAAACTCATATCTCAGTTAAAACTCGCATTGTGAGCTGCACATTGTTAGCTGGTTTATTTCAGCACCTGTAGCTCTCGCAGTAAGAGTGTAGACAGCTTAGAGTGGGAGTCTGATTGATAGTGCTGTAACACTGGACATTCCAGCTCCTTAGAGTCTGATTCTTCTGTCTCACTTCTGGAGCCACATCAGCCATGTATGTTCTGATGTTGCCTTCACTGGTGCATCCCTTAGGAATAAGCAATCGATTCTCCAACCACATTATATGAGCAGGACTAAGCACAATCCTATGAAGGTGAAAGTAATTTTGCAAGTCTCAATCATAGTAATAACAGAAAACAAAGTATGATAATAACTTCCAGCTACTCATAATTATTGTAAAGATAACCTTTCTGGTTGATAATTACAAGATTATAAACATAATCTCCAGGCCAGACCATATGCTACACAAGCATGTCCAGGAAACTTAAATTCATGGCATCTAAAACTCCATTTACATATATATATATTTTTAAATGAAAGCCAAAAAGCCTAGCATGGATCACTGCATGTGCAGCTTTATAATCTCAAGCATGTAATGGAAATCACTTATAAAATCTGATACTCAATTCACTAGCTACCAAGTTGGAGTACACCATTTTTGAAGCTAGCATTCCTTCCAATTAGGAATTCACCATGCAGCTGTTCCCATTTGCGAATGCAGCTAGTTTTCTTTCATCCAGCTTTGAATCTGCTGCCATTTTCTCAACCTTTCTCTTCATTATGATGACCATTCCCAGTTAATGGGTAAATGTATGGTGAATATGCACACAGATACATATATATATATATATATAAATATATATATATATATGTAATAGCTCTGCCTTAATACAGCATTGAGCACTATTTGTAGCCTTCTCAGCAAACTACCTTCTAAGTATATATATAAATATATATAAATGGATAGATAGATATGTATATATACCATGTGCAGCAATACCAACTTTTCCATCCTGCTCTCCACTGAGAGCTCACTTCCCTCTCCGAGTACTAATGAATGGCTTGAAGCATTAAGTGGGGAATGTATACAGAAGGATTAAAATTATAATACAACAACAACGATTGATTTTTATAGCAGATGGGACAAAATTTCAATTCTAGTATTGTTACTCTAACCATTGTTCTAGCCCCACAGGGCTAAAAATAATCTATACATTACATCATATGGCATATATGATGCTCAGATTGTGAATGAAGAGGTAGCCAAGAATTCATAAACATCCTTAAAGATTCCAACTTGGTGCAAGGTTGGACAACCAAAAAGATCAAATTCTAAAACGGAAATATGCATGTGGAAGTAGCTATGGCTGTGAGAAGAGTTTTGTAAAGAATACTTGAAAACAGTTGCAGCTTTGATAACTAACACCAGGATTGATGAGCTAGTATATGAAAGAATGTTCCAGAGCAACATATGAGTACTGAATGCACTCTGGAACAATGTGGGATAATTGCAGAATGAGCAATTCTCACATGCAGTCAAAATGCACCACATTCCCTCAACAATTACTCATCAACACCAAGCTGTTCAGTATGGCTGACATGCCCTGATAGAATTTTGTAGGATTGAGAGTCTTCAGAATCATCAATATTGTGAGAAGGAACTATCGTGAGGTCCAGAATTGAAGGTGGAGTCATCTCAGGTGGCGTTGTGGTTAGTACTGATGAGGGGCGTTTGCCTTGAATGTTAGTATTTGCAAAAGCCACAGCTTATATAAGTTTTTGACAATGGGTGTGATGAAAAGTTAGCATCTGGTATTGTCTCTGGAGAGCCACAACAAGGACCAATGTGACGAGAGATAGAGTTACAGAAAGACCAGATGGGTATAATCCCTGAACAGACATCACCTCAAGGTCCGCTAAATATTCTACACCATGCCTTAGCGAGGCTTTGGCTTCAGTGTGCAGCCAGGGTGAAACAGAGGTGCATGTAATTCATGAGAAAATGAGGTGTTGTGAGGAGGTGGTGCAAGAAGAAGGCCATAAAAGGTGAGCATCGAGGGAACCCTGAGAGGTGAAGGAGTTTTAAAAGTACTTTGCAATTGCTAGGTAAGGGAGATATTGCTTTTCCCAGGCCAAATGTTTTTTGAAATAATTGCAAGGTAATGTCTGCCATGGTGCTACATGCATGCATTCCACATTGTCATTACCCTGATAGTGTATATAGCTGATAATTCAAGATTTGGTGATACCAAAAGAAACTGAGGGATTCAAACTTTGCACCTCTATAGCAGTGTTCATTCTGAAGCAGTTATATGATAAGCATGCTATTAATTTTAATAGCAATTGTGAGGTACAGGAAATGTAAAATTTTAGTAATTGACTGTGTTTCTAGAGAATGGAAGTAAAGATGACGAGGGGGCAAAGTAGCAATATATGAAGAATGAGGACTGGCAGTCGGGGAAGAGTTCCATGTTTATAATCATCATCAAAACTCAAGAGAAATGTGTAGTTTATCCTGTCACTTGAACATTTTGCTCTAAACAAGTACAAAACAGCAGAATAAGTACTACAGAGAGAGACTTACAAATACACTGAGTTTGTTGTATCGATAAGACTGAGCTAACACAAAAATTGCAGATCTAATACAAGACGGAAGTTTCTAAAACAGCATGGACAATATTGAATGAAATATTCTCGGATCATATGAGATAATTTAGCAATTCTCATGTGCAGACAACATCCACAGCATCCACAACACTTTGAGCCAGCTGCCTCTTCAACCCTTCCCCCTCCCTCCCTCCCTCCCTCCCAAGCTTTCTTACTAATAATCGACTCCATATCTAGGGATACCACACCAACAGTGTTAGAAAAGATTTTATGTCATTTCAGAGCTCTCTTTATAAGCTCTAGAAATAATTGTGTGAGGTTACTTGCTGATGCTATTTAATTCTCACAGCAAAAGAGCAGAGTGAGCATGATGGATGTCTCAATTAATCCTGTGGATACGAAATTCAAGTCTCTATGAAAAGCAAACTGACTATCAGAGTAGAAGAAAGATTGTGAGCCATCCACTAACATGCATCTCTGACAGACCATTGAGGTCACACTGAGAGGTCACCCGAAACCTCTTAGCTTAAAAAGTTAGAAGCAGCAAAATCCTTTCCTCCAAAGTTTACCTTTTTCCACTGAGTTAGCTGCTTGTATGTTCTTATGCTATCAGCATGGAGGAAACCACCTCTATCACTTTTATTTTTTACTGAAAGACCGAGCCACTTATATGTGCATGGGCAATACTTAACCACTAAAATAAATTACGCCTCATCCCCCACACCTCTAGCCAGGTTCAAAGGAGAGGGTTCAGGGTCCAATTACATTGAAACCAGTGTAACCTTGTTAGTCACAAATTGTGTCATTTAGAGCGGACCTCAGGTATTTGAAATGTTCAGTACGTCATTTAATAAAAAAATATAGCTTGTGAATTATCTCTGTCGCATAAGTATAAAGAAATATATACTAGGAACCTAATTCAAATCATGAATGTAAAAGTGAGGTTTAGGAATTCCTGGGCCACCGCTAGGTCTTCCCTCCCCTCCACCCCGCCACTCCCCCTCAGAAGAATAGCCAAGTGTAGCAAGAACAGTTGCTACACCCTAACACCTTATGCCTCTGGACTTAAAGAGGTTTGCATCCCTTAATGGGAGAATTTTTTGAAAGTGCGAGCTATGTAAACAATACTAGCTGTTATTGATTTTGTACTATATAGCTGCTGCTGAAGACCTGGGTGTGTTTGATTGTGATCGTAGCCTGGTATATATATCCGTTGCTGGTTAATAGTTATGATCATTATAGTGTCAGTGATTCTGAAGGCGTTATCCATACCTATCTCAGATTTGGATAATCTGTTGGTTCATTGTGACTTGGTTATTTTATCATTGCATAGTCATTCCCATTTGGTATCATCAAAACATTGTAACTTTCCATTAAATTATATAAGTACAACAGAACACAACAACACCAGCAAAGAAACCACAAATTGTCTGACAGTTTTCTCGTGTTTGCTATTTGCATGATAGAAGGCCTCATGTTTTTGATAGTTTTTTCTGGGGAGAAGGAATGTCACGATAAAATAAATACCTTGTAGAAGGCCCCCTCTTGTTAGGATTCTGACTCAAATAAAGTCTCGACTCCTGGAAGACTTGTAGAAGTGGAAGAACAAGAATGAGGTTGGATGTAATGAGGAGTGATAACATCAACAAACAGTAAGTCACAAACTGTGATATAATGCTGGTATACGTCAGCTTGGAGTAAAATATAAGACACAGGCCCAAGAAAAACGGCAGTATTATACTCAGTGAGTACAACTGACACACAGTCCATTTGGCGGTGAAGTGCTTGTGTGATATCTTCCTAGTCTTGATGGTGAGTACCAATAAGATGATCATGAGTGTAATGGACTCTATCATGCCGAAGAACAACCACAAAGAGTAGTGTGGGCGATTGCAGACCATGATTTTGGTGAGGACAGCTTCCGTGTTCTCCTTGGATGTGATATCTTTGAAATCTGGCTCATAGCGACTGATGAAAACTGGAGGAACCACCAGAAAGAGATCCACGATTACCAGAGCAAGCACACATCCTACAAGCACATTGTCAGAGAGAAACTTCCCAGGGTTCGTGTAGCAGACTAATAACTTGTAAAGTCTCCATCTATGTACACATGCTGTTCCAAACAACAGGATCAGTCCCACTGAGAGAGCGGTGTCAAAGACATGTTGGAAATTGCATATGCCCATTGGAGTTATCGTGTCAGAAAATCCATAGATATAAATACAAAGGATTATTACCACCACAAATAAATAGCAGCTTATGAAAGCCATCCAGTTCAGCTTAACACTAGTAGCCTTGACTGGCTTGCGTTCACGATACACAATGATCAGAGTATGGACAACAGCTGTTACAACCAATGCAATAACAGTAAGGCTCATTATCACGTAGACAAGAGGCTTGGGTGTTGTCTTAAATCTCACCGTAAACTTGTCTGAAATGAATATGTTGGTATAGTTGTCATGTTTTACTATAATAATCTCATTTGTGACTTTAGTGTAGTAGGCTATCTTTATCTCTTGATCTTTCTTGATTAGTGAAATGCTCACATTCCGTTCGACACGGCCTGTTACCTTGTTAAATCTTACTCTACCAGAAAATCCCTCGTAATCCAACTTCAACAGTTCTTTTCTGATTATTTTTGTAAAATTTTGCTGATTAAGGAATGTATACGTTGTTAAGTTCACCTTGTCAATGGAATTATTTAGTGCAAGAGCAAGCGACCATAGACCATCAAAGTACATAGCACCATCACGATTATACTCGATGTCAGCATTGGTGGTGGAACTTTCCTCCTGCGCCTCCTGAATTCTTTGTTTATATATTTCCCTGAAGTTTTCCAGCGATAAGTTGGAAAATTTGATCTCCTTCTCATCCGAGGACTCCAACTGATAATCTATTAGCACTGATGTGGCCAGGATATCTTCAATCAAACCTTCAGTACAGGTTTGGTTATGAGGTGGAATCATAACTTTGGATGGATTAAATTCTTCAGGACCAGCCAATATGAACAGATAATTGGGGAACCTTAGTCCATTATGATGAAGTACACATAGCATTTTCTTGAGAAAATCTTCATCAACCATAAATATCACGATACGATTCATATTCTGCACACTTCTGACCTCGAGTAGGTTATACGATAGAACATCCCTCGTTTCGCAGTCAACTTCATCATAGCCTTGTTCATGAAGTTCTTCATTATATTCACTAAGCTCTCTGTTAAATGCTCGTGACAGGGAAGAGAAATAGAGTCTGGATTCTTCATAAAACACACTCATATCCTTCCAGGAATTGGCCTTTATCAAGGCCACCAAAGCCTCTGCTATCACATCTACTGAGTCAAGAATTCCAAAAGAGAATGGATACTTTGTTCGGTTGTTGATTTCGGGAGTGCCACCAGAGTGAATGTGCAATAGAGAAACCTCTTTTCTTCCGTTGAAGGCTGCAGCAGCTATGGAAGAAATGGAGCAGACAGGCCCTATCATGCCAACAATAGGTGGTTCATCTTTTCCTAAAGATAATCCTCTGACAAGGCCATCTATGGACCTAAAAGGGACATCACAGCCTCCATTTTCTTGTAGCAACTTGAGCTGATAGCCATCTAGAATGTCAGTCCTACTGTTAAGCATATCAGCTGCTAGTTGTATGCTGATGTTCAGTGTTTCACCTTTGGAATACGATGGTTCGAAGAGCAGCTCAGGGACTATATATGGCAAAACCGTCAGCACGTAGAGGTCAACGTCAGCTTTCTCTCCTTCCTCCTCAGTCAAGTTTTGAGAGTTTATCAAGGTGATACAGTACCCAAATAGAAGGGCGGGGAGCAGCGAAATTTTCATCCTGACACTTAGTTCTGTCTAGCTAGGGCAATGTAATACTGGCAACGTCAAGCAGCGCGATAACACTGGGGTCACAATCAGCTTCGCGTATTTAGTTCCGCCAGGTCCGGTGCCCCCTAGTATTTGGCAACCCCAGGTTACCTTATCCTAGTACTCAGTGACTCACCCGTCTGAGTACTAGGATTTCAGTGATCCTTTACGATTGTGTGACCCCCCCCCCCCCCCCCCCCCCTCACCCACCTTCCCTGGCGAACATCTTATCCTTGATTGACGAAGTAGTGAGCTCGAGGCGGGACCAGCAATGATTGGGGATCTCTCTGGAGACTTGTGATAGCTTCTGGCTCCACCAGCTCTTGGTGTCTCCTTCAATTTAGATATTTTTCTATTATCAAACCACCGTTCAAGTTTATAATAATAATAAATGTAAAAGAGAAAACACCAAGTTCCATATTCACTGGAATTTTACACAAGCAGCTTGATTTCACAATCTACACACTTTATTACGAAAATGCCAGCTAGGTTGCTTTTGATATTGACCGAGATCGAAAATAAGAGTATTCTTCTCAACAAACTTAGTTGACATAATGTAGATACAGCGACAATCAACTCGCCAGATGTTTCAGTTAGATGGTGGTAAACTGAAACATCGATTGAGAAAATGGTTATTGAGAAGAGTAAGCAAATGGTCATAAGCTCAAACAATTGTGGATTGCCCCCCAAAGATGGTTAGTATCACCAAAATGTCTGTGATAACCTAGATTTTATTAGTAACTAAAGCCAAGCATTTGATATGATGCAGTTACCAAAGTCTGGAATAACATTAAAACAACAAAAGCTTAAATGTCATATATTAACAGATATTTTCTTCGCTCTTTCCCACCAAATGCTCTTTCCCACCAAAGTATTATTTGTCCAATGTCAATCAATAAATATGGTTTGGTCTTCATCAGGTGATACATGTTTTACTTCTGCCATAACCATAAATAGTAGTTGTGGTTGTGCATAGTCTTGATAGTTGAGATTCAGCAACTACAGGAAGTCAAGCCCTACATCTCTGCTGAAGCTCTGATCCTTGGGTTTGAGGTATATAGATGTGCAGAGCTTCCTTCACAAGAAAATCCCTTCATTTGAAGTCTTCTCACAACAAGTTTGGATGGTGGTGGTTCCATGAATGTTTAGCGATGGCAGACCTCTTTTAGTTTTCCTGTCTGCGTGCATCCACATGTTACTTTGACTCTGGTCTCCAACCTTTGTTCTCCAAATGTATAGACTTTCCCACATCTGCTTGGAATGTGATATATATATATCATTCAAAATATTATTGTTCTAGTACTTGATGCAAGATGAACACTTGTGTTGCTTGTGGAGGAGCATGCTTTCAAGGTACTGGATCATATGCCCAATCTGTTTCATTTGGAATGTCCCTAGACTCCCAAATGCTAGGTATTATCAAGGAAAAGAGAAGATCTTTCCTAAATAGAGTAGTTAAGTATGAATTAACTACATCCTTCATCTGTAGAAAAATAATTCAAAGCTTATCCAAATTCATGCTCTCAATGGCAACTTCTGTGATTTGTCTTGGACAGGAAGTAGTATGAGGTCATCACTGACTCATAGCTATATAGACATGGTGAGACTTAATTGTTTGCCTAATTACTGTACCTTTATTATTACATTTTCATTCCATGCTATTGAAAAGATGGAATATGATCAGGAAAATATGTGAAGCCTTGTTGCTTTAGTGGTGAAAATTCACTTCCATTCCCTGCACTATAATAATGCCTCAATTGATATTTACTAGGATACAGTGACCCAGGGGTCAATCTTCCTCTAGAAGGAGAAACACAGACTATCGACAGGATACCCAGGGAGGAGGGAGGGAGACCAGACTGCAACAACCCACACTCCATCCTCAGATAAGTCACAATTAATATCTTGGCATGACTACTCCAGTCACAGATGCTTTATTCATCTCACTGAAATATGCTTAAATGAACTGCCTCCCAGCCATCAAATAGTGACGGGGTGTCTCACTCCATCCTGAGATAGGTCACTCACTATACAGTGAATAAGGTTCACTGAGAACTAGGATACAGTGACCTTCAGGGTTAAAGGGAGGTCACCAGATATGCATCACCTGTCATGCACTGCACCTGAAATACCTGTTTAGACAGGTCACAATAAACTCGGGGTAGGGTACTCCATTCAGAGGTAGGAGGGGTCTCTGTCACTGTTCTCTGTCCTGTTCTCCCATTCAAATGCACTCTGCATTCTCAGATAGGTCTCAATTAAGCAACACAAATTTTCCCTAGCTATTCTAAAATGCAATCCTCAGCTGTCTGCCTCACTGAAATCATAGTATATATGTCTGATGACCATCTAAAATGAACTGCATCCCCAGAAGATCATGGATAGCGAGGCAGTTACAGTCAAGTACAGTGGTCTCTGTTTCCTTACACAATTGCACTCCATCCTCAGATAGTAATATCTTGGACAACTATTCTAATAACAGATGCTTTATTTCCCTCGAATCTATGGTAATAATATGAACTGCCAATCTCAGCAGATCGACGAGAATGAGGTCACTCCATCCCACTATCCTAGTACTTGGTAACTAGGGGTCACTGAGAATTAGGACACAGATACAGTACCGGGGTCATTTTAAGGGAGTAACCAGATTCAACACCTGTTTACATGGATAGAATTTCGTACGGAAATATTTCCTCAAACACAGCTTAGATACCCTTTGGGGAGGCGTCGATAGTCTGTGTTTCTCCTTCTAGAGGAAGATTGACCCCTGGGTAACCTGGCCAGGACAATGTTAGTCTCGCTAAGCTAGTGCGACAGTTAACAAATACAGTTAGAAATGAGTATCGAGTGTGTCATGTGTCAAGAGCATTTTGTTCTGGGTGACCACTATTTTCGAGGAACGTTGTTGCATAAATCAAAAAGGCATTTCAATAGCCTCCCATGACATGATCTCGTCACGAGTTACACAGATCTTACCTTGGTTTAAATGCTTCTTTTTTTTGGTGTGTGAGACAATATGCCATGGAATATCGTGGAAACCAAGCGGTAGGTGGGAGGGGCAATGTGGGTTCTTGTGGTCACGCTTTTGCAATTTGACCTAGATATGAGGTCAAAGTTCACGGGTCATTTCCAGCTTAGAGGAATTCTAAGGCATTTCTTTATAACAAATGACAGGGTACATGATATCAGCGACATGACAGAAAAAAACCCCATGAACAGCAAGAGATTGTTGAGGGACAACACCATAATTTGGTGAGCCAAGCTGAGTATTATTAGAGGTGGGAGCACGAGGAACAAGGACTGATATAGGGAAATGTGCATGGAGTATCAGGGTCAAAGTTTGACAAGAAATGGTCCCAGAGAAAGTCAATAATGTGATACTTGATAGTGTAGAATGATAACGACATGTCGATTATTGGCACTAATGAATTCCACAAGTGAACAACTTTATTATAATAGAAGTGACAACTGGTAGATGTGGAACAGAAGTTATGTCGGAGTTTATTTGCACTGGAGGCTCTCGTGTAAGAAGATACAAATGAAAGGTAATTGTTTATGTCCAAGTTATCAGGAGAGACCTTCAGACACTTGACTAGAAACATAGTGTCCATCAGTTCCAGCCAATACATTACAGGTAGTAGGTGCAAAGATATCAGTAATCAGATGAGTAATTTTTCAAAATGAACTTGGTAGCTCTCCATTGGACCCTTTCAAGGTCCTTGATCAGTCGTGGTCTCCAGAGTTGAGAACAGTAAGATAACTTAATGCGAATGAGGGAGATATATAGTCTTTTCCTTAGGCTAGGTTCTGTAGAAATGATTGTGCGACGAATGAGATGTAATGATCTATATGCATTCGAACAAATAGAGATTATGTGCTCTGACCATGACAGACCACTAGTCACAAGAATACCGAGGTCTCTGTATTGATGTACTGATTTGATTGGGTGGTTATCTATTGTGTAGGTAGATGTGGATGACACTGATAGAAAAAAATGCAGAGCTGCACATTTGGTGGGATTTAGTGATAGTTTCCATTTTGAACACCAAGAAGCTAAAGAGTCAAGATCTTGTTAAAGGTGAGTGGAGTTATCTACATGAGAGACAGACTCAAGGAGTTTAGTATCGTCAGCATAGAGGTAAGTGGTGAAAAATGAAGTGGCATCTGGGATGTCATTGATAAAAATAGAAGGAGTCCCAGGAACACTGCCCTAGGGTACACCTGAACGAACTGGGAGAAGACCTGATAGTGATCCTTCAATGGACACTAGGTGAGAACGACCAGAAAGGTATGTTTTGAACCAGCACCACAGATTGCCTGTTATGCCATGGGTCCATAGTTTGTAGAACTCAGAGTGCGGTATTGAGTCAAATGCCTTTCTAAAGTCCAAAAATATAACATCACAAGCATCTTTGTTCTCTATTGAGTTATATATAAAGATAGCAACAGGAGCGATCACTTAGCAAGCCAAACTGATTTTTGGAAAGTTGCGGGTGGCTGAATTTAATGATCTTTTTGTAGATGATAGATTCCAAAACTTTCGACAAGATACATAGCAGAGAAATTGGCCTGTAATTTTGAACTTCCGAGCAACATCAGAGCGTTCATTTAGTGCTCTCAGGAGAATTAAAAACTATTTGCGCAGCACTATGAGTCAAAGTCGCCTCAATCACCTGTATTATCACCAAGATTTAACTGATGAACTAAACATAAAGAAGTTGCAAATGAATTTATATGTGCAAAGGAACAGCGTAATACTGTATTTGCTAAATATTAATTATTATTGTATGAGTTGCAACTTTTTTGATCCCCCTCCCCCATATTGCACATACACACTCACATGTTCAAAGTTCAACCCGACCACTCTAAAATTCCTAGCTCCACCCCTGTCAATAGGTGTGTTATTGGAGTTAGCAAAGATTAGAACACATTTTGAGGATGAGTGGACTCATGTTATCGATGCCTGTGGATTTTGTTGTGTTTAAGACATGCAGGGCCTCAGATACATCTGATTCATCAATGGTAATGTGATGTAATTGTTCGGTAGGGGATGGTAATTCATCGGTGGAGGGGAGGACAAAATTGCTTGAAGAAAACACAGAATTGAAATAAGAGTTGAACAAGAGTGCCTTTTGTGATTGAATAGATAACTGCGGTAGATTCTTGAATGATGGTGTACAATGTAGAATTCGGATGAGATAGACTTCTCAGGTGCCTGTAAAGTTTGCTTTGATTTGCATGGAAATTGGATACGAGGTTGGATTCATAATCTTGTTTTGATGACTGGATTTCAACTTGAAGTCTATTCTCTAGGTTATGTAACTTTGAGAGTTGATGATCAGTAGGTTTGAGTTTTTGGCGACGACGAAGGGTGCGAGCTTGATTTACCATGTCTGATTTTTGCATTGAACCACCTTGGAGAGTAGGTTATCCTGGTAATAGGAACAAACAAGTGACAGGCATTCAATATTTCCCCTTTAATCCGAGTCCAGATTAAGTTGGCACCATTTGACTGAAGACAGTCAAAGCTGGCACTATAAGGAGGTGGTACTGCAGTCCTTCCAGGTCACCTTTAGAATAGTTAAATAGTTAATGAGGAGATGTGTTAACAGTGTGAAACTTTGGGGTAACTACACCAAAGGAAATAAGATAGAGGTCAGACTTGCTACTACATACTGATGAGTCAATATAAGCAGATTAGAAATTTTGTCAGGAGAGTTCGACAACACTATGAGGGTGTTGCCTAGCTTGTGAGTAGGGCTTTTGACAAGTTGCATAAGGTTCAGTGGAAAAAAGAGGTAACAAACAGAAGCAGAGAAGGGAGAAGGTGCATATAAGGTTAACCAATTTACATCAGGAACATTAAAGTCGCCTAGAAGGATGAGGTGCGAGGAGTGTGGTAGTGATTGATGACATCCTCATAATAAGAGATGGGGCTCGATGGAGGGATGTACGCACAACAGATGTAAGTGTCAGTGGGTTTGGTGAGGTGTATAACTATTAGTTCTGACGTGGAGTTTACTTGGACATGGCTTGAGATAATTTCATTAGAGACTGTCACCAAGACACTGCCGCCTCTTCCATTTCTGTCTCGTCGGAAAATAGTGTACCCCTCTGGGAGGATTTCACCATCAAAGATATGTGGCAAGAGCCAAGTCTCAGTTATTGAGAATATATCAAAGGATTTAGTGTAGCAAAGTGAGAGAGTTTATTAGACTACGTGCATTCCAAAGGCAACAACATAAGCTGTGCCCAGTACCAAGTCATTGGCTAGCCTGATTTGGAGTAGGATCCTGAGGTGGGTCAGGAGATTCACATGGAGAATCAAGACCACGAGGCATGTGTGAGGACAGAGGAAATTGATCCGGTGTGACTTCATAAAAAGTTGAGTGGGTATCTGGATTGACAGAAGAACATGATGCAGAGGCATTGCTTATAGCAGAAGGGAGGAGTGGAGTGTCTGGAATCATATCCGAGACAAGAGGACCTTTTTTGGAATGTCATATTGGAAATAACACCATACTTCCACTGATTTACAAACGGAGCATTACCTCGGATCTTATCCACCCTCTGTTATAACACCGGAGTCAATGAGAATTCTACGCTCCTTCAAGAGAAGGGACTCTATTTTACGAAGCTCGGGTATTTGATCTGGTTTGATAGAGATACCTGGTATAGAAGACAGCTTCTTCCTATTAGATATATAAGACACACTGTACATCACTACTTCGCGAAAGTTTAACAAGTTGCTTCTCTGGGGATTGGAATCCGGTAAACCTGGTTAATGCGTACCAAATTTTCAATAACCTCATGGTACCAAACAACTTGAAGGACTGGAGTAGGACGGGCAGCCCAGGTAATGCCTCACCAAAGTTGAAATAGCTATATACCCAGTTGGCTTGGCAAATTTTGACTAATCCGCCATTGTGGTAATGAATATGATTAACCTACATACCCTACATACATGCACAGTTTGAAATATCAACAGAAAATGTTGCTGGCCTTCTTAGCCTTTACCAAAAACTTGTTCTCTTCAATCATATTTGCTTACAAAATAATTAACCACCTCTGCAGTCACATATATAGTACATATAAATATGTCTGAATGTACATCACTAGTAGCAGACATCACAAGAATTAACATTGTATACTTAGCAGGTCACAAGAATTAACATTGTATACTTTGCAGGTCACAAGAACTAATATTGTATACTTTGCAGGTTACAAGAAGAAGATGTATACTTTGCAGGTCACAAGAATTAACATTGTATACTTAGCAGGTCACAAGAATTAACATTGTCAGGTCACAAGAATTAACATTGTCAGGTCACAAGAATTAACATGATATACTTAGCAGGTCACAAGAATTAACATTGTATACTTCGCCAATCTTCCTCTGTATATATACTCCAGCCAGTATATAGCTCATCCATAACTCATGATTGGAGTAACTTTGGCAAGCCAGTCACGACACCTGTTTAATTTAATTGATCAAATTTTATCCTGAAATATAGTACTGCTTTTATCTTGCATTCATCAGCTTCAGTATACTGGTAAAAATTCCCATCACTATTGTCATTGCACATCCCTGTCAAGTCTACTATATCCATAGAGAATAATACTTGCCAGGGATGGTGATTTGTCACGATAGAGCTCCTAAAAGTTTCCATAATGGGACGATGGCAATTTTTCTGAAATCCTTCATGCTGCCCTCCCTAGTCCGGATAGTCTTGGACCGAGATTGTTGAAGTCCATTGCTCCTGCAATATTTGTGCTTGTCAGACACCTGTTTACTCTAAGTCTAACTCAAACTCAAATCCCCAAAGATGGTGTGTTCACGTTATTACCCCCATACACAAGTCTGGAGACAAATCATCGGTTAGAAACTACAGACCCATCTCCCTTCTCTGTTGTATTTGTCTTGTCATGGAATGGATAATTTTGTGGGATTCATCTCACAATCTATCCCTCCAACTCAGTTTGGATTTCTAAAGGGACATTCAGCAACTCAAAAGCTGCATCATTTAGTCAACAGAGCAGACATTGCACTTAATGAGAAATCTCAATTGACACAGAGTACTTGAACTACAGCAAAGATTTTGATAGTGTTCCTCATCAAGGGCTTCTTTTCAAACTGTGGTGTTCTGGTATAACAGGAAAGCTGTGGCATTGGTTCAGAGGATACCTAGACTCTTGCTGTCAAATGGTATCACTAAATAATAATAACCACTCAGATCTACTTCCAGTCAGTTCCGGTGTTCCGCAAGGCAGCATCCAGGTCCATCACTATTTTTGATCTACATTCCAGCTACCATTTCTTCATCTTCTCTACTCTTATATCCAGATGATACCAAGTATTTTATAGGTATTAAATCAGTTTCTGATATATCCCTTCTTCAAAATGATTTGTCCTCACTGGCAAAATGGTTGACTGATTGGCATTTCTCTTTTAACATCGCAAAGTGTTGCCTTTTGAGGATTTTCTCAAAAGTGCCTGCTGTTGACTTAAATACGTTTTGGGGACATTTGCTTGCATAAACTCCAAAAAGAGTGTTAAAGATTAATTTCAAGTGACCTAACATGGAACCATCATGTATCAAACATCCTCTCAAAAGCCTATCATCCTTGAGCCTTGTACGTTGCACTTTCAAACATTGTGACGCGATTAGTGTCAAAAAGTTACTTTTTATGTCTCGTGTTAAATCCCAAATCACTTATTATTTCTCTGTCTGGCATCCTAACCTGAAGAAACATTTTATTCCTCTAGAACAAATACAAAGAAGAGATACTAAATTTATACTTAATGACTACAAATTTGACTACAAATCTCGCCTGTTGAGTGTACACATTCTTTTAATGATGACTCTTGAACTGAATGACATATTTTTTCTAGTTAAATCTTTAAAAGAACCTACAGGTCACTTTAACATCCTCAATTATATAATTCTATCATCATCGTGCACAAAATCAGGAGGTCACGTAAA
This sequence comes from Cladorhizidae sp. MBARI D1340-BT2, assembly GCA_028752905.1. Classification (NCBI taxonomy): domain Eukaryota; kingdom Metazoa; phylum Porifera; class Demospongiae; order Poecilosclerida; family Cladorhizidae; species Cladorhizidae sp. MBARI D1340-BT2. The sequence continues at coordinate 36,489,695 of JAQNBH010000013.1, read as the reverse complement.
GTTACTCCACATTCACCACCGCAATCAAAAGTCAACATTTCTTCTTTGATCGGCTCCCTCACCTATGGAACTCTCTGCGATGTATTGATCTGAATATGTCTTTGTCTAATTAAATATCTCTTAAAATCATATTTTCATAATCATTTCATTGCAAACTTTGATTCCAATAACTCGTGCACTTTCCACTTTCAATGTCCAGTGTATTGGCTGCTAGTTAATTTGTAGTAGACCATCAGTACAAAACTGCATCTTCATATCAGTCACCTCATCTGTAATTCATGTGTACTGTAAAGTGATAATAATAACAATACAATAATAATAACAACTACTACAATAATAACAACAATAATAATAACAACAACAATAATAACAACAACAACAATAACAACAACAATAATAATAATATCCTGATGAAGACTAGAGCAACTAGTCAAAACGTTGAGTGAATAAAAATTGAAGTTGATTATTGAGAAGGTGATTTTAAATAATAATAATAACAATAACACAATAATAACAACAATAACAACAACAACAGCAACAACAGTAGGATAAGGCAAAGAACTGGAGAGGTTAATGCCTGTACTCACTCCTTCAGCCTTGTCTGTTTTGGGGTTGGTCGGGAGTTGAACTTGTTAGCTTTTTAGTTATTTATTTATTTGTGTATTTATTGTTAATTATTATTATTTTGATAGTTTTGATATTTTTGGTATTTTTGTAATCTTCAAGAGAAACTCTTGGAAAACCCCCTTTTTGTAATTGATTTAAATAATAATAATAATAATAATAATAGTATATATTCAGAATGTGCCTTCTTTACAGATACAGAGCATGCTAAAGTTGATGCATGGGAAGCTAACCGCTCTGTGATCTCACCACCCACGTAATCAAAATAGCAGAAATCTGTCGGGGGACCCAAAACATGTCGACAGCATAAAATTAGTTAGTACAGAATAAAAAGCACAATAAAAGATGGTGGCAATATCAGTGGAAAACTTGATGGCTCCAGAATTATCAACATGGAAAAGCTATTAAAGTACACACTCCTGAACTGCAAGTGGATCTCACACTTTGGTTGGTGAAAAGGGAAGGCTCCATTTTTTGCTCAACATGCATCCAATCATCACTTATTAAGAGACATCAAAGAAAGTGAAAGGTCCATGAGGTTACTGCGAGGCAAGCATTGCAGCAGGGTGGAGTCAAATGGTGGTGGGTGGAGGACATACTCAGCTTGAGGAATGATGAGCATCACATGAGTGCCAGTGATGAACAAGGAAAGCCTCATGATGACAGAGCATAATGTTGGCAAATGGTGGAGAAATGAGCTTCTTAAGTCTATGGTGGGCAGCTAGGAAAGAGAAGAAGTTTGCAGAGGAAAGAGGGTGAGTAGTGGTCGACGATGGTTGGAATAAATGTTCACTAAACACTCATAAAATGCCTGTTATATAGGAGTTATATAGGAGTTGTTGCAACAGGCAAAAAAGTTGCACATTGAGGTGTGTAACAAGATTTGCGCTGTTTGAGCACAAGGCATCCCTCAGGACTATCATAGCTGCTACAAGAACTGGAGCACACCTTCATCTCAAATGGAAGAAGACATAATTCTGGAAGGATTCAAGAGAGCAGAGGAGATCTATGGGATTCGGTGCTTGCACTTTATTGCAGAATGTCCGTGGCTGGGGCCATGACATTAAAAAACTTGAGTGTGTAAATCATGCCTGCAAGTGCTACCGTTTGAGATTGGAAAGACTTGTGAAGGCAAAAAACCAAGTGTAAGGAAGGACTCACACGAAGCTATGCCATAAACTGACTAGTGCTTCCCATCGTGCTATAAAGATACGTAACCAGGGGCAAGACAAAAAACTTGCGCTGCAACTATTAGAACGAGATCGCATCAATGGACGATTCTGCTGCTTTGGACATCATGATCGCTGCAGCCCAGACTTCTGTACCTCTGTCAGAGAGAGAGAGCAAAGTCTGCACAGTCCATATGAGGCAGTAAAAATGATGAGGAGGGGGGGGGGGTCTTCGGAGGAAGGTCCTTTAGGCATTTTAAACATGTCCTACAATAAGATAAAATCATACATGATATAGAATCATGTCTATTTACTGCTCTGATTTTGCATTGTTAGGTAAAGCACAGGAACAAGGGAGGTTGTGGAGAGAAACAATTGCAGAAGATTCAACATGCGAGGAAAACAAACTCACTGATGACATTGACCCTAAACTAATGACTGGCATCTATGTTAAGCTCAGTGGATTGCAGCAGAGGCAAAATAATTACTAAACAATGGAACTACATGTTTAGCAGTGTGGGATGAACATCAGAATGAACTTTGATGGGGTGAAGGTCAGCAACCACTCTCAACATTTAGCAGTGTGGGTTGAACATCAGAATGAACTTTGATGGGGTGAAGGTCAGCAACCACTCAACATTTAGCAGTGTGGGTTGAACATCAGAATGAACTTTGATGGGGTGAAGGTCAGCAACCACTCTCAACATTTAGCAGTGTGTGTCGAACATCAGAATGAACTTTGATGGGGGGAAGGTCAGCAACCAATCTCAACATTTAGCAGTGTGGGTTGAACATCAGAATTAACTTTGATGGGAGGAAGGTCAGCAACCACTCTCAACATTTAGCAGTGTGGGATGAACATCAGAATGAACTTTGATGGGGGGAAGGTCAGCAACCACTCTCAACATTTAGCAGTGTGGGTTGAACATCAGAATGAACTTTGATGGAGGGAAGGTCAGCAACCACTCTCAGTTGTTCAGGAAGTATTGTTGCGTGGGGGAAGGCTTAACAGAACATGGGAAAGGACTGGAGACTGACCAGCTTCAAACAAAGTCTTTCTGACCACTGCAGATACTCTTCTAAGAAGCTAATGAGTAAGAGAAATTGAAAAGCTGCAAAGAAGATGTAGTAAATACTCCATAAGCTGCTATAGAGGCACAGGAACAATAAAGGCAAAGGAACAAGTAAATAATCCAACTGCTATAGAGGCATAGAATTCAATTTAATAGAATTTTTACATCACTATATATTAATATACACAATCAATGTGTTTTTGAGTGATGATCGTCTTTAGAAGTTTACTTTACTGTTTTTCTTCCAGATGTCATATGCATTTTCATACTGTTCAATTCCCGGATCTCTGTTGGTATCTCATTCCAGGACTTTACAACCCTGTTTGTGAAAAAGTTCTTTCTCAGTTCGTATTTGCTCTTTTAACATACAGTGCTCCTCTCTCATGGCTTCTTGTGTTCCGATTGTGGACATCGATCAATTGAGTGAACAGGCTATCTATATTAATATCAGTCTTCCCTGAATAGATCTTATAAAGCTCGATCATATCTCCTCTTGCACGTCTTTCCTCCAGTGATGTCAGCCCAGCCGTTCCTAATATGATTTTTCCTTGATCCCCGCCACCATTTTTGTCCCTCTTCTCTGCACTTTTACCACATATTGTTGAAAGAAACCATCTGAAAGTGTATCTAAGAACAGCTGTGTGCTTCCCTTGCTTGTTGTGAATAAATCCCAATCGATCTCTGGATAATTGAAGTCCCCTGTGATGATACATGGGGATTTTATTTGCTTTAGTAGTCCATTTAAAGCTCGTGAATTTTCCTCATCACTTTTGGTGACCTATAAATTGCAATTATTATTGTCTCCCCTGAATTTGTAATCCAATGCTCCAGATTGGTTAAAATCTTGTCTTCCAAACACCTGACTGTTCTCAATTGCTTTTAATCCATCCCTTACATAGATCAGAAGACCTCCTCCCCTGCCACCAAGTGTATCAGTCCGGTCATGCCTTAAAATTATCTGGAAACCTGAAATCAATAACTCTGCATCTGTATTTTCCTTCCTTCCTTCCTTCCAAAAACATGCTCAATAGCCACTGGCTAATGCAAAGAGCACACAATACACAAATACATTATGAATGTTATGAAATTGTTTGTATGTAATGTTTAAATAAGCTAAGAGAACGGGATTCCTTAATGCAGATTATTAGGTCAGGTATATAGTAAAATTATGTCTACCTTTATCTCTTCAGCTAGTATTTCCAGATCGTCTTCCTTTTTTAGTAAACTTCTTACGTTCGCTGCCAGGCACTTTATTGGTGCTTGGCATTGTCTCTGATCTTTTTCAGAAATGACCGCATTCTCGGACCCCAAATCTCTCCGTGTTTTGACTGCTTGTTTCAGTTCTCCGCTTCACTGTATATCTTCGAAAGCTCTTGCCTCTGCAATTTCGTCAAGTCTGGTCTGACGGTGTATTTAGTTGTTTCTCGAATCCTTTTAAAAAGCCGTAAGGATTTTCTGTGCCTCTTCTTCATCAGAAAAGCGGACCACTGTCTTTTCACTTTTCTTCCCACAGCGATATATATAGTAAATACTCCAGAGCTGCAATAGAATTGTGGGGAGTACCGAAACTTTCATACCGACACTCTTTGGTGGGATAACTTAACTACCAGGACGTAGTTGGTCTTTGGTTCTAAATCGGAGCCGTACGCGAGCTATGGTCATCGTCCTTCCCCCCACTGCGCATGCGCATATCTTTATTTCCATTTTACTCGCACTTGCCAAATTACTCCCCAGAAGATGATTCTGCCACCTGATGACCGTAGTAAGCTACGCAGTGTCAGTGGTAGGGTTAGTAGGTGCCACACTGAACTTATTCAATAATTAATGCTGTTATAGTTTTTTTAAATGTGATATTTATTATCTACAATAAAAAATTTCAGAGGTATATAAATAAATGTTATAAAAGTTACAAAACCAAAAAAACAGAAAATATACATTAAAAATAACAAAAAATAACAAAAAATAATAATTACAATTAGTACAAAAATACCAAAATAACAAACAAATAAATAAATAAATACGTAAATATATAATAAGCGAAAATCCAAAACTGATAGTTATGTTTTGTGCTCTAATTATTTTTTCTCCAGATTTGGACAATGGTAATGTAGATTTTAATAATTTAATTCTTCTGTTGTGCCTTGATATGGGCCATTACTAAAGTACATACAAACAATACTGACTACTGAGCTCTCTCTCTGCTCAGCTTCTGATGTACAGTTCTTAGCATTACATCTATGGCTGGCCTGAGGCATGGTGCTGTGGTATGCTTGTATTTGTCAAAGCTTATATACCCCTTCTCCTGGAAGTGTATGGAAGCATCTTGGTAAAACTGAATGTTCTCTCCTTAGCTGTTAAAATGCAAGATTCTCAAGCCGCCGTTCCATGCTCGCTGCCAAGATTGAGTTTGTGGATCTTGATCAAAGCTCTCGCTTTATGTAGGGCAAAGAGGAACTGGTCAAGTGAAGTTTTATGTTTTTGATGTGCTACCTTCCAACTTGCCAGTTTACAACTTGAGATAGATAGGAGTCCACCCACTGGAAGGGTTTTTGTAGCTAAAGCAGCTCGTGAAAAAAAAAGTCTGCCACCAATAGATATTTTTGTGTCTTTAGATCTGTCAGGCCAAAGGTCAGGACAAAAAGTGGTCCTCCCAGCCCTTTTTACCACAGATCTGGCCCCAGCCCTACTAGCTATATATGAGCTCCAAATACTTGTCCATCTCATATATACCTAGCTAACCAGAGCTATAGAATTGATCATGCACCGTGCTATAATTAAACTGGCTGTAAGTACTTAGTATTCGTGCCTTTAAATATTGTCCCCTATATTCATTACATGTATTATGTATCTCATCGTGTGCAGATATATATTATGTACTAGTGTGGATGCTAGGCATTGCCTACACAAATAGAGAAGTGTTGCAAGTATTGATTACAGATGACAGTGTTGTAGAGCTAATCTTTCTCTTTTGTGTTGGTGTGTGTGGACTGCCACCAGTTTGAAATAGACAATTTTTTAACCCCCCCCCTCAGCATCTGTGTGTATGCTAACTTATAACTTGGAAACCCATGGGCCAATTTCCATGTGGGATAGCAGACTGTCAGCATCCTCCATTTGAATTAGGATTGAGTGTGTGGTGCCGAGACATTGATCGAACCCTCAGATGAGGCATCATTTCTCCAGAAGTCATGGGATACTCCTGATGCTAAAATTGTTGGAAGGAGCTCCTAATGTTACTCTACGTGCACGGATTAGAGCTGCAATGAAGAAGCAAATTAGTGCTGGCTTTATGCTACCAATGTCCTCTGTGCACTTGGGAATGGATGATGAAGTGGTAAGAGTGGCCACAGGATTTCATCCTGGAATAGCTCTTTGCAGCCCTCTCTCTTGCCACCAGTCCAGTAGCCAAGCAGGGCACAAGTGGGATACATTGGAGGAAGATTTAGGGTTGCCATTCCAAACATGCTGTTCCCAATGACATTATCAAAAGGTCACTTGGTTGCATCAAAATCTCATATCTGGACCACCTGGCTGGGATGATGGCAAGCACCCTGATGGAGTGACTGTGGTGCCATGAAAGTCAGGGAAGGTTCTAGTCTGGGATGCTACCTGTCCGGACACCTCTCCCCCCTCATATTGTCTGGCGAATCTGGTGCACTTGTTTAACAGAGTTGAGTGTTAGAAGCTGCAAAAGAGTGCAAACATCTGACACTCTCCATTTTGTCCCCCTTGGGATAGAGACTTCCGAAGTGTTTGGCTGGGAGGCCATGACCTTTCTTAAGGAGGTGAGGGCAAAAATCGAGGAATTTAGAGGAGAAGATATCCCCTTACATGCTCCAGAGAATTTCGGTGGTCATGCAATGAGGGCAATGTGCAGGAGCAGTGCTGGGCTCTGCAGGTCCCCCAGGACACTTGTGATTAACTGAGGTGTTGTTGCTATTATAATAATTATTACATTACTACATAATTTTTTATTTATTTTTTAAAGTTTTAATATGCTTTTTGGAATAACAAAGTAACCATTGATCACTAGCCAACACAAAATGAGTCCATTCCCAAAAGTAAAATTCAATTCACTCGCAATTTTTAATAAATATATAATTATACAGTGTAGCTATATACTCCCTTTAAAATGTTCCCTAAAGGCCACACAGTGTTTAGTTTGGATCAGCCCATTGGGTCCCGAGCTATAAGCCAACACACATAGATACATTTTGCATTATATTGTAAATACATGCACATGAAATGGCCAAGGATAATTAAAAATTCATTCCAATATGAACAGAAGAGTTATTTCATCAAAGCTGCTCGAGACATTAACTGTAGGCATATATTTATGGTCATGTAATCTTGTGGAATCATGTGATCCCATCCCTACAATGACATGGCTTTCCAACGCTCCATCAAAAGCATCTCGCATTTATCATGGAGGGAACCTTGACACAAGTCTTGGGCTAGTTTTCTTGCAACATTCCTCATCAGTGTGTGGGCGTGGCCATCGTGAAATATTGCCATGGTGATGGAGTCATCTGTGTTCTGATTGGCATAGTGTACTAGTGTTCCCAGGACATCGACGAGTCTCTCCAGTAGCACATTTCGAGCCTGCATGTGTGATAGAAAGAAATACATGTACATGTAGGCACATGCACATATATGTGGGCACATGCATGTATATAGATGTGGGTACATGCATGTACCTGTAGGTGCATGCATGTATATGTGGGAACATGCATGTACACTGTGTAGAGGATTGGTATATTAGCACTAAAGAACTATCGCTGCCACTCAGTCATCTTCACCCCTCCCCCCCTGCCCCCACCCACATAAATATATCTGGCCTGTTAATTTAGCTAATACATTAATTTAGCTAACACACACACACAACTGAATATACAGCTGCAGGACTTGAATAGGGTAAATGCTTAGAGGTTTTGCGTGAAGAAATGCCCTACTTGGATGGGTTCATGAGGTCATGAGGTCATACAATTTCTGCTGCACTGCAGAGTTGATGCTGTGATTTTCCCTCCAATAATCCCCCACCCATATATAGTGTTAGCCAGCCGCAGTTGGCATGTGAAGTGAGCCCCCTACAGAGAAATCTTCATGGACTTGAAGGTTGTTATCAACATGTTGCCCACAGAGGATCATTAGTCTGCATTACTCAGGTCAGTTGCAAGCGTCATCAACCAATACCGGGCAAATGACTTCACAGGTAATTTGTCAGGCATTTCTCCTTGAGTCTGATGAGCCATGATGACAGAACTCTGTTATCTGGCCATGTAAATATGTATGCAGTACTCTCATCCACTTGAGAAGCTCTCCTGGTCTCACTACTTAAATCTCATCTATAAAACTACTTGATAAAATACTCGCCTCCACCACCTGTAATCTTCTTGTTTCCCTAGCAAAGAAGCATTAAAATATGTAGATATTAACTCTTCAGGTGCTGCTCTGCAGGAGTGCTACTCGGCATTCCTCCAATACACCTTCAAATTCAAAAGCTTGAATGGAGAGAATATTATGTTTTTAAAAGGCAATCTTCCAGTTTGAAAATCCTGCCTTCAAAAAGGCTTCGTCTTTATAAAGAGTGACTGGAAGACGCCTATACGAAAGTCAAAGAAAAGCACACTGCAACATGCAGCCATGGTTAGGTCTTGATGAGGAGCAAAGTACACTGCAACATGCAGCCATGGTAGGTGTCAAAGAAAAGCACACTGCAACATGCAGCCATGGTTAGGTCTTGATGAGTAGCAAAGAACACTGCAGCATGTAGCCATGGTGAGGTCTTGATGAGTAGCAAAGCACACTGCAACATGCAGCCATGGTAGGTCTTGATGAGGAGCTAAGCACACTGCAACATGCAGCCATGGTGAGGTCTTGATGAGTAGCTAAGCACACTGCAGCATGCAGCCATGGTAGGTCTTGATGAGTAGCAAAGCACACTGCAGCATGCAGCCATGGTGAGGTCTTGATGAGTAGCAAAGAACACTGCAGCATGTAGCCATGGTGAGGTCTTGATGAGTAGCAAAGAACACTGCAGCATGCAGCCATGGTAGGTTTTGATGAGGAGCTAAGCACACTGCAGCATGTAGCCATGGTGAGGTCTTGATGAGGAGCTAAGCACACTGCAGCATGCAGCCATGGTAGGTCTTGATGAGGAGCTAAGCACACTGCAGCATGCAGCCATGGTGAGGTCTTGATGAGGAGCTAAGTACACTGCAGCATGCAGCCATGGTGAGGCCCTGCCGGAATATGCCCAATTTTTTCCCATTATTCCCAATTTTTTCCCATTATTCTATTCCATAACTCTCAAGATATATGCTATTATTTTCAAAATAGTATATATATAATTATTATTCTCACTGTCATTAGTGTCATACCCATTATTCCAGCAAATTTTACTGCCATTAACTAATCCTACACCAACACCATCAATATTTTTAAAAAGTCATGAAAATGGGAGGATAAAAACTAATTAGAATTGTACTGCAACAATAACAGAGGTTTCTATATAGTCCTCCAGTGCATTAGTTTGTCTCTCTGTAAATCTGTTTGATAATAAAGAAAAAATACGTTCAGCTGGTTGAAGGAGTAATAACAATTTACATGCATTTGACCAACGAGCAGGTCTTCTATGTGCTTCTTCCATCACTCAATTTCATCTAACCATGGAGAAACATCTTCAGCAGCAGCAAAATACTTTGGAAGTTAACCTTTAGCCCACCAATTACGGTGTCCGAATTTAAAAAAGGAAATATACGGAGCTCATCAATGTCACTTCCAACTGACTTACTTTAAGGGGGTGGTAACCCATATATAATTATGTTTAAAAATTGTTTTTTTATTTTTATTTTTTATTTTGTTACTACAGGCATGGAGAAGCTATGTTTCAAAGTATTAGTGAATTCCATTGTAAAGTTATGGATGATTTTCACCCAGTTCACTTACATTTCTCTCTGTTCAAGGAAGAAAAACCAAAGAAAAATCGCTCCTGTTCTATCGGTCATAACTTCGTGACCACTTAACCTATCCATATTCTAAAAAGACCAAAATAAAGCCTAGATTACCTCTGGGTGGTTTGCGCAATAGCATGGTGTAGTAACAGCTTCTGCGCATCGCATGCAAAAAACCCGACCATTACCGATTCCAAGATGGCGACCTAAGGTTTTTTATCGTGCTACTGTTGTTTCAGATGACTGGAGTTTCTACTCCAATTCCAGGTACTTCAACTCCAGTGATAACAGCATCGAGGAAAAAGTTGGCTTGGGACATAATTGCAACTCAAACACTGCGACATCTCATTGAGAAGGACAAGAGGATCTGTCGGGCTGAGGTAAAGGACCAGGAGGCAGTGAAGAAATGTAGGCGAGCGATGAGGATGGACAGAGTAGATCTATTGGATGAACAACAGGAGGTAGAGGGTACGACCTATGAAGCTGGAGGATTTGACTGATTGCTTCCCAAATGCATGATTCAAGTGACAATTCATGTTTTCAATGGAAATCGTGGCGAAGATGGTGTGCTGACGTTGAAAAGAATGCCACGTTGAAAAGAATGCCTCCAACTTTGAAAGCGATTTCCAGAAAACAATGAATTTCGACTTTATTAAAATTCCTGTGGCTCAAAAAAATACTTATATACAAACATTTATATATCATTGTAAAGCTTATTCCCTACTCTACACTTTCATCGGACAACTTAATTATTTTTAGGTAGGAGTCACTTGTTATGTGTGCATGTTTGATACTGATTTCAAAAGTATATATACATTTGCCTCCATTTTTTTGTTGGTGGGCAATTTTCAACTTTTCTTCTGATGAAAAGATACCTTAGAGGTTATTATTAGTAACCTGTGAGTTACTGGAAGGTTATCCTTTATTATAATTTTTATGGTGAATATTCAGGTGCATGACTGAAGCAATTATTCATTTGGAAAGCGCTATTGCTTAGCATTATAATATATATCATTGGAAAGCATATAAATTAAGCTATCTTTTAAGACCAGAATTACCAGCCGAAAAGAAAAAACAAAGTTATGAGGGTTAGAAAATACAGATAAAATTGTGTGGTTTGTGGGTTACCACCTCCTTAACCGGATCAAAGAATCTTGCATACTTGAAAGCAGTAAGAGCTATGTTAAGGTCATCCTCAAACTTCTGCTTGAAGTACTCAAATGCTGGTTTTGCACATATTTTTTTGCTAGCATATCTTTTTGGGTAGTCACATTCCCTGACCATGACAGCTTGTCTGCAAGGGCATACACACTGGGATAGTGCCCAGTGGTGATTGCAGATTGAAGAGTCATAATTTCTTTGATAAGTTGTGAAGACTCCTTCCAAGCAGTACATAATGGCTCTCCGGCATCAACTGATATAGCCAACTCCATGCATAGCTTACGGTATGTGGGTGGATGTTCAAGGATTTCTTAGCTGTAGCCGTGATGAGGGAAGCTCATCATTTTTAAGAAATGAGTGAGGGAGAAATTTAAAACTCCCATACTTGATACTGTTGCCTAGGGTTGGATTGGAATGTTTTCCAGAAGTCCCAAAACCAAGCTAGCTTGGAAGACCAAGACGGGCTTACCTATTGCCACGTATTCTACGACTAGATGGTGGTCAGGGGGAAGTCCTAAAGTAATGTATGTTTCATTTGGTGATGTTCACCAACTTGACCAATGGTGTGCGAAAAGCAACCGACATCAAAAATATTAGGATAACCAATTTTTAAGGTTCGGATAGCTACATTATTTATGGATGCTCGATCACACATTGCAGCTACTATCTTGTTGCTACTAATTCCTAGCTCAGTAGAAAGGGTAACTATAACTGTCGAGCCACTTCTTCCCCAGTCATACTTTTGGATAAAAGCATTAATTTCACAACACGCTGTTTGATGCACCATTATCATTAATGTAGCGAAGAACAATTACCATAGCTTCACACACGTGTGGTCCCACCGAAACAAACCTACCGATGTCACAGGGTGACATGTCTCCAACAGAAACACTGTAATTAACACTTATATAATGTGAAAGAACATGCAGTTAGTGTGGTAATAATGCACGTGGATGGATTTGATTGGTCAGTGGTGATGTCATATAGCTTGAGTTTTTGTCCATGTGTATGGGCTTACTCTAGTTGAGGGCCTGCAGCCTAATTAAGGGCATGGGTTTTTACTCAACAGAGTGTAGAGCCACTATATATATATACTGAGATTGTATTGCATCAATGTGTCAGAGATTATAACTTAGTATTTAGGCCTACATATAATATAGCCTTGATTGGTTGAGAGAATACCTGGTGGCAGCAATCTACCACAGAAGAAAGTGTCTTGGGGTTAGCTGTGATGGCTGCCCTGTGACATATAGGTGGCAGCGGTGGAATAACGTGACAATTGAGGAGAGTGATATTTAACCAGTGCTATTAGCTAGCTAGTGAATAGCTGACGCTACTTGGTGTAGTTCACTTGTTTAGAAGTTCTGAGGGTGAGTGCCTTTTTGTAAGCTAAAGACAAGCTGTGAAAGCTGAGATGTCACTTACAAGGAGTTAAGGCAAGTGTGGAAACACAGAAGGAAGAGATGGGCACAGAGCAAACCCCTACAATCATGTTGGTGAAGTTCATGCAGGAGATGTCTGAGAGAGCCGATATGAGGGAGAGGATGTTGCAAGATGAGATGAGGTCAAGAGCGGATGCAAGGAAGGAGGAACGATGACAGCAAGCGAAGCGCTGGGAAGAGTTATTGAGCAGGAGACATGGAACGGGTTCACTCCGTCGGAACTCCTTTTTGGAAGGCAGCTTGCCGGCCCCTTGCAGACACTGGGAGGCAGAAGGAAGGAAGGAAGGAGGAAGACTACACCATAACTTAGTATTTAGGCCTACATAGCCGTGATTGGTTGAGGGAATCCCTGGTGGCAGCAATCTACCACAGAAGAAGTGTCTTGGGGTTAGCTGTGGTAGCTGCCCAACCATTAATATCATCACACACCTTTTTTCCTTCCTGATGCCGAACAAATGGTATCATTTCGCGTATATGTTGACTACCAGTAAGTCTATAGGAATTTTCTTCAAGAAGTTCCCGAAAAAGATCAATTTTTTCCAAAGGAACACCAGCCTTTAGGAAACAAGTCAATACTTTAACACGATAGACACACGTAGCTTCTGGTAGATTTTCTCCAGAAGGAAGTACTTCTTTGTCATACACCTTCAACATGTCTGCTATGTTTTTCTCTCAATATCTTTAGATGCTAAGCAGTCTAATCGAGCAACATGTTTAGCAGAATAACACTTTTCTTAAGAGACAAAAATTCTCTGCACGAGCCACAATTTTTTTTACCCTTAACAGCAGAAAGATGTTGATGTGGGAATCCTTTAATCCTTGAAGACAGTGAAACACTTTGAGGTTCAGCAGCAACAGAACCCTTACCCTTCTTCACACCTTTGGAAGGATTACACATAATTTTTCTTTTTCGTGACAAATCTGTGGCAGCTGGGGTCTTTAAGCATTAACAACAGGTGCTATATACTTCGATGACCTCTGCCTCATGGCTACTATCAGTGCTGCTGTGCCTGTGACTGTTATCAATAGCAATTACACTTTCTTCTGCCATTTCCATGTGCTTTTCTTTTGATAACCCTTTTACCCGTTCGGTAATTGAAGGGGGGAAAAAAGGGGGGGAAAAAGAGGGGAAAAAAGCAGTTGCAAATTTAATCATACTGATGTGCGATGTCAGATGTCGAAAACGTCGTCAGGTTCTGCATCTCATTGATAGAGACTGAGCTCCCTGCAGCTCCACACCAGCCCTGGCCCTTTGTGTTATCTTTTCGAAAGAGTTGATTTAGTAAGAAAATAATCTTTGTGAGACCCTTCCTAGCTGGTTTGAGAAGATTTCCTAAAAGCCTGGAAACTCTGATGATGCCTTTGTAAGTTATAGCTATTATTTTAGCCAGCTAAATATTACTAGCTGATTTTTCCCCTTTTGCTATTAATATATTTTTATTGCTCTCTCAAGAGCCATGTGAACGAATGTCACAGCACAGCTGATTTACATAACAAGACCAATTATTCTCCAGAAAGTAGTTATTATTTTAGCATTATTCTCTTGCCTATTATTATGCTAGCATAATCCAGCAGGACCTAGTCATGTTAGGTCTTGATTAGCAGCAAAGCACACTGCAGCATGCAGCCATGGTTAGGTCTTGATGAGCTTGTCTTTGCTTTCCAATACATGTATGGGAAGGGATGGTGAACTTTTTCTGGGATTAAATCTCCAGAACTCATGTGCTGCAGTTCGTACAATACAAGGTTGCTCGCCCATTCCATTTGAGAATTCAACATCATTGCTAACTTGAGTTGCGTGCATATAAAGTTAGAATATATAATCCCCGTGGCTATGCATGTTTACTTATCTGATGGCTGCTGATACAGTGAGATGATTCCCCTGGCTTAGAACAGTGGCGTAGGAAGGAAGTTTGGCATGGAGAAGCCATGTACTACATCAATTGTGACCACAGGGGGTGATGTATGGGTGTTGGGATAGGGGATTATTCTCCCAAAAGGTCGTCTGAAGTTATTTTAGGTGCATCTGAGGGGAAATTATATATGTGAAATACTAACTAGGTCGGACTCGGTTCTTGTTGTAAGCTCTTTTATTATTGTGTATAGTTTATTGTTTATTACATAGTATAGTTTATTATATAGCATTGTTTATTATATAGTATTGTTTATTATATAGTATTGTTTATTATATAGTATAGTTTATTATATAGTAGTTTATCGCACAAGCATTTATAGGATACATTACCTTATTAAATAAAGCAGTATAATATTGTTAATAATTTTTTTAAATAAAGTGCACTTATTCATATGTTTATAGAGCCCCCTTCCCTCAAGTTCAAAAGTTCATGTGATGACTAGGGAAATGGCTCGTCCCCAATCCTGATGGCAAAGATCCCATTACTGAGGCTGCATTCCCACGCTGCACAGCCATAGAAATCCGTTGAAGAAGATGTTGATGGGAGTTCTCTTCGTAAGTCACCAACCCAGGCGGCGTCCAAACTCCCTGAAGAATGCCTTTGCTTGAGGCCCAAAGGATCCACACGTCTCTACTGCCACAGGTACAAACTTGTATGCCGAGTTCAGGTGGGCGTACTTCTCACCCTTCAAAATCTCTGCCTGGGCTACCACTGCACCAGCCTCAGTGACTGCAGCCAAAAGGTTGGATGGGGCAAAGGTGTCACTGCAGGTTGCATCCCATACCAAGAGTCTACCACTTGACCATGGAATGATGGACATGCCATCAGGTTTCTTTCCATCTGGACCTGAGGGCTCCAGCCGGGAAGGGACATTTGCAGCAGTTAATGACCGGTGGATGATGTCATTTAAAGCACCATGGCGAGAAAGCCTTCCCTGACTGTGCCTGCAGCTCAACCCATGCGTGCCAAACTGGTTGACATCCGATTCACAGTAATTACAAGAGTGTGGCTGGCACAGGGGTGCTCCAAGACGTAGCCCAACTGCTATTCGAACTACATCAGCGCTCATTCGGAGACCCAGTGAGGAGATTGGCGGGGCATTAAGCCAGGCACCTGACTCACATGCAGACACTGCGAGGAGACGAGCTCTGGTTTTGGGGTCACTAGCATTCCGCAAAAGTGACTCTGCCCTTTCCAAAATACGAGGGATGTCCCACGACTTCTGCTGATGGGAAGCAGGTGGGGCTGGAGGAGGCAAGACAAGGTCATCACCCCAGAGTGAAAGGGCAACCTCAATCTCAGAATACTGGACAGCACTAAACCGAGGGGGGAAGGATATGGTGAATGAGATTGGACGATCCATCAGCAGAAGGCAGAGGGAGCAAGATGAACCGCACTCCTAATTCCAATTCCCCCATGGTTCACTGGAAGGGTGGCCTGTAGCCAAGAAGGGTCATTGTTCTGAAAATCTATATTAGTGATATTGCTGAGGATCGACTTGAGAAGGTAGTCATAGGCTGGGAGATGACTGGAAGAGAAACAGGGAGCAGAGCGGAGAATGTGCATCATCTTAGGGATCGCAAATGAGTGATGCAACAATGTGATAGCATCATGTGATTGCAAATGACAAAGTCTATCACCCTTCAACTGCAGCAGCTCTGTCTTCTCCCTTACACATGTTGTAACCCTCCAATAGGAGAACCCAAGAGATTGGCATTCTCTGGGTTAATGATGATAACTCCTGGAAGAGCAATGAGGACGATCCCTCGAGAGGTAGAATCCTTACAGATCAATTCTGTCTTTCCTCTGTTTAGCTCAAGGCCCAGAGCACCTGCTTCAACCTCAATAGTCTTGAGATCACAAATTACATCTTCCCAGTTGCCTCCCAGAGTTCCATCATCCAGATAAAAACACAGAACTCTGACTTTATTATATAGTATTGTTTATTATATAATACTGTTTATTATATAGTATATATATAGACTGTTTATTATATGGTATAGTTTATTATAGTATAGTTTATTATATAGTTTATTATATAGCATTGTTGATTATATAGCATAGTTTATTATATAGTATAGTTTATTATATAGCTAGTATAGTTTATTATATAGTATTGTTTATTATATATAGTAATTTATTATATAGTATGTTTATTATATAGTATTGTTATAGTATTGTTTATTATTATAGTATTGTTTATTATATAGTATAGTTTATTATATAGTATTGTTTATTATATAGCATTGTTTATTATATAGCGTTGTTTATTATGTATTGTTTATTATTATAGTATTGTTTATTATATAGTATTGTTTATTTATTATATAGTATTATAGTATTGTTTATTATATAGAATATAGTATTGTTTATTATATAGTATTGTTTATTAGCTATAATATAGTATTGTAGCATTGTTTATTATATAGTAGTTTATTATTATAGTATTATTGTTTATTATATAGTGGTTTATTATATAGTATTGTTTATTAGCTATAATATAGTATTGTAGCATTGTTTATTATATAGTATTGTTTATTATTATAGTATTATTGTTTATTATATAGTAGTTTATTATATAGTATTGTTTATTATATTATAGTAGTTTAGTAATAGTTTAGTAGTTTATTTATTATTATTATTATTCATTAAAATAATTTAATTAGTAGTTTATTATAATTATAGTATAGTTTATTATATAGTATTGTTTATTATATAGTATAGTTTATTATATAGTATAGTTTATTATATAGTATAGTTTATTATATAGTATTGATTGTTTATTATATAGTATTGTTTATTAGTTATTTTGTTCTTAATGTTATTATTTGATGGTTAGTTTATTTGATGGTTAGTACTTTGTTTCTATTATGATGCATATATAAACATTAACCAATGGAATTTTTTTATTTATTGTGAATTAGTAATTGTTATATAGAAAAATTACATATGACAGAGAACAACATGCCATACCTCAAGTTAAAAAGTTCATGCGATGACTAGGGAAATGGCTCGTCCCCAACCCTGATGGCAAAGATCCCATTACTGAGGCTGCATTCCCACGCTGCACAGCCACAGAAATCCGTTGAAGAAGATGTTGATGGGAGTCCTCTTCATAAGTCGCTGTATATAAACATTATATTATTAAGTTTGCTTGCTTTTCTTGTTGTTAACATAAAAATTAATAGTCAGTAGGTAAAAATTCTTTGCCGATGACTGGACTCCTTTACATGGCAATATCCCTCAAAGATAAATGGTCTGTACGACTCATGTGTACATGTAACACCATTAAATTGTTTAGTCTAGTTTGAGTCATAGTATATATATAGCTCTCAAGTACGACTTTAGACGATGCAAAGAACTGAAAGCTCACTCACTGCATTGGCTGGCATAACAAGTATTAAGGAGGCCGATGCACACACTGCAGACATCAAAGACCTCTGAGCTGGAAAAAGCTAACGTAAATAGTGAATAATTGAGTGAGCTGACTCACACGGAACATTAGTAGAGAAAATTGCCAGCTGCAATCATTGGCATCAAAATCATCCTATAGAAATTCTTTACAGACTTAAGTTCTTCATCATACTTCTCATTCTGAGCTGATTTTACCAGAAAAGCTTCAAGGTTTGAATATATACAACTTGTGGCCAATATACAATTTGTGGCCAGGCTGATCAAAGCGAGAGCTTCATAAAAAATAACTCTGTAATAATCTGCATGAAAATTACCTCCTTCATCCTCATACCTTCTAGGTCGTTTTCGTTGTCGTGGAAGTGCAGGTTGGTCAAGACCAGCAGCTGGTGCACAACTTTTCCCCAAAATAATTTGAAGCTCTCAAGTACGCGGGGACTGCAATGTGATCACGGTCATTTCAGCAACCTTTTGTCCTTCTGCTGCTGATATAGTTGCTGATTGCAGGGTTTTACTTAAATTATCACTATGATTAAGCAAAACCTCTCCCAAAGATGCTCCAAAGAAAAAATCAACTGATTTCATGGAAGCTGGTGCCCCTATATATAATCCGACTCCATATCTCAGTCTCTCTCACAAATTCTAGAGACTCAATCCACAATATCTGTAAAATGTCATATATAGTTGGCAAGTATGCTCCGTAAAGCTTGGGCTCTGACAGTCCATCTTGTGGGACAGAGTACACGAATACCAGGTTTTCAGACAATTGTTCTTTCAGCTTATGGAAAGTTGCATCACGACAAGATTTCTTGATTAGCTTAATCAACTCATAAGCAGTATTCGTTGCATTTCTCATCAATTTAGATTTCTTTACTGCATCATTACATGCCAGGTTGAGTGCATGGCCGTAACAATGGCTGTAAATTGCTCTTGGTTCTTGCATTTGGATCTTGGTTGCTACTCCTACATGTGATCCTGACATAGACGAAGCCTCATCGTAACATTGACCTCAAATTTTAGTGATTGAGACATTCAGCCTTTGTAAGACATCAAGTATGACATCAACTATATGGTACTGAAGCTTGAGTAGAACCGACCTGGTAAAGACCTATAAACTCCTCATGACTTTCCAGTTTACAGTCAACCCATCGAAAGCAGATAACTACCTGCTCCTTGTTAGAAGCGTCTGTGGTCTCATCAACCATTATAGAAAGAAAAGGTGCTAATCTAAGTGATTCTACAACACCACGAAGAACTTGTAGAGCCATGGTCTTTAGAAGTTCATTCTACATGTCCGGAGATGTAGTCTTCCTTTCCAGCCAACTTGTAATTTTGGCATCATCTTCGGCTCGTAACTTCATAAGCTGTACAAAATTTGAGTCACTTTCATCTCCATGCCCTCTTAGTGGCAGACCTTGCCGAGACAAAAACTTCATATTTGAAATTATTATAAGAAGACATTGTCGTCATTCCAACTTTTCTCTTCTGAGCTCAGAAGACAATGATTCAGCAACATTGACAGATGTGGATGGGAGTGTGACAATTAAAAAAACTGCTTCTTTATGAGCTTCGCTTAATGCATGTTGCTGGAATTTGGAAGTAGCAATCTTTCCAACTTGTACATCCCTTGGATATGAAAGACAAATCATAATTACATGCCCACAGAATTTTCTTGCTAGGGCTCTTGATTATCAATGTAATGGAGCCAAGACCATCTAGCATACCATGATGGCTGAAAACTTCTCTGAACTACAACTTTCTTTCCAAAGCTTCTTTTGGGGTATTGAAAAGAATGAGGCTGATGAGCTGAAGGTAAACAACTTGAAGAACTGGCAGTTGGCACACTCATAGTAGTACAACTTAGAAACCAAACAACTTGTGGTTAATTCTGAGGGCTTAGCTGCCGTGACGACCCTTACCGACTAAAGACGATCATTACCTGTTGTGCGGCCTAAAAAGTGGTGACCTCTGAATCTCCTACGCCATTGTAGTAGAATCACTAAACCACTTTCCTAGCCTCAGATAGAGCTAACCAGGTTCATGGAGGCACCGCTCCAAAATGATCACGTGACCAATGTTGGAGGCATGTGCTACAAAATGATCATGTGACTGTCACACAATAATTCATTAGCCACTGTTAATGGCTTCCAAAGTTGGGACATGCTATCTGGAAAGCTCATAAATAATTAATGAGGGCAGAATAGACCTATTGTGCTGCATGGTTTGACCCACTTTAATATGAGATGCAATCCCCACTCACTCAAAAACACCAAAACTCGTATCTCAGTTAAAACTCGCATTGTGAGCTGCACATTGTTAGCTGGTTTATTTCAGCACCTGTAGCTCTCACAGTAAGAGTGTGGACAGCTTAGAGTGGGAGTCTGATTGATAGTGCTGTAACACTGGACATTCCAGCTCCTTAGAGTCTGATTCTTCTGTCTCACTTCTGGAGCCACATCAGCCATGTATGTTCTGATGTTGCCTTCACTGGTGCATCCCTTAGGAATAAGCAATCGATTCTCCAACCACATTATATGAGCAGGACTAAGCACAATCCTATGAAGGTGAAAGTAATTTTGCAAGTCTCAATCATAGTAATAACAGAAAACAAAGTATGATAATAACTTCCAGCTACTCATAATTATTGTAAAGATAACCTTTCTGGTTGATAATTACAAGATTATAAACATAATCTCCAGGCCAGACCATATGCTACACAAGCATGTCCAGGAAACTTAAATTCATGGCATCTAAAACTCCATTTACATATATATATATTTTTAAATGAAAGCCAAAAAGCCTAGCATGGATCACTGCATGTGCAGCTTTATAATCTCAAGCATGTAATGGAAATCACTTATAAAATCTGATACTCAATTCACTAGCTACCAAGTTGGAGTACACCATTTTTGAAGCTAGCATTCCTTCCAATTAGGAATTCACCATGCAGCTGTTCCCATTTGCGAATGCAGCTAGTTTTCTTTCATCCAGCTTTGAATCTGCTGCCATTTTCTCAACCTTTCTCTTCATTATGATGACCATTCCCAGTTAATGGGTAAATGTATGGTGAATATGCACACAGATACATATATATATATATATATAAATATATATATATATATGTAATAGCTCTGCCTTAATACAGCATTGAGCACTATTTGTAGCCTTCTCAGCAAACTACCTTCTAAGTATATATATAAATATATATAAATGGATAGATAGATATGTATATATACCATGTGCAGCAATACCAACTTTTCCATCCTGCTCTCCACTGAGAGCTCACTTCCCTCTCCGAGTACTAATGAATGGCTTGAAGCATTAAGTGGGGAATGTATACAGAAGGATTAAAATTATAATACAACAACAACGATTGATTTTTATAGCAGATGGGACAAAATTTCAATTCTAGTATTGTTACTCTAACCATTGTTCTAGCCCCACAGGGCTAAAAATAATCTATACATTACATCATATGGCATATATGATGCTCAGATTGTGAATGAAGAGGTAGCCAAGAATTCATAAACATCCTTAAAGATTCCAACTTGGTGCAAGGTTGGACAACCAAAAAGATCAAATTCTAAAACGGAAATATGCATGTGGAAGTAGCTATGGCTGTGAGAAGAGTTTTGTAAAGAATACTTGAAAACAGTTGCAGCTTTGATAACTAACACCAGGATTGATGAGCTAGTATATGAAAGAATGTTCCAGAGCAACATATGAGTACTGAATGCACTCTGGAACAATGTGGGATAATTGCAGAATGAGCAATTCTCACATGCAGTCAAAATGCACCACATTCCCTCAACAATTACTCATCAACACCAAGCTGTTCAGTATGGCTGACATGCCCTGATAGAATTTTGTAGGATTGAGAGTCTTCAGAATCATCAATATTGTGAGAAGGAACTATCGTGAGGTCCAGAATTGAAGGTGGAGTCATCTCAGGTGGCGTTGTGGTTAGTACTGATGAGGGGCGTTTGCCTTGAATGTTAGTATTTGCAAAAGCCACAGCTTATATAAGTTTTTGACAATGGGTGTGATGAAAAGTTAGCATCTGGTATTGTCTCTGGAGAGCCACAACAAGGACCAATGTGACGAGAGATAGAGTTACAGAAAGACCAGATGGGTATAATCCCTGAACAGACATCACCTCAAGGTCCGCTAAATATTCTACACCATGCCTTAGCGAGGCTTTGGCTTCAGTGTGCAGCCAGGGTGAAACAGAGGTGCATGTAATTCATGAGAAAATGAGGTGTTGTGAGGAGGTGGTGCAAGAAGAAGGCCATAAAAGGTGAGCATCGAGGGAACCCTGAGAGGTGAAGGAGTTTTAAAAGTACTTTGCAATTGCTAGGTAAGGGAGATATTGCTTTTCCCAGGCCAAATGTTTTTTGAAATAATTGCAAGGTAATGTCTGCCATGGTGCTACATGCATGCATTCCACATTGTCATTACCCTGATAGTGTATATAGCTGATAATTCAAGATTTGGTGATACCAAAAGAAACTGAGGGATTCAAACTTTGCACCTCTATAGCAGTGTTCATTCTGAAGCAGTTATATGATAAGCATGCTATTAATTTTAATAGCAATTGTGAGGTACAGGAAATGTAAAATTTTAGTAATTGACTGTGTTTCTAGAGAATGGAAGTAAAGATGACGAGGGGGCAAAGTAGCAATATATGAAGAATGAGGACTGGCAGTCGGGGAAGAGTTCCATGTTTATAATCATCATCAAAACTCAAGAGAAATGTGTAGTTTATCCTGTCACTTGAACATTTTGCTCTAAACAAGTACAAAACAGCAGAATAAGTACTACAGAGAGAGACTTACAAATACACTGAGTTTGTTGTATCGATAAGACTGAGCTAACACAAAAATTGCAGATCTAATACAAGACGGAAGTTTCTAAAACAGCATGGACAATATTGAATGAAATATTCTCGGATCATATGAGATAATTTAGCAATTCTCATGTGCAGACAACATCCACAGCATCCACAACACTTTGAGCCAGCTGCCTCTTCAACCCTTCCCCCTCCCTCCCTCCCTCCCTCCCAAGCTTTCTTACTAATAATCGACTCCATATCTAGGGATACC
Organism: Cladorhizidae sp. MBARI D1340-BT2; assembly: GCA_028752905.1. Taxonomy (NCBI): domain Eukaryota; kingdom Metazoa; phylum Porifera; class Demospongiae; order Poecilosclerida; family Cladorhizidae; species Cladorhizidae sp. MBARI D1340-BT2. Next base: position 36,466,844 of record JAQNBH010000013.1, on the reverse strand, counting down.
ACACCAACAGTGTTAGAAAAGATTTTATGTCATTTCAGAGCTCTCTTTATAAGCTCTAGAAATAATTGTGTGAGGTTACTTGCTGATGCTATTTAATTCTCACAGCAAAAGAGCAGAGTGAGCATGATGGATGTCTCAATTAATCCTGTGGATACGAAATTCAAGTCTCTATGAAAAGCAAACTGACTATCAGAGTAGAAGAAAGATTGTGAGCCATCCACTAACATGCATCTCTGACAGACCATTGAGGTCACACTGAGAGGTCACACGAAACCTCTTAGCTTAAAAAGTTAGAAGCAGCAAAATCCTTTCCTCCAAAGTTTACCTTTTTCCACTGAGTTAGCTGCTTGTATGTTCTTATGCTATCAGCATGGAGGAAACCACCTCTATCACTTTTATTTTTTACTGAAAGACCGAGCACTTATATGTGCATGGGCAATACTTAACCACTAAAATAAATTACACCTCATCCCCCACACCTCTAGCCAGGTTCAAAGGAGAGGGTTCAGGGTCCAATTACATTGAAACCAGTGTAACCTTGTTAGTCACAAATTGTGTCATTTAGAGCGGACCTCAGGTATTTGAAATGTTCAGTACGTCATTTAATAAAAAAATATAGCTTGTGAATTATATCTGTCGCATAAGTATAAAGAAATATATACTAGGAACCTAATTCAAATCATGAATGTAAAAGTGAGGTTTAGGAATTCCTGGGCCACCGCTAGGTCTTCCCTCCCCTCCACCCCGCCACTCCCCCTCAGAAGAATAGCCAAGTGTAGCAAGAACAGTTGCTACACCCTAACACCTTATGCCTCTGGACTTAAAGAGGTTTGCATCCCTTAATGGGAGAATTTTTTGAAAGTGCGAGCTATGTAAACAATACTAGCTGTTATTGATTTTGTACTATATAGCTGCTGCTGAAGACCTGGGTGTGTTTGATTGTGATCGTAGCCTGGTATATATATCCGTTGCTAGTTAATAGTTATGATCATTATAGTGTCAGTGATTCTGAAGGCGTTATCCATACCTATCTCAGATTTGGATAATCTGTTGGTTCATTGTGACTTGGTTATTTTATCATTGCATAGTCATTCCCATTTGGTATCATCAAAACATTGTAACTTTCCATTAAATTATATAAGTACAACAGAACACAACAACACCAGCAAAGAAACCACAAATTGTCTGACAGTTTTCTCGTGTTTGCTATTTGCATGATAGAAGGCCTCATGTTTTTGATAGTTTTTTCTGGGGAGAAGGAATGTCACGATAAAATAAATACAGTGGAGAAGGCCCCCTCTTGTTAGGATTCTGACTCAAATAAAGTCTCGACTCCTGGAAGACTTGTAGAAGTGGAAGAACAAGAATGAGGTTGGATGTAATGAGGAGTGATAACATCAACAAACAGTAAGTCACAAACTGTGATATAATGCTGGTATACGTCAGCTTGGAGTAAAATATAAGACACAGGCCCAAGAAAAACGGCAGTATCATACTCAGTGAGTACAACTGACACACAGTCCATTTGGCGGTGAAGTGCTTGTGTGATATCTTCCTAGTCTTGATGGTGAGTACCAATAAGATGATCATGAGTGTAATGGACTCTATCATGCCGAAGAACAACCACAAAGAGTAGTGTGGGCGATTGCAGACCATGATTTTGGTGAGGACAGCTTCCGTGTTCTCCTTGGATGTGATATCTTTGAAATCTGGCTCATAGCGACTGATGAAAACTGGAGGAACCACCAGAAAGAGATCCACGATTACCAGAGCAAGCACACATCCTACAAGCACATTGTCAGAGAGAAACTTCCCAGGGTTCGTGTAGCAGACTAATAACTTGTAAAGTCTCCATCTATGTACACATGCTGTTCCAAACAACAGGATCAGTCCCACTGAGAGAGCGGTGTCAAAGACATGTTGGAAATTGCATATGCCCATTGGAGTTATCGTGTCAGAAAATCCATAGATATAAATACAAAGGATTATTACCACCACAAATAAATAGCAGCTTATGAAAGCCATCCAGTTCAGCTTAACACTAGTAGCCTTGACTGGCTTGCGTTCACGATACACAATGATCATAGTATGGACAACAGCTGTTACAACCAATGCAATAACAGTAAGGCTCATTATCACGTAGACAAGAGGCTTGGGTGTTGTCTTAAATCTCACCGTAAACTTGTCTGAAATGAATATGTTGGTATAGTTGTCATGTTTTACTATAATAATCTCATTTGTGACTTTAGTGTAGTAAGCTATCTTTATCTCTTGATCTTTCTTGATTAGTGAAATGCTCACATTCCGTTCGACACGGCCTGTTACCTTGTTAAATCTTACTCTACCAGAAAGTCCCTCGTAATCCAACTTCAACAGTTCTTTTCTGATTATTTTTGTAAAATTTTGCTGATTAAGGAATGTATACGTTGTTAAGTTCACCTTGCCAATGGAATTATTTAGTGCAAGAGCAAGCGACCATAGACCATCAAAGTACATAGCACCCTCACGATTATACTCGATGTCAGCATTGGTGGAACTTTCCTCCTGCGCCTCCTGAATTCTTTGTTTATATATTTCCCTGAAGTTTTCCAGCGATAAGTTGGAAAATTTGATCTCCTTCTCATCCGAGGACTCCAACTGATAATCTATTAGCACTGATGTGGCCAGGATATCTTCAATCAAACCTTCAGTACAGGTTTGGTTATGAGGTGGAATCATAACTTTGGATGGATTAAATTCTTCAGGACCAGCCAATATGAACAGATAATTGGGGAACCTTAGTCCATTATGATGAAGTACACATAGCATTTTCTTGAGAAAATCTTCATCAACCATAAATATCACGATACGATTCATATTCTGCACACTTCTGACCTCGAGTAGGTTATACGATAGAACATCCCTCGTTTCGCAGTCAACTTCATCATAGCCTTGTTCATGAAGTTCTTCATTATATTCACTAAGCTCTCTGTTAAATGCTCGTGACAGGGAAGAGAAATAGAGTCTGGATTCTTCATAAAACACACTCATATCCTTCCAGGAATTGGCCTTTATCAAGGCCACCAAAGCCTCTGCTATCACATCTACTGAGTCAAGAATTCCAAAAGAGAATGGATACTTTGTTCGGTTGTTGATTTCGGGAGTGCCACCAGAGTGAATGTGCAATAGAGAAACCTCTTTTCTTCCGTTGAAGGCTGCAGCAGCTATGGAAGAAATGGAGCAGACAGGCCCTATCATGCCAACAATAGGTGGTTCATCTTTTCCTAAAGATAATCCTCTGACAAGGCCATCTATGGACCTAAAAGGGACATCACAGCCTCCATTTTCTTGTAGCAACTTGAGCTGATAGCCATCTAGAATGTCAGTCCTACTGTTAAGCATATCAGCTGCTAGTTGTATGCTGATGTTCAGTGTTTCACCTTTGGAATACGATGGTTCGAAGAGCAGCTCAGGGACTATATATGGCAAAACCGTCAGCACGTAGAGGTCAACGTCAGCTTTCTCTCCTTCCTCCTCAGTCAAGTTTTGAGAGTTTATCAAGGTGATACAGTACCCAAATAGAAGGGCGGGGAGCAGCGAAATTTTCATCCTGACACTTAGTTCTGTCTAGCTAGGGCAATGTAATACTGGCAACGTCAAGCAGCGCGATAACACTGGGGTCACAATCAGCTTCGCGTATTTAGTTCCGCCAGGTCCGGTGCCCCCTAGTATTTGGCACCCTCACCCACCTTCCCTGGCGAACATCTTATCCTTGATTGACGAAGTAGTGAGCGACCAGCAATGATTGGGGATCTCTCTGGAGACTTGTGATAGCTTCTGGCTCCACCAGCTCTTGGTGTCTCCTTCAATTTAGATATTTTTCTATTATCAAACCACCGTTCAAGTTTATAATAATAATAAATGTAAAAGAGAAAACACCAAGTTCCATATTCACTGGAATTTTACACAAGCAGCTTGATTTCACAATCTACACACTTTATTACGAAAATGCCAGCTAGGTTGCTTTTGATATTGACCGAGATCGAAAATAAGAGTATTCTTCTCAACAAACTTAGTTGACATAATGTAGATACAGCGACAATCAACTCGCCAGATGTTTCAGTTAGATGGTGGTAAACTGAAACATCGATTGAGAAAATGGTTATTGAGAAGAGTAAGCAAATGGTCATAAGCTCAAACAATTGTGGATTGCCCCCCAAAGATGGTTAGTATCACCAAAATGTCTGTGATAACCTAGATTTTATTAGTAACTAAAGCCAAGCATTTGATATGATGCAGTTACCAAAGTCTGGAATAACATTAAAACAACAAAAGCTTAAATGTCATATATTAACAGATATTTTCTTCGCTCTTTCCCACCAAATGCTCTTTCCCACCAAAGTATTATTTGTCCAATGTCAATCAATAAATATGGTTTGGTCTTCATCAGGTGATACATGTTTTACTTCTGCCATAACCATAAATAGTAGTTGTGGTTGTGCATAGTCTTGATAGTTGAGATTCAGCAACTACAGGAAGTCAAGCCCTACATCTCTGCTGAAGCTCTGATCCTTGGGTTTGAGGTATATAGATGTGCAGAGCTTCCTTCACAAGAAAATCCCTTCATTTGAAGTCTTCTCACAACAAGTTTGGATGGTGGTGGTTCCATGAATGTTTAGCGATGGCAGACCTCTTTTAGTTTTCCTGTCTGCGTGCATCCACATGTTACTTTGACTCTGGTCTCCAACCTTTGTTCTCCAAATGTATAGACTTTCCCACATCTGCTTGGAATGTGATATATATATATCATTCAAAATATTATTGTTCTAGTACTTGATGCAAGATGAACACTTGTGTTGCTTGTGGAGGAGCATGCTTTCAAGGTACTGGATCATATGCCCAATCTGTTTCATTTGGAATGTCCCTAGACTCCCAAATGCTAGGTATTATCAAGGAAAAGAGAAGATCTTTCCTAAATAGAGTAGTTAAGTATGAATTAACTACATCCTTCATCTGTAGAAAAATAATTCAAAGCTTATCCAAATTCATGCTCTCAATGGCAACTTCTGTGATTTGTCTTGGACAGGAAGTAGTATGAGGTCATCACTGACTCATAGCTATATAGACATGGTGAGACTTAATTGTTTGCCTAATTACTGTACCTTTATTATTACATTTTCATTCCATGCTATTGAAAAGATGGAATATGATCAGGAAAATATGTGAAGCCTTGTTGCTTTAGTGGTGAAAATTCACTTCCATTCCCTGCACTATAATAATGCCTCAATTGATATTTACTAGGATACAGTGACCCAGGGGTCAATCTTCCTCTAGAAGGAGAAACACAGACTATCGACAGGATACCCAGGGAGGAGGGAGGGAGACCAGACTGCAACAACCCACACTCCATCCTCAGATAAGTCACAATTAATATCTTGGCATGACTACTCCAGTCACAGATGCTTTATTCATCTCACTGAAATATGCTTAAATGAACTGCCTCCCAGCCATCAAATAGTGACGGGGTGTCTCACTCCATCCTGAGATAGGTCACTCACTATACAGTGAATAAGGTTCACTGAGAACTAGGATACAGTGACCTTCAGGGTTAAAGGGAGGTCACCAGATATGCATCACCTGTCATGCACTGCACCTGAAATACCTGTTTAGACAGGTCACAATAAACTCGGGGTAGGGTACTCCATTCAGAGGTAGGAGGGGTCTCTGTCACTGTTCTCTGTCCTGTTCTCCCATTCAAATGCACTCTGCATTCTCAGATAGGTCTCAATTAAGCAACACAAATTTTCCCTAGCTATTCTAAAATGCAATCCTCAGCTGTCTGCCTCACTGAAATCATAGTATATATGTCTGATGACCATCTAAAATGAACTGCATCCCCAGAAGATCATGGATAGCGAGGCAGTTACAGTCAAGTACAGTGGTCTCTGTTTCCTTACACAATTGCACTCCATCCTCAGATAGTAATATCTTGGACAACTATTCTAATAACAGATGCTTTATTTCCCTCGAATCTATGGTAATAATATGAACTGCCAATCTCAGCAGATCGACGAGAATGAGGTCACTCCATCCCACTATCCTAGTACTTGGTAACTAGGGGTCACTGAGAATTAGGACACAGATACAGTACCGGGGTCATTTTAAGGGAGTAACCAGATTCAACACCTGTTTACATGGATAGAATTTCGTACGGAAATATTTCCTCAAACACAGCTTAGATACCCTTTGGGGAGGCGTCGATAGTCTGTGTTTCTCCTTCTAGAGGAAGATTGACCCCTGGGTAACCTGGCCAGGACAATGTTAGTCTCGCTAAGCTAGTGCGACAGTTAACAAATACAGTTAGAAATGAGTATCGAGTGTGTCATGTGTCAAGAGCATTTTGTTCTGGGTGACCACTATTTTCGAGGAACGTTGTTGCATAAATCAAAAAGGCATTTCAATAGCCTCCCATGACATGATCTCGTCACGAGTTACACAGATCTTACCTTGGTTTAAATGCTTCTTTTTTTTGGTGTGTGAGACAATATGCCATGGAATATCGTGGAAACCAAGCGGTAGGTGGGAGGGGCAATGTGGGTTCTTGTGGTCACGCTTTTGCAATTTGACCTAGATATGAGGTCAAAGTTCACGGGTCATTTCCAGCTTAGAGGAATTCTAAGGCATTTCTTTATAACAAATGACAGGGTACATGATATCAGCGACATGACAGAAAAAAACCCCATGAACAGCAAGAGATTGTTGAGGGACAACACCATAATTTGGTGAGCCAAGCTGAGTATTATTAGAGGTGGGAGCACGAGGAACAAGGACTGATATAGGGAAATGTGCATGGAGTATCAGGGTCAAAGTTTGACAAGAAATGGTCCCAGAGAAAGTCAATAATGTGATACTTGATAGTGTAGAATGATAACGACATGTCGATTATTGGCACTAATGAATTCCACAAGTGAACAACTTTATTATAATAGAAGTGACAACTGGTAGATGTGGAACAGAAGTTATGTCGGAGTTTATTTGCACTGGAGGCTCTCGTGTAAGAAGATACAAATGAAAGGTAATTGTTTATGTCCAAGTTATCAGGAGAGACCTTCAGACACTTGACTAGAAACATAGTGTCCATCAGTTCCAGCCAATACATTACAGGTAGTAGGTGCAAAGATATCAGTAATCAGATGAGTAATTTTTCAAAATGAACTTGGTAGCTCTCCATTGGACCCTTTCAAGGTCCTTGATCAGTCGTGGTCTCCAGAGTTGAGAACAGTAAGATAACTTAATGCGAATGAGGGAGATATATAGTCTTTTCCTTAGGCTAGGTTCTGTAGAAATGATTGTGCGACGAATGAGATGTAATGATCTATATGCATTCGAACAAATAGAGATTATGTGCTCTGACCATGACAGACCACTAGTCACAAGAATACCGAGGTCTCTGTATTGATGTACTGATTTGATTGGGTGGTTATCTATTGTGTAGGTAGATGTGGATGACACTGATAGAAAAAAATGCAGAGCTGCACATTTGGTGGGATTTAGTGATAGTTTCCATTTTGAACACCAAGAAGCTAAAGAGTCAAGATCTTGTTAAAGGTGAGTGGAGTTATCTACATGAGAGACAGACTCAAGGAGTTTAGTATCGTCAGCATAGAGGTAAGTGGTGAAAAATGAAGTGGCATCTGGGATGTCATTGATAAAAATAGAAGGAGTCCCAGGAACACTGCCCTAGGGTACACCTGAACGAACTGGGAGAAGACCTGATAGTGATCCTTCAATGGACACTAGGTGAGAACGACCAGAAAGGTATGTTTTGAACCAGCACCACAGATTGCCTGTTATGCCATGGGTCCATAGTTTGTAGAACTCAGAGTGCGGTATTGAGTCAAATGCCTTTCTAAAGTCCAAAAATATAACATCACAAGCATCTTTGTTCTCTATTGAGTTATATATAAAGATAGCAACAGGAGCGATCACTTAGCAAGCCAAACTGATTTTTGGAAAGTTGCGGGTGGCTGAATTTAATGATCTTTTTGTAGATGATAGATTCCAAAACTTTCGACAAGATACATAGCAGAGAAATTGGCCTGTAATTTTGAACTTCCGAGCAACATCAGAGCGTTCATTTAGTGCTCTCAGGAGAATTAAAAACTATTTGCGCAGCACTATGAGTCAAAGTCGCCTCAATCACCTGTATTATCACCAAGATTTAACTGATGAACTAAACATAAAGAAGTTGCAAATGAATTTATATGTGCAAAGGAACAGCGTAATACTGTATTTGCTAAATATTAATTATTATTGTATGAGTTGCAACTTTTTTGATCCCCCTCCCCCATATTGCACATACACACTCACATGTTCAAAGTTCAACCCGACCACTCTAAAATTCCTAGCTCCACCCCTGTCAATAGGTGTGTTATTGGAGTTAGCAAAGATTAGAACACATTTTGAGGATGAGTGGACTCATGTTATCGATGCCTGTGGATTTTGTTGTGTTTAAGACATGCAGGGCCTCAGATACATCTGATTCATCAATGGTAATGTGATGTAATTGTTCGGTAGGGGATGGTAATTCATCGGTGGAGGGGAGGACAAAATTGCTTGAAGAAAACACAGAATTGAAATAAGAGTTGAACAAGAGTGCCTTTTGTGATTGAATAGATAACTGCGGTAGATTCTTGAATGATGGTGTACAATGTAGAATTCGGATGAGATAGACTTCTCAGGTGCCTGTAAAGTTTGCTTTGATTTGCATGGAAATTGGATACGAGGTTGGATTCATAATCTTGTTTTGATGACTGGATTTCAACTTGAAGTCTATTCTCTAGGTTATGTAACTTTGAGAGTTGATGATCAGTAGGTTTGAGTTTTTGGCGACGACGAAGGGTGCGAGCTTGATTTACCATGTCTGATTTTTGCATTGAACCACCTTGGAGAGTAGGTTATCCTGGTAATAGGAACAAACAAGTGACAGGCATTCAATATTTCCCCTTTAATCCGAGTCCAGATTAAGTTGGCACCATTTGACTGAAGACAGTCAAAGCTGGCACTATAAGGAGGTGGTACTGCAGTCCTTCCAGGTCACCTTTAGAATAGTTAAATAGTTAATGAGGAGATGTGTTAACAGTGTGAAACTTTGGGGTAACTACACCAAAGGAAATAAGATAGAGGTCAGACTTGCTACTACATACTGATGAGTCAATATAAGCAGATTAGAAATTTTGTCAGGAGAGTTCGACAACACTATGAGGGTGTTGCCTAGCTTGTGAGTAGGGCTTTTGACAAGTTGCATAAGGTTCAGTGGAAAAAAGAGGTAACAAACAGAAGCAGAGAAGGGAGAAGGTGCATATAAGGTTAACCAATTTACATCAGGAACATTAAAGTCGCCTAGAAGGATGAGGTGCGAGGAGTGTGGTAGTGATTGATGACATCCTCATAATAAGAGATGGGGCTCGATGGAGGGATGTACGCACAACAGATGTAAGTGTCAGTGGGTTTGGTGAGGTGTATAACTATTAGTTCTGACGTGGAGTTTACTTGGACATGGCTTGAGATAATTTCATTAGAGACTGTCACCAAGACACTGCCGCCTCTTCCATTTCTGTCTCGTCGGAAAATAGTGTACCCCTCTGGGAGGATTTCACCATCAAAGATATGTGGCAAGAGCCAAGTCTCAGTTATTGAGAATATATCAAAGGATTTAGTGTAGCAAAGTGAGAGAGTTTATTAGACTACGTGCATTCCAAAGGCAACAACATAAGCTGTGCCCAGTACCAAGTCATTGGCTAGCCTGATTTGGAGTAGGATCCTGAGGTGGGTCAGGAGATTCACATGGAGAATCAAGACCATGAGGCATGTGTGAGGACAGAGGAAATTGATCCGGTGTGACTTCATAAAAAGTTGAGTGGGTATCTGGATTGACAGAAGAACATGATGCAGAGGCATTGCTTATAGCAGAAGGGAGGAGTGGAGTGTCTGGAATCATATCCGAGACAAGAGGACCTTTTTTGGAATGTCATATTGGAAATAACACCATACTTCCACTGATTTACAAACGGAGCATTACCTCGGATCTTATCCACCCTCTGTTATAACACCGGAGTCAATGAGAATTCTACGCTCCTTCAAGAGAAGGGACTCTATTTTACGAAGCTCGGGTATTTGATCTGGTTTGATAGAGATACCTGGTATAGAAGACAGCTTCTTCCTATTAGATATATAAGACACACTGTACATCACTACTTCGCGAAAGTTTAACAAGTTGCTTCTCTGGGGATTGGAATCCGGTAAACCTGGTTAATGCGTACCAAATTTTCAATAACCTCATGGTACCAAACAACTTGAAGGACTGGAGTAGGACGGGCAGCCCAGGTAATGCCTCACCAAAGTTGAAATAGCTATATACCCAGTTGGCTTGGCAAATTTTGACTAATCCGCCATTGTGGTAATGAATATGATTAACCTACATACCCTACATACATGCACAGTTTGAAATATCAACAGAAAATGTTGCTGGCCTTCTTAGCCTTTACCAAAAACTTGTTCTCTTCAATCATATTTGCTTACAAAATAATTAACCACCTCTGCAGTCACATATATAGTACATATAAATATGTCTGAATGTACATCACTAGTAGCAGACATCACAAGAATTAACATTGTATACTTAGCAGGTCACAAGAATTAACATTGTATACTTTGCAGGTCACAAGAACTAATATTGTATACTTTGCAGGTTACAAGAAGAAGATGTATACTTTGCAGGTCACAAGAATTAACATTGTATACTTAGCAGGTCACAAGAATTAACATTGTCAGGTCACAAGAATTAACATTGTCAGGTCACAAGAATTAACATGATATACTTAGCAGGTCACAAGAATTAACATTGTATACTTCGCCAATCTTCCTCTGTATATATACTCCAGCCAGTATATAGCTCATCCATAACTCATGATTGGAGTAACTTTGGCAAGCCAGTCACGACACCTGTTTAATTTAATTGATCAAATTTTATCCTGAAATATAGTACTGCTTTTATCTTGCATTCATCAGCTTCAGTATACTGGTAAAAATTCCCATCACTATTGTCATTGCACATCCCTGTCAAGTCTACTATATCCATAGAGAATAATACTTGCCAGGGATGGTGATTTGTCACGATAGAGCTCCTAAAAGTTTCCATAATGGGACGATGGCAATTTTTCTGAAATCCTTCATGCTGCCCTCCCTAGTCCGGATAGTCTTGGACCGAGATTGTTGAAGTCCATTGCTCCTGCAATATTTGTGCTTGTCAGACACCTGTTTACTCTAAGTCTAACTCAAACTCAAATCCCCAAAGATGGTGTGTTCACGTTATTACCCCCATACACAAGTCTGGAGACAAATCATCGGTTAGAAACTACAGACCCATCTCCCTTCTCTGTTGTATTTGTCTTGTCATGGAATGGATAATTTTGTGGGATTCATCTCACAATCTATCCCTCCAACTCAGTTTGGATTTCTAAAGGGACATTCAGCAACTCAAAAGCTGCATCATTTAGTCAACAGAGCAGACATTGCACTTAATGAGAAATCTCAATTGACACAGAGTACTTGAACTACAGCAAAGATTTTGATAGTGTTCCTCATCAAGGGCTTCTTTTCAAACTGTGGTGTTCTGGTATAACAGGAAAGCTGTGGCATTGGTTCAGAGGATACCTAGACTCTTGCTGTCAAATGGTATCACTAAATAATAATAACCACTCAGATCTACTTCCAGTCAGTTCCGGTGTTCCGCAAGGCAGCATCCAGGTCCATCACTATTTTTGATCTACATTCCAGCTACCATTTCTTCATCTTCTCTACTCTTATATCCAGATGATACCAAGTATTTTATAGGTATTAAATCAGTTTCTGATATATCCCTTCTTCAAAATGATTTGTCCTCACTGGCAAAATGGTTGACTGATTGGCATTTCTCTTTTAACATCGCAAAGTGTTGCCTTTTGAGGATTTTCTCAAAAGTGCCTGCTGTTGACTTAAATACGTTTTGGGGACATTTGCTTGCATAAACTCCAAAAAGAGTGTTAAAGATTAATTTCAAGTGACCTAACATGGAACCATCATGTATCAAACATCCTCTCAAAAGCCTATCATCCTTGAGCCTTGTACGTTGCACTTTCAAACATTGTGACGCGATTAGTGTCAAAAAGTTACTTTTTATGTCTCGTGTTAAATCCCAAATCACTTATTATTTCTCTGTCTGGCATCCTAACCTGAAGAAACATTTTATTCCTCTAGAACAAATACAAAGAAGAGATACTAAATTTATACTTAATGACTACAAATTTGACTACAAATCTCGCCTGTTGAGTGTACACATTCTTTTAATGATGACTCTTGAACTGAATGACATATTTTTTCTAGTTAAATCTTTAAAAGAACCTACAGGTCACTTTAACATCCTCAATTATATAATTCTATCATCATCGTGCACAAAATCAGGAGGTCACGTAAAGTTACTCCACATTCACCACCGCAATCAAAAGTCAACATTTCTTCTTTGATCGGCTCCCTCACCTATGGAACTCTCTGCGATGTATTGATCTGAATATGTCTTTGTCTAATTAAATATCTCTTAAAATCATATTTTCATAATCATTTCATTGCAAACTTTGATTCCAATAACTCGTGCACTTTCCACTTTCAATGTCCAGTGTATTGGCTGCTAGTTAATTTGTAGTAGACCATCAGTACAAAACTGCATCTTCATATCAGTCACCTCATCTGTAATTCATGTGTACTGTAAAGTGATAATAATAACAATACAATAATAATAACAACTACTACAATAATAACAACAATAATAATAACAACAACAATAATAACAACAACAACAATAACAACAACAATAATAATAATATCCTGATGAAGACTAGAGCAACTAGTCAAAACGTTGAGTGAATAAAAATTGAAGTTGATTATTGAGAAGGTGATTTTAAATAATAATAATAACAATAACACAATAATAACAACAATAACAACAACAACAGCAACAACAGTAGGATAAGGCAAAGAACTGGAGAGGTTAATGCCTGTACTCACTCCTTCAGCCTTGTCTGTTTTGGGGTTGGTCGGGAGTTGAACTTGTTAGCTTTTTAGTTATTTATTTATTTGTGTATTTATTGTTAATTATTATTATTTTGATAGTTTTGATATTTTTGGTATTTTTGTAATCTTCAAGAGAAACTCTTGGAAAACCCCCTTTTTGTAATTGATTTAAATAATAATAATAATAATAATAATAGTATATATTCAGAATGTGCCTTCTTTACAGATACAGAGCATGCTAAAGTTGATGCATGGGAAGCTAACCGCTCTGTGATCTCACCACCCACGTAATCAAAATAGCAGAAATCTGTCGGGGGACCCAAAACATGTCGACAGCATAAAATTAGTTAGTACAGAATAAAAAGCACAATAAAAGATGGTGGCAATATCAGTGGAAAACTTGATGGCTCCAGAATTATCAACATGGAAAAGCTATTAAAGTACACACTCCTGAACTGCAAGTGGATCTCACACTTTGGTTGGTGAAAAGGGAAGGCTCCATTTTTTGCTCAACATGCATCCAATCATCACTTATTAAGAGACATCAAAGAAAGTGAAAGGTCCATGAGGTTACTGCGAGGCAAGCATTGCAGCAGGGTGGAGTCAAATGGTGGTGGGTGGAGGACATACTCAGCTTGAGGAATGATGAGCATCACATGAGTGCCAGTGATGAACAAGGAAAGCCTCATGATGACAGAGCATAATGTTGGCAAATGGTGGAGAAATGAGCTTCTTAAGTCTATGGTGGGCAGCTAGGAAAGAGAAGAAGTTTGCAGAGGAAAGAGGGTGAGTAGTGGTCGACGATGGTTGGAATAAATGTTCACTAAACACTCATAAAATGCCTGTTATATAGGAGTTATATAGGAGTTGTTGCAACAGGCAAAAAAGTTGCACATTGAGGTGTGTAACAAGATTTGCGCTGTTTGAGCACAAGGCATCCCTCAGGACTATCATAGCTGCTACAAGAACTGGAGCACACCTTCATCTCAAATGGAAGAAGACATAATTCTGGAAGGATTCAAGAGAGCAGAGGAGATCTATGGGATTCGGTGCTTGCACTTTATTGCAGAATGTCCGTGGCTGGGGCCATGACATTAAAAAACTTGAGTGTGTAAATCATGCCTGCAAGTGCTACCGTTTGAGATTGGAAAGACTTGTGAAGGCAAAAAACCAAGTGTAAGGAAGGACTCACACGAAGCTATGCCATAAACTGACTAGTGCTTCCCATCGTGCTATAAAGATACGTAACCAGGGGCAAGACAAAAAACTTGCGCTGCAACTATTAGAACGAGATCGCATCAATGGACGATTCTGCTGCTTTGGACATCATGATCGCTGCAGCCCAGACTTCTGTACCTCTGTCAGAGAGAGAGAGCAAAGTCTGCACAGTCCATATGAGGCAGTAAAAATGATGAGGAGGGGGGGGGGGTCTTCGGAGGAAGGTCCTTTAGGCATTTTAAACATGTCCTACAATAAGATAAAATCATACATGATATAGAATCATGTCTATTTACTGCTCTGATTTTGCATTGTTAGGTAAAGCACAGGAACAAGGGAGGTTGTGGAGAGAAACAATTGCAGAAGATTCAACATGCGAGGAAAACAAACTCACTGATGACATTGACCCTAAACTAATGACTGGCATCTATGTTAAGCTCAGTGGATTGCAGCAGAGGCAAAATAATTACTAAACAATGGAACTACATGTTTAGCAGTGTGGGATGAACATCAGAATGAACTTTGATGGGGTGAAGGTCAGCAACCACTCTCAACATTTAGCAGTGTGGGTTGAACATCAGAATGAACTTTGATGGGGTGAAGGTCAGCAACCACTCAACATTTAGCAGTGTGGGTTGAACATCAGAATGAACTTTGATGGGGTGAAGGTCAGCAACCACTCTCAACATTTAGCAGTGTGTGTCG
This sequence comes from Cladorhizidae sp. MBARI D1340-BT2, assembly GCA_028752905.1. Classification (NCBI taxonomy): domain Eukaryota; kingdom Metazoa; phylum Porifera; class Demospongiae; order Poecilosclerida; family Cladorhizidae; species Cladorhizidae sp. MBARI D1340-BT2. The sequence continues at coordinate 36,451,835 of JAQNBH010000013.1, read as the reverse complement.
AACATCAGAATGAACTTTGATGGGGGGAAGGTCAGCAACCAATCTCAACATTTAGCAGTGTGGGTTGAACATCAGAATTAACTTTGATGGGAGGAAGGTCAGCAACCACTCTCAACATTTAGCAGTGTGGGATGAACATCAGAATGAACTTTGATGGGGGGAAGGTCAGCAACCACTCTCAACATTTAGCAGTGTGGGTTGAACATCAGAATGAACTTTGATGGAGGGAAGGTCAGCAACCACTCTCAGTTGTTCAGGAAGTATTGTTGCGTGGGGGAAGGCTTAACAGAACATGGGAAAGGACTGGAGACTGACCAGCTTCAAACAAAGTCTTTCTGACCACTGCAGATACTCTTCTAAGAAGCTAATGAGTAAGAGAAATTGAAAAGCTGCAAAGAAGATGTAGTAAATACTCCATAAGCTGCTATAGAGGCACAGGAACAATAAAGGCAAAGGAACAAGTAAATAATCCAACTGCTATAGAGGCATAGAATTCAATTTAATAGAATTTTTACATCACTATATATTAATATACACAATCAATGTGTTTTTGAGTGATGATCGTCTTTAGAAGTTTACTTTACTGTTTTTCTTCCAGATGTCATATGCATTTTCATACTGTTCAATTCCCGGATCTCTGTTGGTATCTCATTCCAGGACTTTACAACCCTGTTTGTGAAAAAGTTCTTTCTCAGTTCGTATTTGCTCTTTTAACATACAGTGCTCCTCTCTCATGGCTTCTTGTGTTCCGATTGTGGACATCGATCAATTGAGTGAACAGGCTATCTATATTAATATCAGTCTTCCCTGAATAGATCTTATAAAGCTCGATCATATCTCCTCTTGCACGTCTTTCCTCCAGTGATGTCAGCCCAGCCGTTCCTAATATGATTTTTCCTTGATCCCCGCCACCATTTTTGTCCCTCTTCTCTGCACTTTTACCACATATTGTTGAAAGAAACCATCTGAAAGTGTATCTAAGAACAGCTGTGTGCTTCCCTTGCTTGTTGTGAATAAATCCCAATCGATCTCTGGATAATTGAAGTCCCCTGTGATGATACATGGGGATTTTATTTGCTTTAGTAGTCCATTTAAAGCTCGTGAATTTTCCTCATCACTTTTGGTGACCTATAAATTGCAATTATTATTGTCTCCCCTGAATTTGTAATCCAATGCTCCAGATTGGTTAAAATCTTGTCTTCCAAACACCTGACTGTTCTCAATTGCTTTTAATCCATCCCTTACATAGATCAGAAGACCTCCTCCCCTGCCACCAAGTGTATCAGTCCGGTCATGCCTTAAAATTATCTGGAAACCTGAAATCAATAACTCTGCATCTGTATTTTCCTTCCTTCCTTCCTTCCAAAAACATGCTCAATAGCCACTGGCTAATGCAAAGAGCACACAATACACAAATACATTATGAATGTTATGAAATTGTTTGTATGTAATGTTTAAATAAGCTAAGAGAACGGGATTCCTTAATGCAGATTATTAGGTCAGGTATATAGTAAAATTATGTCTACCTTTATCTCTTCAGCTAGTATTTCCAGATCGTCTTCCTTTTTTAGTAAACTTCTTACGTTCGCTGCCAGGCACTTTATTGGTGCTTGGCATTGTCTCTGATCTTTTTCAGAAATGACCGCATTCTCGGACCCCAAATCTCTCCGTGTTTTGACTGCTTGTTTCAGTTCTCCGCTTCACTGTATATCTTCGAAAGCTCTTGCCTCTGCAATTTCGTCAAGTCTGGTCTGACGGTGTATTTAGTTGTTTCTCGAATCCTTTTAAAAAGCCGTAAGGATTTTCTGTGCCTCTTCTTCATCAGAAAAGCGGACCACTGTCTTTTCACTTTTCTTCCCACAGCGATATATATAGTAAATACTCCAGAGCTGCAATAGAATTGTGGGGAGTACCGAAACTTTCATACCGACACTCTTTGGTGGGATAACTTAACTACCAGGACGTAGTTGGTCTTTGGTTCTAAATCGGAGCCGTACGCGAGCTATGGTCATCGTCCTTCCCCCCACTGCGCATGCGCATATCTTTATTTCCATTTTACTCGCACTTGCCAAATTACTCCCCAGAAGATGATTCTGCCACCTGATGACCGTAGTAAGCTACGCAGTGTCAGTGGTAGGGTTAGTAGGTGCCACACTGAACTTATTCAATAATTAATGCTGTTATAGTTTTTTTAAATGTGATATTTATTATCTACAATAAAAAATTTCAGAGGTATATAAATAAATGTTATAAAAGTTACAAAACCAAAAAAACAGAAAATATACATTAAAAATAACAAAAAATAACAAAAAATAATAATTACAATTAGTACAAAAATACCAAAATAACAAACAAATAAATAAATAAATACGTAAATATATAATAAGCGAAAATCCAAAACTGATAGTTATGTTTTGTGCTCTAATTATTTTTTCTCCAGATTTGGACAATGGTAATGTAGATTTTAATAATTTAATTCTTCTGTTGTGCCTTGATATGGGCCATTACTAAAGTACATACAAACAATACTGACTACTGAGCTCTCTCTCTGCTCAGCTTCTGATGTACAGTTCTTAGCATTACATCTATGGCTGGCCTGAGGCATGGTGCTGTGGTATGCTTGTATTTGTCAAAGCTTATATACCCCTTCTCCTGGAAGTGTATGGAAGCATCTTGGTAAAACTGAATGTTCTCTCCTTAGCTGTTAAAATGCAAGATTCTCAAGCCGCCGTTCCATGCTCGCTGCCAAGATTGAGTTTGTGGATCTTGATCAAAGCTCTCGCTTTATGTAGGGCAAAGAGGAACTGGTCAAGTGAAGTTTTATGTTTTTGATGTGCTACCTTCCAACTTGCCAGTTTACAACTTGAGATAGATAGGAGTCCACCCACTGGAAGGGTTTTTGTAGCTAAAGCAGCTCGTGAAAAAAAAAGTCTGCCACCAATAGATATTTTTGTGTCTTTAGATCTGTCAGGCCAAAGGTCAGGACAAAAAGTGGTCCTCCCAGCCCTTTTTACCACAGATCTGGCCCCAGCCCTACTAGCTATATATGAGCTCCAAATACTTGTCCATCTCATATATACCTAGCTAACCAGAGCTATAGAATTGATCATGCACCGTGCTATAATTAAACTGGCTGTAAGTACTTAGTATTCGTGCCTTTAAATATTGTCCCCTATATTCATTACATGTATTATGTATCTCATCGTGTGCAGATATATATTATGTACTAGTGTGGATGCTAGGCATTGCCTACACAAATAGAGAAGTGTTGCAAGTATTGATTACAGATGACAGTGTTGTAGAGCTAATCTTTCTCTTTTGTGTTGGTGTGTGTGGACTGCCACCAGTTTGAAATAGACAATTTTTTAACCCCCCCCCTCAGCATCTGTGTGTATGCTAACTTATAACTTGGAAACCCATGGGCCAATTTCCATGTGGGATAGCAGACTGTCAGCATCCTCCATTTGAATTAGGATTGAGTGTGTGGTGCCGAGACATTGATCGAACCCTCAGATGAGGCATCATTTCTCCAGAAGTCATGGGATACTCCTGATGCTAAAATTGTTGGAAGGAGCTCCTAATGTTACTCTACGTGCACGGATTAGAGCTGCAATGAAGAAGCAAATTAGTGCTGGCTTTATGCTACCAATGTCCTCTGTGCACTTGGGAATGGATGATGAAGTGGTAAGAGTGGCCACAGGATTTCATCCTGGAATAGCTCTTTGCAGCCCTCTCTCTTGCCACCAGTCCAGTAGCCAAGCAGGGCACAAGTGGGATACATTGGAGGAAGATTTAGGGTTGCCATTCCAAACATGCTGTTCCCAATGACATTATCAAAAGGTCACTTGGTTGCATCAAAATCTCATATCTGGACCACCTGGCTGGGATGATGGCAAGCACCCTGATGGAGTGACTGTGGTGCCATGAAAGTCAGGGAAGGTTCTAGTCTGGGATGCTACCTGTCCGGACACCTCTCCCCCCTCATATTGTCTGGCGAATCTGGTGCACTTGTTTAACAGAGTTGAGTGTTAGAAGCTGCAAAAGAGTGCAAACATCTGACACTCTCCATTTTGTCCCCCTTGGGATAGAGACTTCCGAAGTGTTTGGCTGGGAGGCCATGACCTTTCTTAAGGAGGTGAGGGCAAAAATCGAGGAATTTAGAGGAGAAGATATCCCCTTACATGCTCCAGAGAATTTCGGTGGTCATGCAATGAGGGCAATGTGCAGGAGCAGTGCTGGGCTCTGCAGGTCCCCCAGGACACTTGTGATTAACTGAGGTGTTGTTGCTATTATAATAATTATTACATTACTACATAATTTTTTATTTATTTTTTAAAGTTTTAATATGCTTTTTGGAATAACAAAGTAACCATTGATCACTAGCCAACACAAAATGAGTCCATTCCCAAAAGTAAAATTCAATTCACTCGCAATTTTTAATAAATATATAATTATACAGTGTAGCTATATACTCCCTTTAAAATGTTCCCTAAAGGCCACACAGTGTTTAGTTTGGATCAGCCCATTGGGTCCCGAGCTATAAGCCAACACACATAGATACATTTTGCATTATATTGTAAATACATGCACATGAAATGGCCAAGGATAATTAAAAATTCATTCCAATATGAACAGAAGAGTTATTTCATCAAAGCTGCTCGAGACATTAACTGTAGGCATATATTTATGGTCATGTAATCTTGTGGAATCATGTGATCCCATCCCTACAATGACATGGCTTTCCAACGCTCCATCAAAAGCATCTCGCATTTATCATGGAGGGAACCTTGACACAAGTCTTGGGCTAGTTTTCTTGCAACATTCCTCATCAGTGTGTGGGCGTGGCCATCGTGAAATATTGCCATGGTGATGGAGTCATCTGTGTTCTGATTGGCATAGTGTACTAGTGTTCCCAGGACATCGACGAGTCTCTCCAGTAGCACATTTCGAGCCTGCATGTGTGATAGAAAGAAATACATGTACATGTAGGCACATGCACATATATGTGGGCACATGCATGTATATAGATGTGGGTACATGCATGTACCTGTAGGTGCATGCATGTATATGTGGGAACATGCATGTACACTGTGTAGAGGATTGGTATATTAGCACTAAAGAACTATCGCTGCCACTCAGTCATCTTCACCCCTCCCCCCCTGCCCCCACCCACATAAATATATCTGGCCTGTTAATTTAGCTAATACATTAATTTAGCTAACACACACACACAACTGAATATACAGCTGCAGGACTTGAATAGGGTAAATGCTTAGAGGTTTTGCGTGAAGAAATGCCCTACTTGGATGGGTTCATGAGGTCATGAGGTCATACAATTTCTGCTGCACTGCAGAGTTGATGCTGTGATTTTCCCTCCAATAATCCCCCACCCATATATAGTGTTAGCCAGCCGCAGTTGGCATGTGAAGTGAGCCCCCTACAGAGAAATCTTCATGGACTTGAAGGTTGTTATCAACATGTTGCCCACAGAGGATCATTAGTCTGCATTACTCAGGTCAGTTGCAAGCGTCATCAACCAATACCGGGCAAATGACTTCACAGGTAATTTGTCAGGCATTTCTCCTTGAGTCTGATGAGCCATGATGACAGAACTCTGTTATCTGGCCATGTAAATATGTATGCAGTACTCTCATCCACTTGAGAAGCTCTCCTGGTCTCACTACTTAAATCTCATCTATAAAACTACTTGATAAAATACTCGCCTCCACCACCTGTAATCTTCTTGTTTCCCTAGCAAAGAAGCATTAAAATATGTAGATATTAACTCTTCAGGTGCTGCTCTGCAGGAGTGCTACTCGGCATTCCTCCAATACACCTTCAAATTCAAAAGCTTGAATGGAGAGAATATTATGTTTTTAAAAGGCAATCTTCCAGTTTGAAAATCCTGCCTTCAAAAAGGCTTCGTCTTTATAAAGAGTGACTGGAAGACGCCTATACGAAAGTCAAAGAAAAGCACACTGCAACATGCAGCCATGGTTAGGTCTTGATGAGGAGCAAAGTACACTGCAACATGCAGCCATGGTAGGTGTCAAAGAAAAGCACACTGCAACATGCAGCCATGGTTAGGTCTTGATGAGTAGCAAAGAACACTGCAGCATGTAGCCATGGTGAGGTCTTGATGAGTAGCAAAGCACACTGCAACATGCAGCCATGGTAGGTCTTGATGAGGAGCTAAGCACACTGCAACATGCAGCCATGGTGAGGTCTTGATGAGTAGCTAAGCACACTGCAGCATGCAGCCATGGTAGGTCTTGATGAGTAGCAAAGCACACTGCAGCATGCAGCCATGGTGAGGTCTTGATGAGTAGCAAAGAACACTGCAGCATGTAGCCATGGTGAGGTCTTGATGAGTAGCAAAGAACACTGCAGCATGCAGCCATGGTAGGTTTTGATGAGGAGCTAAGCACACTGCAGCATGTAGCCATGGTGAGGTCTTGATGAGGAGCTAAGCACACTGCAGCATGCAGCCATGGTAGGTCTTGATGAGGAGCTAAGCACACTGCAGCATGCAGCCATGGTGAGGTCTTGATGAGGAGCTAAGTACACTGCAGCATGCAGCCATGGTGAGGCCCTGCCGGAATATGCCCAATTTTTTCCCATTATTCCCAATTTTTTCCCATTATTCTATTCCATAACTCTCAAGATATATGCTATTATTTTCAAAATAGTATATATATAATTATTATTCTCACTGTCATTAGTGTCATACCCATTATTCCAGCAAATTTTACTGCCATTAACTAATCCTACACCAACACCATCAATATTTTTAAAAAGTCATGAAAATGGGAGGATAAAAACTAATTAGAATTGTACTGCAACAATAACAGAGGTTTCTATATAGTCCTCCAGTGCATTAGTTTGTCTCTCTGTAAATCTGTTTGATAATAAAGAAAAAATACGTTCAGCTGGTTGAAGGAGTAATAACAATTTACATGCATTTGACCAACGAGCAGGTCTTCTATGTGCTTCTTCCATCACTCAATTTCATCTAACCATGGAGAAACATCTTCAGCAGCAGCAAAATACTTTGGAAGTTAACCTTTAGCCCACCAATTACGGTGTCCGAATTTAAAAAAGGAAATATACGGAGCTCATCAATGTCACTTCCAACTGACTTACTTTAAGGGGGTGGTAACCCATATATAATTATGTTTAAAAATTGTTTTTTTATTTTTATTTTTTATTTTGTTACTACAGGCATGGAGAAGCTATGTTTCAAAGTATTAGTGAATTCCATTGTAAAGTTATGGATGATTTTCACCCAGTTCACTTACATTTCTCTCTGTTCAAGGAAGAAAAACCAAAGAAAAATCGCTCCTGTTCTATCGGTCATAACTTCGTGACCACTTAACCTATCCATATTCTAAAAAGACCAAAATAAAGCCTAGATTACCTCTGGGTGGTTTGCGCAATAGCATGGTGTAGTAACAGCTTCTGCGCATCGCATGCAAAAAACCCGACCATTACCGATTCCAAGATGGCGACCTAAGGTTTTTTATCGTGCTACTGTTGTTTCAGATGACTGGAGTTTCTACTCCAATTCCAGGTACTTCAACTCCAGTGATAACAGCATCGAGGAAAAAGTTGGCTTGGGACATAATTGCAACTCAAACACTGCGACATCTCATTGAGAAGGACAAGAGGATCTGTCGGGCTGAGGTAAAGGACCAGGAGGCAGTGAAGAAATGTAGGCGAGCGATGAGGATGGACAGAGTAGATCTATTGGATGAACAACAGGAGGTAGAGGGTACGACCTATGAAGCTGGAGGATTTGACTGATTGCTTCCCAAATGCATGATTCAAGTGACAATTCATGTTTTCAATGGAAATCGTGGCGAAGATGGTGTGCTGACGTTGAAAAGAATGCCACGTTGAAAAGAATGCCTCCAACTTTGAAAGCGATTTCCAGAAAACAATGAATTTCGACTTTATTAAAATTCCTGTGGCTCAAAAAAATACTTATATACAAACATTTATATATCATTGTAAAGCTTATTCCCTACTCTACACTTTCATCGGACAACTTAATTATTTTTAGGTAGGAGTCACTTGTTATGTGTGCATGTTTGATACTGATTTCAAAAGTATATATACATTTGCCTCCATTTTTTTGTTGGTGGGCAATTTTCAACTTTTCTTCTGATGAAAAGATACCTTAGAGGTTATTATTAGTAACCTGTGAGTTACTGGAAGGTTATCCTTTATTATAATTTTTATGGTGAATATTCAGGTGCATGACTGAAGCAATTATTCATTTGGAAAGCGCTATTGCTTAGCATTATAATATATATCATTGGAAAGCATATAAATTAAGCTATCTTTTAAGACCAGAATTACCAGCCGAAAAGAAAAAACAAAGTTATGAGGGTTAGAAAATACAGATAAAATTGTGTGGTTTGTGGGTTACCACCTCCTTAACCGGATCAAAGAATCTTGCATACTTGAAAGCAGTAAGAGCTATGTTAAGGTCATCCTCAAACTTCTGCTTGAAGTACTCAAATGCTGGTTTTGCACATATTTTTTTGCTAGCATATCTTTTTGGGTAGTCACATTCCCTGACCATGACAGCTTGTCTGCAAGGGCATACACACTGGGATAGTGCCCAGTGGTGATTGCAGATTGAAGAGTCATAATTTCTTTGATAAGTTGTGAAGACTCCTTCCAAGCAGTACATAATGGCTCTCCGGCATCAACTGATATAGCCAACTCCATGCATAGCTTACGGTATGTGGGTGGATGTTCAAGGATTTCTTAGCTGTAGCCGTGATGAGGGAAGCTCATCATTTTTAAGAAATGAGTGAGGGAGAAATTTAAAACTCCCATACTTGATACTGTTGCCTAGGGTTGGATTGGAATGTTTTCCAGAAGTCCCAAAACCAAGCTAGCTTGGAAGACCAAGACGGGCTTACCTATTGCCACGTATTCTACGACTAGATGGTGGTCAGGGGGAAGTCCTAAAGTAATGTATGTTTCATTTGGTGATGTTCACCAACTTGACCAATGGTGTGCGAAAAGCAACCGACATCAAAAATATTAGGATAACCAATTTTTAAGGTTCGGATAGCTACATTATTTATGGATGCTCGATCACACATTGCAGCTACTATCTTGTTGCTACTAATTCCTAGCTCAGTAGAAAGGGTAACTATAACTGTCGAGCCACTTCTTCCCCAGTCATACTTTTGGATAAAAGCATTAATTTCACAACACGCTGTTTGATGCACCATTATCATTAATGTAGCGAAGAACAATTACCATAGCTTCACACACGTGTGGTCCCACCGAAACAAACCTACCGATGTCACAGGGTGACATGTCTCCAACAGAAACACTGTAATTAACACTTATATAATGTGAAAGAACATGCAGTTAGTGTGGTAATAATGCACGTGGATGGATTTGATTGGTCAGTGGTGATGTCATATAGCTTGAGTTTTTGTCCATGTGTATGGGCTTACTCTAGTTGAGGGCCTGCAGCCTAATTAAGGGCATGGGTTTTTACTCAACAGAGTGTAGAGCCACTATATATATATACTGAGATTGTATTGCATCAATGTGTCAGAGATTATAACTTAGTATTTAGGCCTACATATAATATAGCCTTGATTGGTTGAGAGAATACCTGGTGGCAGCAATCTACCACAGAAGAAAGTGTCTTGGGGTTAGCTGTGATGGCTGCCCTGTGACATATAGGTGGCAGCGGTGGAATAACGTGACAATTGAGGAGAGTGATATTTAACCAGTGCTATTAGCTAGCTAGTGAATAGCTGACGCTACTTGGTGTAGTTCACTTGTTTAGAAGTTCTGAGGGTGAGTGCCTTTTTGTAAGCTAAAGACAAGCTGTGAAAGCTGAGATGTCACTTACAAGGAGTTAAGGCAAGTGTGGAAACACAGAAGGAAGAGATGGGCACAGAGCAAACCCCTACAATCATGTTGGTGAAGTTCATGCAGGAGATGTCTGAGAGAGCCGATATGAGGGAGAGGATGTTGCAAGATGAGATGAGGTCAAGAGCGGATGCAAGGAAGGAGGAACGATGACAGCAAGCGAAGCGCTGGGAAGAGTTATTGAGCAGGAGACATGGAACGGGTTCACTCCGTCGGAACTCCTTTTTGGAAGGCAGCTTGCCGGCCCCTTGCAGACACTGGGAGGCAGAAGGAAGGAAGGAAGGAGGAAGACTACACCATAACTTAGTATTTAGGCCTACATAGCCGTGATTGGTTGAGGGAATCCCTGGTGGCAGCAATCTACCACAGAAGAAGTGTCTTGGGGTTAGCTGTGGTAGCTGCCCAACCATTAATATCATCACACACCTTTTTTCCTTCCTGATGCCGAACAAATGGTATCATTTCGCGTATATGTTGACTACCAGTAAGTCTATAGGAATTTTCTTCAAGAAGTTCCCGAAAAAGATCAATTTTTTCCAAAGGAACACCAGCCTTTAGGAAACAAGTCAATACTTTAACACGATAGACACACGTAGCTTCTGGTAGATTTTCTCCAGAAGGAAGTACTTCTTTGTCATACACCTTCAACATGTCTGCTATGTTTTTCTCTCAATATCTTTAGATGCTAAGCAGTCTAATCGAGCAACATGTTTAGCAGAATAACACTTTTCTTAAGAGACAAAAATTCTCTGCACGAGCCACAATTTTTTTTACCCTTAACAGCAGAAAGATGTTGATGTGGGAATCCTTTAATCCTTGAAGACAGTGAAACACTTTGAGGTTCAGCAGCAACAGAACCCTTACCCTTCTTCACACCTTTGGAAGGATTACACATAATTTTTCTTTTTCGTGACAAATCTGTGGCAGCTGGGGTCTTTAAGCATTAACAACAGGTGCTATATACTTCGATGACCTCTGCCTCATGGCTACTATCAGTGCTGCTGTGCCTGTGACTGTTATCAATAGCAATTACACTTTCTTCTGCCATTTCCATGTGCTTTTCTTTTGATAACCCTTTTACCCGTTCGGTAATTGAAGGGGGGAAAAAAGGGGGGGAAAAAGAGGGGAAAAAAGCAGTTGCAAATTTAATCATACTGATGTGCGATGTCAGATGTCGAAAACGTCGTCAGGTTCTGCATCTCATTGATAGAGACTGAGCTCCCTGCAGCTCCACACCAGCCCTGGCCCTTTGTGTTATCTTTTCGAAAGAGTTGATTTAGTAAGAAAATAATCTTTGTGAGACCCTTCCTAGCTGGTTTGAGAAGATTTCCTAAAAGCCTGGAAACTCTGATGATGCCTTTGTAAGTTATAGCTATTATTTTAGCCAGCTAAATATTACTAGCTGATTTTTCCCCTTTTGCTATTAATATATTTTTATTGCTCTCTCAAGAGCCATGTGAACGAATGTCACAGCACAGCTGATTTACATAACAAGACCAATTATTCTCCAGAAAGTAGTTATTATTTTAGCATTATTCTCTTGCCTATTATTATGCTAGCATAATCCAGCAGGACCTAGTCATGTTAGGTCTTGATTAGCAGCAAAGCACACTGCAGCATGCAGCCATGGTTAGGTCTTGATGAGCTTGTCTTTGCTTTCCAATACATGTATGGGAAGGGATGGTGAACTTTTTCTGGGATTAAATCTCCAGAACTCATGTGCTGCAGTTCGTACAATACAAGGTTGCTCGCCCATTCCATTTGAGAATTCAACATCATTGCTAACTTGAGTTGCGTGCATATAAAGTTAGAATATATAATCCCCGTGGCTATGCATGTTTACTTATCTGATGGCTGCTGATACAGTGAGATGATTCCCCTGGCTTAGAACAGTGGCGTAGGAAGGAAGTTTGGCATGGAGAAGCCATGTACTACATCAATTGTGACCACAGGGGGTGATGTATGGGTGTTGGGATAGGGGATTATTCTCCCAAAAGGTCGTCTGAAGTTATTTTAGGTGCATCTGAGGGGAAATTATATATGTGAAATACTAACTAGGTCGGACTCGGTTCTTGTTGTAAGCTCTTTTATTATTGTGTATAGTTTATTGTTTATTACATAGTATAGTTTATTATATAGCATTGTTTATTATATAGTATTGTTTATTATATAGTATTGTTTATTATATAGTATAGTTTATTATATAGTAGTTTATCGCACAAGCATTTATAGGATACATTACCTTATTAAATAAAGCAGTATAATATTGTTAATAATTTTTTTAAATAAAGTGCACTTATTCATATGTTTATAGAGCCCCCTTCCCTCAAGTTCAAAAGTTCATGTGATGACTAGGGAAATGGCTCGTCCCCAATCCTGATGGCAAAGATCCCATTACTGAGGCTGCATTCCCACGCTGCACAGCCATAGAAATCCGTTGAAGAAGATGTTGATGGGAGTTCTCTTCGTAAGTCACCAACCCAGGCGGCGTCCAAACTCCCTGAAGAATGCCTTTGCTTGAGGCCCAAAGGATCCACACGTCTCTACTGCCACAGGTACAAACTTGTATGCCGAGTTCAGGTGGGCGTACTTCTCACCCTTCAAAATCTCTGCCTGGGCTACCACTGCACCAGCCTCAGTGACTGCAGCCAAAAGGTTGGATGGGGCAAAGGTGTCACTGCAGGTTGCATCCCATACCAAGAGTCTACCACTTGACCATGGAATGATGGACATGCCATCAGGTTTCTTTCCATCTGGACCTGAGGGCTCCAGCCGGGAAGGGACATTTGCAGCAGTTAATGACCGGTGGATGATGTCATTTAAAGCACCATGGCGAGAAAGCCTTCCCTGACTGTGCCTGCAGCTCAACCCATGCGTGCCAAACTGGTTGACATCCGATTCACAGTAATTACAAGAGTGTGGCTGGCACAGGGGTGCTCCAAGACGTAGCCCAACTGCTATTCGAACTACATCAGCGCTCATTCGGAGACCCAGTGAGGAGATTGGCGGGGCATTAAGCCAGGCACCTGACTCACATGCAGACACTGCGAGGAGACGAGCTCTGGTTTTGGGGTCACTAGCATTCCGCAAAAGTGACTCTGCCCTTTCCAAAATACGAGGGATGTCCCACGACTTCTGCTGATGGGAAGCAGGTGGGGCTGGAGGAGGCAAGACAAGGTCATCACCCCAGAGTGAAAGGGCAACCTCAATCTCAGAATACTGGACAGCACTAAACCGAGGGGGGAAGGATATGGTGAATGAGATTGGACGATCCATCAGCAGAAGGCAGAGGGAGCAAGATGAACCGCACTCCTAATTCCAATTCCCCCATGGTTCACTGGAAGGGTGGCCTGTAGCCAAGAAGGGTCATTGTTCTGAAAATCTATATTAGTGATATTGCTGAGGATCGACTTGAGAAGGTAGTCATAGGCTGGGAGATGACTGGAAGAGAAACAGGGAGCAGAGCGGAGAATGTGCATCATCTTAGGGATCGCAAATGAGTGATGCAACAATGTGATAGCATCATGTGATTGCAAATGACAAAGTCTATCACCCTTCAACTGCAGCAGCTCTGTCTTCTCCCTTACACATGTTGTAACCCTCCAATAGGAGAACCCAAGAGATTGGCATTCTCTGGGTTAATGATGATAACTCCTGGAAGAGCAATGAGGACGATCCCTCGAGAGGTAGAATCCTTACAGATCAATTCTGTCTTTCCTCTGTTTAGCTCAAGGCCCAGAGCACCTGCTTCAACCTCAATAGTCTTGAGATCACAAATTACATCTTCCCAGTTGCCTCCCAGAGTTCCATCATCCAGATAAAAACACAGAACTCTGACTTTATTATATAGTATTGTTTATTATATAATACTGTTTATTATATAGTATATATATAGACTGTTTATTATATGGTATAGTTTATTATAGTATAGTTTATTATATAGTTTATTATATAGCATTGTTGATTATATAGCATAGTTTATTATATAGTATAGTTTATTATATAGCTAGTATAGTTTATTATATAGTATTGTTTATTATATATAGTAATTTATTATATAGTATGTTTATTATATAGTATTGTTATAGTATTGTTTATTATTATAGTATTGTTTATTATATAGTATAGTTTATTATATAGTATTGTTTATTATATAGCATTGTTTATTATATAGCGTTGTTTATTATGTATTGTTTATTATTATAGTATTGTTTATTATATAGTATTGTTTATTTATTATATAGTATTATAGTATTGTTTATTATATAGAATATAGTATTGTTTATTATATAGTATTGTTTATTAGCTATAATATAGTATTGTAGCATTGTTTATTATATAGTAGTTTATTATTATAGTATTATTGTTTATTATATAGTGGTTTATTATATAGTATTGTTTATTAGCTATAATATAGTATTGTAGCATTGTTTATTATATAGTATTGTTTATTATTATAGTATTATTGTTTATTATATAGTAGTTTATTATATAGTATTGTTTATTATATTATAGTAGTTTAGTAATAGTTTAGTAGTTTATTTATTATTATTATTATTCATTAAAATAATTTAATTAGTAGTTTATTATAATTATAGTATAGTTTATTATATAGTATTGTTTATTATATAGTATAGTTTATTATATAGTATAGTTTATTATATAGTATAGTTTATTATATAGTATTGATTGTTTATTATATAGTATTGTTTATTAGTTATTTTGTTCTTAATGTTATTATTTGATGGTTAGTTTATTTGATGGTTAGTACTTTGTTTCTATTATGATGCATATATAAACATTAACCAATGGAATTTTTTTATTTATTGTGAATTAGTAATTGTTATATAGAAAAATTACATATGACAGAGAACAACATGCCATACCTCAAGTTAAAAAGTTCATGCGATGACTAGGGAAATGGCTCGTCCCCAACCCTGATGGCAAAGATCCCATTACTGAGGCTGCATTCCCACGCTGCACAGCCACAGAAATCCGTTGAAGAAGATGTTGATGGGAGTCCTCTTCATAAGTCGCTGTATATAAACATTATATTATTAAGTTTGCTTGCTTTTCTTGTTGTTAACATAAAAATTAATAGTCAGTAGGTAAAAATTCTTTGCCGATGACTGGACTCCTTTACATGGCAATATCCCTCAAAGATAAATGGTCTGTACGACTCATGTGTACATGTAACACCATTAAATTGTTTAGTCTAGTTTGAGTCATAGTATATATATAGCTCTCAAGTACGACTTTAGACGATGCAAAGAACTGAAAGCTCACTCACTGCATTGGCTGGCATAACAAGTATTAAGGAGGCCGATGCACACACTGCAGACATCAAAGACCTCTGAGCTGGAAAAAGCTAACGTAAATAGTGAATAATTGAGTGAGCTGACTCACACGGAACATTAGTAGAGAAAATTGCCAGCTGCAATCATTGGCATCAAAATCATCCTATAGAAATTCTTTACAGACTTAAGTTCTTCATCATACTTCTCATTCTGAGCTGATTTTACCAGAAAAGCTTCAAGGTTTGAATATATACAACTTGTGGCCAATATACAATTTGTGGCCAGGCTGATCAAAGCGAGAGCTTCATAAAAAATAACTCTGTAATAATCTGCATGAAAATTACCTCCTTCATCCTCATACCTTCTAGGTCGTTTTCGTTGTCGTGGAAGTGCAGGTTGGTCAAGACCAGCAGCTGGTGCACAACTTTTCCCCAAAATAATTTGAAGCTCTCAAGTACGCGGGGACTGCAATGTGATCACGGTCATTTCAGCAACCTTTTGTCCTTCTGCTGCTGATATAGTTGCTGATTGCAGGGTTTTACTTAAATTATCACTATGATTAAGCAAAACCTCTCCCAAAGATGCTCCAAAGAAAAAATCAACTGATTTCATGGAAGCTGGTGCCCCTATATATAATCCGACTCCATATCTCAGTCTCTCTCACAAATTCTAGAGACTCAATCCACAATATCTGTAAAATGTCATATATAGTTGGCAAGTATGCTCCGTAAAGCTTGGGCTCTGACAGTCCATCTTGTGGGACAGAGTACACGAATACCAGGTTTTCAGACAATTGTTCTTTCAGCTTATGGAAAGTTGCATCACGACAAGATTTCTTGATTAGCTTAATCAACTCATAAGCAGTATTCGTTGCATTTCTCATCAATTTAGATTTCTTTACTGCATCATTACATGCCAGGTTGAGTGCATGGCCGTAACAATGGCTGTAAATTGCTCTTGGTTCTTGCATTTGGATCTTGGTTGCTACTCCTACATGTGATCCTGACATAGACGAAGCCTCATCGTAACATTGACCTCAAATTTTAGTGATTGAGACATTCAGCCTTTGTAAGACATCAAGTATGACATCAACTATATGGTACTGAAGCTTGAGTAGAACCGACCTGGTAAAGACCTATAAACTCCTCATGACTTTCCAGTTTACAGTCAACCCATCGAAAGCAGATAACTACCTGCTCCTTGTTAGAAGCGTCTGTGGTCTCATCAACCATTATAGAAAGAAAAGGTGCTAATCTAAGTGATTCTACAACACCACGAAGAACTTGTAGAGCCATGGTCTTTAGAAGTTCATTCTACATGTCCGGAGATGTAGTCTTCCTTTCCAGCCAACTTGTAATTTTGGCATCATCTTCGGCTCGTAACTTCATAAGCTGTACAAAATTTGAGTCACTTTCATCTCCATGCCCTCTTAGTGGCAGACCTTGCCGAGACAAAAACTTCATATTTGAAATTATTATAAGAAGACATTGTCGTCATTCCAACTTTTCTCTTCTGAGCTCAGAAGACAATGATTCAGCAACATTGACAGATGTGGATGGGAGTGTGACAATTAAAAAAACTGCTTCTTTATGAGCTTCGCTTAATGCATGTTGCTGGAATTTGGAAGTAGCAATCTTTCCAACTTGTACATCCCTTGGATATGAAAGACAAATCATAATTACATGCCCACAGAATTTTCTTGCTAGGGCTCTTGATTATCAATGTAATGGAGCCAAGACCATCTAGCATACCATGATGGCTGAAAACTTCTCTGAACTACAACTTTCTTTCCAAAGCTTCTTTTGGGGTATTGAAAAGAATGAGGCTGATGAGCTGAAGGTAAACAACTTGAAGAACTGGCAGTTGGCACACTCATAGTAGTACAACTTAGAAACCAAACAACTTGTGGTTAATTCTGAGGGCTTAGCTGCCGTGACGACCCTTACCGACTAAAGACGATCATTACCTGTTGTGCGGCCTAAAAAGTGGTGACCTCTGAATCTCCTACGCCATTGTAGTAGAATCACTAAACCACTTTCCTAGCCTCAGATAGAGCTAACCAGGTTCATGGAGGCACCGCTCCAAAATGATCACGTGACCAATGTTGGAGGCATGTGCTACAAAATGATCATGTGACTGTCACACAATAATTCATTAGCCACTGTTAATGGCTTCCAAAGTTGGGACATGCTATCTGGAAAGCTCATAAATAATTAATGAGGGCAGAATAGACCTATTGTGCTGCATGGTTTGACCCACTTTAATATGAGATGCAATCCCCACTCACTCAAAAACACCAAAACTCGTATCTCAGTTAAAACTCGCATTGTGAGCTGCACATTGTTAGCTGGTTTATTTCAGCACCTGTAGCTCTCACAGTAAGAGTGTGGACAGCTTAGAGTGGGAGTCTGATTGATAGTGCTGTAACACTGGACATTCCAGCTCCTTAGAGTCTGATTCTTCTGTCTCACTTCTGGAGCCACATCAGCCATGTATGTTCTGATGTTGCCTTCACTGGTGCATCCCTTAGGAATAAGCAATCGATTCTCCAACCACATTATATGAGCAGGACTAAGCACAATCCTATGAAGGTGAAAGTAATTTTGCAAGTCTCAATCATAGTAATAACAGAAAACAAAGTATGATAATAACTTCCAGCTACTCATAATTATTGTAAAGATAACCTTTCTGGTTGATAATTACAAGATTATAAACATAATCTCCAGGCCAGACCATATGCTACACAAGCATGTCCAGGAAACTTAAATTCATGGCATCTAAAACTCCATTTACATATATATATATTTTTAAATGAAAGCCAAAAAGCCTAGCATGGATCACTGCATGTGCAGCTTTATAATCTCAAGCATGTAATGGAAATCACTTATAAAATCTGATACTCAATTCACTAGCTACCAAGTTGGAGTACACCATTTTTGAAGCTAGCATTCCTTCCAATTAGGAATTCACCATGCAGCTGTTCCCATTTGCGAATGCAGCTAGTTTTCTTTCATCCAGCTTTGAATCTGCTGCCATTTTCTCAACCTTTCTCTTCATTATGATGACCATTCCCAGTTAATGGGTAAATGTATGGTGAATATGCACACAGATACATATATATATATATATATAAATATATATATATATATGTAATAGCTCTGCCTTAATACAGCATTGAGCACTATTTGTAGCCTTCTCAGCAAACTACCTTCTAAGTATATATATAAATATATATAAATGGATAGATAGATATGTATATATACCATGTGCAGCAATACCAACTTTTCCATCCTGCTCTCCACTGAGAGCTCACTTCCCTCTCCGAGTACTAATGAATGGCTTGAAGCATTAAGTGGGGAATGTATACAGAAGGATTAAAATTATAATACAACAACAACGATTGATTTTTATAGCAGATGGGACAAAATTTCAATTCTAGTATTGTTACTCTAACCATTGTTCTAGCCCCACAGGGCTAAAAATAATCTATACATTACATCATATGGCATATATGATGCTCAGATTGTGAATGAAGAGGTAGCCAAGAATTCATAAACATCCTTAAAGATTCCAACTTGGTGCAAGGTTGGACAACCAAAAAGATCAAATTCTAAAACGGAAATATGCATGTGGAAGTAGCTATGGCTGTGAGAAGAGTTTTGTAAAGAATACTTGAAAACAGTTGCAGCTTTGATAACTAACACCAGGATTGATGAGCTAGTATATGAAAGAATGTTCCAGAGCAACATATGAGTACTGAATGCACTCTGGAACAATGTGGGATAATTGCAGAATGAGCAATTCTCACATGCAGTCAAAATGCACCACATTCCCTCAACAATTACTCATCAACACCAAGCTGTTCAGTATGGCTGACATGCCCTGATAGAATTTTGTAGGATTGAGAGTCTTCAGAATCATCAATATTGTGAGAAGGAACTATCGTGAGGTCCAGAATTGAAGGTGGAGTCATCTCAGGTGGCGTTGTGGTTAGTACTGATGAGGGGCGTTTGCCTTGAATGTTAGTATTTGCAAAAGCCACAGCTTATATAAGTTTTTGACAATGGGTGTGATGAAAAGTTAGCATCTGGTATTGTCTCTGGAGAGCCACAACAAGGACCAATGTGACGAGAGATAGAGTTACAGAAAGACCAGATGGGTATAATCCCTGAACAGACATCACCTCAAGGTCCGCTAAATATTCTACACCATGCCTTAGCGAGGCTTTGGCTTCAGTGTGCAGCCAGGGTGAAACAGAGGTGCATGTAATTCATGAGAAAATGAGGTGTTGTGAGGAGGTGGTGCAAGAAGAAGGCCATAAAAGGTGAGCATCGAGGGAACCCTGAGAGGTGAAGGAGTTTTAAAAGTACTTTGCAATTGCTAGGTAAGGGAGATATTGCTTTTCCCAGGCCAAATGTTTTTTGAAATAATTGCAAGGTAATGTCTGCCATGGTGCTACATGCATGCATTCCACATTGTCATTACCCTGATAGTGTATATAGCTGATAATTCAAGATTTGGTGATACCAAAAGAAACTGAGGGATTCAAACTTTGCACCTCTATAGCAGTGTTCATTCTGAAGCAGTTATATGATAAGCATGCTATTAATTTTAATAGCAATTGTGAGGTACAGGAAATGTAAAATTTTAGTAATTGACTGTGTTTCTAGAGAATGGAAGTAAAGATGACGAGGGGGCAAAGTAGCAATATATGAAGAATGAGGACTGGCAGTCGGGGAAGAGTTCCATGTTTATAATCATCATCAAAACTCAAGAGAAATGTGTAGTTTATCCTGTCACTTGAACATTTTGCTCTAAACAAGTACAAAACAGCAGAATAAGTACTACAGAGAGAGACTTACAAATACACTGAGTTTGTTGTATCGATAAGACTGAGCTAACACAAAAATTGCAGATCTAATACAAGACGGAAGTTTCTAAAACAGCATGGACAATATTGAATGAAATATTCTCGGATCATATGAGATAATTTAGCAATTCTCATGTGCAGACAACATCCACAGCATCCACAACACTTTGAGCCAGCTGCCTCTTCAACCCTTCCCCCTCCCTCCCTCCCTCCCTCCCAAGCTTTCTTACTAATAATCGACTCCATATCTAGGGATACCACACCAACAGTGTTAGAAAAGATTTTATGTCATTTCAGAGCTCTCTTTATAAGCTCTAGAAATAATTGTGTGAGGTTACTTGCTGATGCTATTTAATTCTCACAGCAAAAGAGCAGAGTGAGCATGATGGATGTCTCAATTAATCCTGTGGATACGAAATTCAAGTCTCTATGAAAAGCAAACTGACTATCAGAGTAGAAGAAAGATTGTGAGCCATCCACTAACATGCATCTCTGACAGACCATTGAGGTCACACTGAGAGGTCACACGAAACCTCTTAGCTTAAAAAGTTAGAAGCAGCAAAATCCTTTCCTCCAAAGTTTACCTTTTTCCACTGAGTTAGCTGCTTGTATGTTCTTATGCTATCAGCATGGAGGAAACCACCTCTATCACTTTTATTTTTTACTGAAAGACCGAGCACTTATATGTGCATGGGCAATACTTAACCACTAAAATAAATTACACCTCATCCCCCACACCTCTAGCCAGGTTCAAAGGAGAGGGTTCAGGGTCCAATTACATTGAAACCAGTGTAACCTTGTTAGTCACAAATTGTGTCATTTAGAGCGGACCTCAGGTATTTGAAATGTTCAGTACGTCATTTAATAAAAAAATATAGCTTGTGAATTATATCTGTCGCATAAGTATAAAGAAATATATACTAGGAACCTAATTCAAATCATGAATGTAAAAGTGAGGTTTAGGAATTCCTGGGCCACCGCTAGGTCTTCCCTCCCCTCCACCCCGCCACTCCCCCTCAGAAGAATAGCCAAGTGTAGCAAGAACAGTTGCTACACCCTAACACCTTATGCCTCTGGACTTAAAGAGGTTTGCATCCCTTAATGGGAGAATTTTTTGAAAGTGCGAGCTATGTAAACAATACTAGCTGTTATTGATTTTGTACTATATAGCTGCTGCTGAAGACCTGGGTGTGTTTGATTGTGATCGTAGCCTGGTATATATATCCGTTGCTAGTTAATAGTTATGATCATTATAGTGTCAGTGATTCTGAAGGCGTTATCCATACCTATCTCAGATTTGGATAATCTGTTGGTTCATTGTGACTTGGTTATTTTATCATTGCATAGTCATTCCCATTTGGTATCATCAAAACATTGTAACTTTCCATTAAATTATATAAGTACAACAGAACACAACAACACCAGCAAAGAAACCACAAATTGTCTGACAGTTTTCTCGTGTTTGCTATTTGCATGATAGAAGGCCTCATGTTTTTGATAGTTTTTTCTGGGGAGAAGGAATGTCACGATAAAATAAATACAGTGGAGAAGGCCCCCTCTTGTTAGGATTCTGACTCAAATAAAGTCTCGACTCCTGGAAGACTTGTAGAAGTGGAAGAACAAGAATGAGGTTGGATGTAATGAGGAGTGATAACATCAACAAACAGTAAGTCACAAACTGTGATATAATGCTGGTATACGTCAGCTTGGAGTAAAATATAAGACACAGGCCCAAGAAAAACGGCAGTATCATACTCAGTGAGTACAACTGACACACAGTCCATTTGGCGGTGAAGTGCTTGTGTGATATCTTCCTAGTCTTGATGGTGAGTACCAATAAGATGATCATGAGTGTAATGGACTCTATCATGCCGAAGAACAACCACAAAGAGTAGTGTGGGCGATTGCAGACCATGATTTTGGTGAGGACAGCTTCCGTGTTCTCCTTGGATGTGATATCTTTGAAATCTGGCTCATAGCGACTGATGAAAACTGGAGGAACCACCAGAAAGAGATCCACGATTACCAGAGCAAGCACACATCCTACAAGCACATTGTCAGAGAGAAACTTCCCAGGGTTCGTGTAGCAGACTAATAACTTGTAAAGTCTCCATCTATGTACACATGCTGTTCCAAACAACAGGATCAGTCCCACTGAGAGAGCGGTGTCAAAGACATGTTGGAAATTGCATATGCCCATTGGAGTTATCGTGTCAGAAAATCCATAGATATAAATACAAAGGATTATTACCACCACAAATAAATAGCAGCTTATGAAAGCCATCCAGTTCAGCTTAACACTAGTAGCCTTGACTGGCTTGCGTTCACGATACACAATGATCATAGTATGGACAACAGCTGTTACAACCAATGCAATAACAGTAAGGCTCATTATCACGTAGACAAGAGGCTTGGGTGTTGTCTTAAATCTCACCGTAAACTTGTCTGAAATGAATATGTTGGTATAGTTGTCATGTTTTACTATAATAATCTCATTTGTGACTTTAGTGTAGTAAGCTATCTTTATCTCTTGATCTTTCTTGATTAGTGAAATGCTCACATTCCGTTCGACACGGCCTGTTACCTTGTTAAATCTTACTCTACCAGAAAGTCCCTCGTAATCCAACTTCAACAGTTCTTTTCTGATTATTTTTGTAAAATTTTGCTGATTAAGGAATGTATACGTTGTTAAGTTCACCTTGCCAATGGAATTATTTAGTGCAAGAGCAAGCGACCATAGACCATCAAAGTACATAGCACCCTCACGATTATACTCGATGTCAGCATTGGTGGAACTTTCCTCCTGCGCCTCCTGAATTCTTTGTTTATATATTTCCCTGAAGTTTTCCAGCGATAAGTTGGAAAATTTGATCTCCTTCTCATCCGAGGACTCCAACTGATAATCTATTAGCACTGATGTGGCCAGGATATCTTCAATCAAACCTTCAGTACAGGTTTGGTTATGAGGTGGAATCATAACTTTGGATGGATTAAATTCTTCAGGACCAGCCAATATGAACAGATAATTGGGGAACCTTAGTCCATTATGATGAAGTACACATAGCATTTTCTTGAGAAAATCTTCATCAACCATAAATATCACGATACGATTCATATTCTGCACACTTCTGACCTCGAGTAGGTTATACGATAGAACATCCCTCGTTTCGCAGTCAACTTCATCATAGCCTTGTTCATGAAGTTCTTCATTATATTCACTAAGCTCTCTGTTAAATGCTCGTGACAGGGAAGAGAAATAGAGTCTGGATTCTTCATAAAACACACTCATATCCTTCCAGGAATTGGCCTTTATCAAGGCCACCAAAGCCTCTGCTATCACATCTACTGAGTCAAGAATTCCAAAAGAGAATGGATACTTTGTTCGGTTGTTGATTTCGGGAGTGCCACCAGAGTGAATGTGCAATAGAGAAACCTCTTTTCTTCCGTTGAAGGCTGCAGCAGCTATGGAAGAAATGGAGCAGACAGGCCCTATCATGCCAACAATAGGTGGTTCATCTTTTCCTAAAGATAATCCTCTGACAAGGCCATCTATGGACCTAAAAGGGACATCACAGCCTCCATTTTCTTGTAGCAACTTGAGCTGATAGCCATCTAGAATGTCAGTCCTACTGTTAAGCATATCAGCTGCTAGTTGTATGCTGATGTTCAGTGTTTCACCTTTGGAATACGATGGTTCGAAGAGCAGCTCAGGGACTATATATGGCAAAACCGTCAGCACGTAGAGGTCAACGTCAGCTTTCTCTCCTTCCTCCTCAGTCAAGTTTTGAGAGTTTATCAAGGTGATACAGTACCCAAATAGAAGGGCGGGGAGCAGCGAAATTTTCATCCTGACACTTAGTTCTGTCTAGCTAGGGCAATGTAATACTGGCAACGTCAAGCAGCGCGATAACACTGGGGTCACAATCAGCTTCGCGTATTTAGTTCCGCCAGGTCCGGTGCCCCCTAGTATTTGGCACCCTCACCCACCTTCCCTGGCGAACATCTTATCCTTGATTGACGAAGTAGTGAGCGACCAGCAATGATTGGGGATCTCTCTGGAGACTTGTGATAGCTTCTGGCTCCACCAGCTCTTGGTGTCTCCTTCAATTTAGATATTTTTCTATTATCAAACCACCGTTCAAGTTTATAATAATAATAAATGTAAAAGAGAAAACACCAAGTTCCATATTCACTGGAATTTTACACAAGCAGCTTGATTTCACAATCTACACACTTTATTACGAAAATGCCAGCTAGGTTGCTTTTGATATTGACCGAGATCGAAAATAAGAGTATTCTTCTCAACAAACTTAGTTGACATAATGTAGATACAGCGACAATCAACTCGCCAGATGTTTCAGTTAGATGATGGTAAACTGAAACATCGATTGAGAAAATGGTTATTGAGAAGAGTAAGCAAATGGTCATAAGCTCAAACAATTGTGGATTGCCCCCCAAAGATGGTTAGTATCACCAAAATGTCTGTGATAACCTAGATTTTATTAGTAACTAAAGCCAAGCATTTGATATGATGCCGTTACCAAAGTCTGGAATAACATTAAAACAACAAAAGCTTAAATGTCATATATTAACAGATATTTTCTTCGCTCTTTCCCACCAAATGCTCTTTCCCACCAAAGTATTATTTGTCCAATGTCAATCAATAAATATGGTTTGGTCTTCATCAGGTGATACATGTTTTACTTCTGCCATAACCATAAATAGTGGTTGTGGTTGTGCATAGTCTTGATAGTTGAGATTCAGCAACTACAGGAAGTCAAGCCCTACATCTCTGCTGAAGCTCTGATCCTTGGGTTTGAGGTATATAGATGTGCAGAGCTTCCTTCACAAGAAAATCCCTTCATTTGAAGTCTTCTCACAACAAGTTTGGATGGTGGTGGTTCCATGAATGTTTAGCGATGGCAGACCTCTTTTAGTTTTCCTGTCTGCGTGCATCCACATGTTACTTTGACTCTGGTCTCCAACCTTTGTTCTCCAAATGTATAGACTTTCCCACATCTGCTTGGAATGTGATATATATATATCATTCAAAATATTATTGTTCTAGTACTTGATGCAAGATGAACACTTGTGTTGCTTGTGGAGGAGCATGCTTTCAAGGTACTGGATCATATGCCCAATCTGTTTCATTTGGAATGTCCCTAGACTCCCAAATGCTAGGTATTATCAAGGAAAAGAGAAGATCTTTCCTAAATAGAGTAGTTAAGTATGAATTAACTACATCCTTCATCTGTAGAAAAATAATTCAAAGCTTATCCAAATTCATGCTCTCAATGGCAACTTCTGTGATTTGTCTTGGACAGGAAGTAGTATGAGGTCATCACTGACTCATAGCTATATAGACATGGTGAGACTTAATTGTTTGCCTAATTACTGTACCTTTATTATTACATTTTCATTCCATGCTATTGAAAAGATGGAATATGATCAGGAAAATATGTGAAGCCTTGTTGCTTTAGTGGTGAAAATTCACTTCCATTCCCTGCACTATAATAATGCCTCAATTGATATTTACTAGGATACAGTGACCCAGGGGTCAATCTTCCTCTAGAAGGAGAAACACAGACTATCGACAGGATACCCAGGGAGGAGGGAGGGAGACCAGACTGCAACAACCCACACTCCATCCTCAGATAAGTCACAATTAATATCTTGGCATGACTACTCCAGTCACAGATGCTTTATTCATCTCACTGAAATATGCTTAAATGAACTGCCTCCCAGCCATCAAATAGTGACGGGGTGTCTCACTCCATCCTGAGATAGGTCACTCACTATACAGTGAATAAGGTTCACTGAGAACTAGGATACAGTGACCTTCAGGGTTAAAGGGAGGTCACCAGATATGCATCACCTGTCATGCATTGCACCTGAAATACCTGTTTAGACAGGTCACAATAAACTCGGGGTAGGGTACTCCATTCAGAGGTAGGGGTCTCTGTCACTGTTCTCTGTCCTGTTCTCCCATTCAAATGCACTCTGCATTCTCAGATAGGTCTCAATTAAGCAACACAAATTTTCCCTAGCTATTCTAAAATGCAATCCTCAGCTGTCTGCCTCACTGAAATCATAGTATATATGTCTGATGACCATCTAAAATGAACTGCATCCCCAGAAGATCATGGATGGCGAGGCAGTTACAGTCAAGTACAGTGGTCTCTGTTTCCTTACACAATTGCACTCCATCCTCAGATAGTAATATCTTGGACAACTATTCTAATAACAGATGCTTTATTTCCCTCGAATCTATGGTAATAATATGAACTGCCAATCTCAGCAGATCGACGAGAATGAGGTCACTCCATCCCACTATCCTAGTACTTGGTAACTAGGGGTCACTGAGAATTAGGACACAGATACAGTACCGGGGTCATTTTAAGGGAGTAACCAGATTCAACACCGGCTTACATGGATAGAATTTCGTACGGAAATATTTCCTCAAACACAGCTTAGATACCCTTTGGGGAGGCGTCGATAGTCTGTGTTTCTCCTTCTAGAGGAAGATTGAACCCTGGGTAACCTGGCCAGGACAATGTTAGTCTCGCTAAGCTAGCGCGACAGTTAACAAATACAGTTAGAAATGAGTATCGAGTGTGTCATGTGTCAAGAGCATTTTGTTCTGGGTGACCACTATTTTCGAGGAACGTTGTTGCATAAATCAAAAAGGCATTTCAATAGCCTCCTATGACATGATCTCGTCACGAGTTACACAGATCTTACCTTGGTTTAAATGCTTCTTTTTTTTTGGTGTGTGAGACAATATGCCATGGAATATCATGGAAACCAAGTGGTAGGTGGGAGGGGCAATGTGGGTTCTTGTGGTCACGCTTTTGCAATTTGACCTAGATCTGAGGTCAAAGTTCACGGGTCATTTCCAGCTTAGAGGAATTCTAAGGCATTTTTTTTTGAACTTTATAACAAATGACAGGGTACTGATATCAGCGACATGACAGAAAAACCCCCATGAACAGCAAGAGATTGTTGAGGGACAACACCATAATTTGGTGAGCCAGGATGAGTATTATTAGAGGTGGGGAATTATAGAGCACGATGAACAAGGACAGATATAGGGAAATGTGCATGAGTATCAGGGTCAAAGTTTGACAAGAAATGGTCCCAGAGAAAGTCAATAATGTGATACTTGATACTGTAGAATGATAACGACATGTCGATTATTGGCACTAATGAATTCCACAAGTGAACAACTTTATTATAATAGAAGTGACAACTGGTAGATGTGGAACAGAAGTTATGTCGGAGTTTATTTGCACTGGAGGCTCTCGTGTAAGAATATACAAATGAAAGGTAATTGTTTATGTCCAAGTTATCAGGAGAGACCTTCAGACACTTGACTAGAAACATAGTGTCCATCAGTTCCAGCCAATACATTACAGGTAGTAGGTGCAAAGATATCAGTAATCAGATGAGTAATTTTTCAAAATGAACTTGGTAGCTCTCCATTGGACCCTTTCAAGGTCCTTGATCAGTCGTGGTCTCCAGAGTTGAGAACAGTAAGATAACTTAATGCGAATGAGGGAGATATATAGTCTTTTCCTTAGGCTAGGTTCTGTAGAAATGATTGTGCGACGAATGAGATGTAATGATCTATATGCATTCGAACAAATAGAGATTATGTGCTCTGACCATGACAGACCACTAGTCACAAGAATACCGAGGTCTCTGTATTGATGTACTGATTTGATTGGGTGGTTATCTATTGTGTAGGTAGATGTGGATGACACTGATAGAAAAAAATGCAGAGCTGCACATTTGGTGGGATTTAGTGATAGTTTCCATTTTGAACACCAAGAAGCTAAAGAGTCTAGATCTTGTTAAAGGTGAGTGGAGTTATCTACATGAGAGACAGACTCAAGGAGTTTAGTATCGTCAGCATAGAGGTAAGTGGTGAAAAATGAAGTGGCATCTGGGATGTCATTGATAAAAATAGAAGGAGTCCCAGGAACACTGCCCTAGGGTACACCTGAACGAACTGGGAGAAGACCTGATAGTGATCCTTTAATGGACACTAGGTGAGAACGACCAGAAAGGTATGTTTTGAACCAGCACCACAGATTGCCTGTTATGCCATGGGTCCATAGTTTGTAGAACTCAGAGTGCGGTATTGAGTCAAATGCCTTTCTAAAGTCCAAAAATATAACATCACAAGCATCTTTGTTCTCTATTGAGTTATATATAAAGATAGCAACAGGAGCGATCACTTAGCAAGCCAAACTGATTTTTGGAAAGTTGCGGGTGGCTGAATTTAATGATCTTTTTGTAGATGATAGATTCCAAAACTTTCGACAAGATACATAGCAGAGAAATTGGCCTGTAATTTTGAACTTCCGAGCAACATCAGAGCGTTCATTTAGTGCTCTCAGGAGAATTAAAAACTATTTGCGCAGCACTATGAGTCAAAGTCGCCTCAATCACCTGTATTATCACCAAGATTTAACTGATGAACTAAACATAAAGAAGTTGCAAATGAATTTATATGTGCAAAGGAACAGCGTAATACTGTATTTGCTAAATATTAATTATTATTGTATGAGTTGCAACTTTTTTGATCCCCCTCCCCCATATTGCACATACACACTCACATGTTCAAAGTTCAACCCGACCACTCTAAAATTCCTAGCTCCACCCCTGTCAATAGGTGTGTTATTGGAGTTAGCAAAGATTAGAACACATTTTGAGGATGAGTGGACTCATGTTATCGATGCCTGTGGATTTTGTTGTGTTTAAGACATGCAGGGCCTCAGATACATCTGATTCATCAATGGTAATGTGATGTAATTGTTCGGTAGGGGATGGTAATTCATCGGTGGAGGGGAGGACAAAATTGCTTGAAGAAAACACAGAATTGAAATAAGAGTTGAACAAGAGTGCCTTTTGTGATTGAATAGATAACTGCGGTAGATTCTTGAATGATGGTGTACAATGTAGAATTCGGATGAGATAGACTTCTCAGGTGCCTGTAAAGTTTGCTTTGATTTGCATGGAAATTGGATACGAGGTTGGATTCATAATCTTGTTTTGATGACTGGATTTCAACTTGAAGTCTATTCTCTAGGTTATGTAACTTTGAGAGTTGATGATCAGTAGGTTTGAGTTTTTGGCGACGACGAAGGGTGCGAGCTTGATTTACCATGTCTGATTTTTGCATTGAACCACCTTGGAGAGTAGGTTATCCTGGTAATAGGAACAAACAAGTGACAGGCATTCAATATTTCCCCTTTAATCCGAGTCCAGATTAAGTTGGCACCATTTGACTGAAGACAGTCAAAGCTGGCACTATAAGGAGGTGGTACTGCAGTCCTTCCAGGTCACCTTTAGAATAGTTAAATAGTTAATGAGGAGATGTGTTAACAGTGTGAAACTTTGGGGTAACTACACCAAAGGAAATAAGATAGAGGTCAGACTTGCTACTACATACTGATGAGTCAATATAAGCAGATTAGAAATTTTGTCAGGAGAGTTCGACAACACTATGAGGGTGTTGCCTAGCTTGTGAGTAGGGCTTTTGACAAGTTGCATAAGGTTCAGTGGAAAAAAGAGGTCACAAACAGAAGCAGAGAAGGGAGAAGGTGCATATAAGGTTAACCAATTTACATCAGGAACATTAAAGTCGCCTAGAAGGATGAGGTGCGAGGAGTGTGGTAGTGATTGATGACATCCTCATAATAAGAGATGGGGCTCGATGGAGGGATGTACGCACAACAGATGCAAGTGTCAGTGGGTTTGGTGAGGTGTATAACTATTAGTTCTGACGTGGAGTTTACTTGGACATGGCTTGAGATAATTTCATTAGAGACTGTCACCAAGACACCGCCGCCTCTTCCATTTCTGTCTCGTCGGAAAATAGTGTACCCCTCTGGGAGGATTTCACCATCAAAGATATGTGGCAAGAGCCAAGTCTCAGTTATTGAGAATATATCAAAGGATTTAGTGTAGCAAAGTGAGAGAGTTTATTAGACTACGTGCATTCCAAAGGCAACAACGTAAGCTGTGCCCAGTACCAAGTCATTGGCTAGCCTGATTTGGAGTAGGATCCTGAGGTGGGTCAGGAGATTCACATGGAGAATCAAGACCACAAGGCATGTGTGAGGACAGAGGAAATTGATCTGGTGTGACTTCAGAAAAAGTTGAGTGGGTATCTGGATTGGCAGAAGAACATGATGCAGAGGCATTGCTTATAGCAGGGGCGGAGTGGAGAGTCTGGAATCATATCCGAGACAAGAGGACCTTTTTGGAATGTCATATTGGAAATAACACCATACTTCCGCTGATTTACAAATGGAGCATTACCTCGGATCTTATCCACCCTCTGTTAACACCGGAGTCAATGAGAATTCTACGCTCCTTCAAGAGAAGGGACTCTATTTTACGAAGCTCGGGTATTTGATCTGGTTTGATCGAGATACCTAGTATAGAAGACAGCTTCTTACTATTAGATAAGACACACTGAACATCACTACTTCGCGAAAGTATAACAAGTTGCTTCTCTGGGGATTGGAATCCGGAAAACCTGGTTAATGCGTACCAAATTTTCAATAACCTCATGGTACCAAGCAACTTGAAGGACTGGAGTAGGACGGGCAGCCCAGGTAATGCCTCACCAAAGTTGAAATAGCTATATACCAAGTTGGCATGGCAAATTTTGACTAATCCGCCATTGTGGTAATGAATATGATTAACCTACATACCCTACATACATGCACAGTTTGAAATATCAACAGAAAATGTTGCTGGCCCTCTTAGCCTTTACCAAAAACTTGTTCTCTTCAATAATATTTGCTTACAAAATAATTAACCACCTCTGCAGTCACATATATAGTACATATAAATATGTCTGCATTTTACTCAATGTACATCACTAGTAGCAGACATCACAAGAATTAACATTGTATACTTAGCAGGTCACAAGAATTAACATTGTCAGGTAACAAGAATTAACATTATATACTTAGCAGGTCACAAGAATTAACATTGTATACTTCGCCAATCTTCCTCTGTATATATACTCCAGCCACTCATCCATAACTCATGATTGGAGTAACTTTGGCAAGCCAGTCACGACACCTGTTTAATTTAATTGATCAAATTTTATCCTGAAATATAGTACTGCTTTTATCTTGCATTCATCAGCTTCAGTACTGGTAAAAATTCCCATCACTATTGTCATTGCACATCCCTATCAAGTCTACTATATCCATAGAGAATAATACTTGCCAGGGATGGTGATTTGTCACGATAGAGCTCCTAAAAGTCTCCATAATGGGACGATGGCAATTTTTCTGAAATCCTTCATGCTGCCCTCCCTAGTCCGGATAGTCTTGGACCGAGATTGTTGAAGTCCATCGCTCCTGCAATATTTGTGCTTGTCAGACACCTGTTTACTCTAAGTCTAACTCAAACTCAAATCCCCAAAGACTGGTGTGTTCACGTTATTACCCCCATACACAAGTCTGGAGACAAATCATCGGTTAGAAACTACAGACCCATCTCCCTTCTCTGTTGTATTTGTCTTGTCATGGAATGGATAATTTTGTGGGATTCATCTCACAATCTATCCCTCCAACTCAGTTTGGATTTCTAAAGGGACATTCAGCAACTCAAAAGCTGCATCATTTAGTCAACAGAGCAGACATTGCACTTAATGAGAAATCTCAATTGACACAGAGTACTTGAACTACAGCAAAGATTTTGATAGTGTTCCTCATCAAGAGCTTCTTTTCAAACTGTGGTGTTCTGGTATAACAGGAAAGCTGTGGCATTGGTTCAGAGGATATCTAGACTCTTGCTGTCAAATGGTATCACTAAATAATAATAACCACTCAGATCTACTTCCAGTCAGTTCCGGTGTTCCGCAAGGCAGCATCCTAGGTCCATCACTATTTTTGATCTACATTCCAGCTACCATTTCTTCATCTTCTCTACTCTTATATCCAGATGATACCAAGTATTTTATAGGTATTAAATCAGTTTCTGATATATCCCTTCTTCAAAATGATTTGTCCTCACTGGCAAAATGGTTGACTGATTGGCATTTCTCTTTTAACATCACAAAGTGTTGCCTTTTGAGGATTTTCTCAAAAGTGCCTGCTGTTGACTTAAATACGTTTTGGGGACATTTGCTTGCATAAACTCCAAAAAGAGTGTTAAAGATTAATTTCAAGTGAC
Organism: Cladorhizidae sp. MBARI D1340-BT2; assembly: GCA_028752905.1. Classification (NCBI taxonomy): domain Eukaryota; kingdom Metazoa; phylum Porifera; class Demospongiae; order Poecilosclerida; family Cladorhizidae; species Cladorhizidae sp. MBARI D1340-BT2. The sequence goes on along the minus strand of JAQNBH010000013.1, from coordinate 36,419,555 downwards.
CTAACATGGAACCATCATGTATCAAACATCCTCTCAAAAGCCTATTATCCTTGAGCCTTGTACGTTGCACTTTCAAACATTGTGACGCGATTAGTGCCAAAAAGTTACTTTTTATGTCTCGTGTTAAATCCCAAATCACTTATTATTTCTCTGTCTGGCATCCTAACCTGAAGAAACATTTTATTCCTCTAGAACAAATACAAAGAAGAGATACTAAATTCATACTTAATGACTACAAATTTGACTACAAGTCTCGCCTGTTGAGTGTACACATTCTTTTAATGATGACTCTTGAACTGAATGACATATTTTTTCTAGTTAAATCTTTAAAAGAACCTACAGGTCACTTTAATATCCTCAATTATATAATTCTATCATCATCGTGCACAAGATCAGGAGGTCACGTAAAGTTACTCCACATTCACCACCGCAATCAAAAGTCAACATTTCCTCTTTGATCGGCTCCCTCAACTATGGAACTCTCTGCGATGTATTGATCTGAATATGTCTTTGTCTAATTAAATATCTCTTAAAATCATATTTTCATAATCATTTCATTGCAAACTTTGATTCCAATAACTCGTGCACTTTCCACTTTCAATGTCCAGTGTATTGGCTGCTAGTTAATTTGTAGTAGACCATCAGTACAAAACTGCATCCTCATATCAGTCACCTCATCTGTAATTCATGTGTACTGTAAAGTGATAATAATAACAATACAATAATAATAACAACTACTACAATAATAACAACAATAATAATAACAACAACAATAATAACAACAACAACAATAATAATAATATCCTGATGAAGACTAGAGCAACTAGTCAAAACGTTGAGTGAATAAAAATTGAAGTTGATTATTGAGAAGGTGATTTTAAATAATAATAATAACAATAACACAATAATAACAACAATAACAACAACAACAGCAACAACAACAGGATAAGGCAAAGAACTGGAGAGGTTAATGCCTGTACTCACTCCTTCAGCCTTGTCTGTTTTGGGGTTGGTCGGGAGTTGAACTTGTTAGCTTTTTAGTTATTTATTTATTTGTGTATTTATTGTTAATTATTATTATTTTGATAGTTTTGATATTTTTGGTATTTTTGTAATCTTCAAGAGAAACTCTTGGAAAACCCCCTTTTTGTAATTGATATAAATAATAATAATAATAATAATAATAATAGTATATATTCTGAATGTGCCTTCTTTACAGATACAGAGCATGCTAAAGTTGATGCATGGGAAGCTAACCGCTCTGTGATCTCTACCACCCACGTAATTAAAATAGCAGGAATCTGTTGGGGGACCCAAAACATGTCGACAGCATAAAATTAGTTAGTACAGAATAAAAAGCACAAATAAAAGATGGTGGCAATATCAGTGGAAAACTTGATGGCTCCAGAATTATCAACATGGAAAAGCTATTAAAGTACACACTCCTGAACTGCAAGTGGATCTCACACTTTGGTTGGTGAAATGGGAAGGCTCCATTTGTTGCTCAACATGCATCCAATCATCACTTAAGAGACATCAAAGAAAGTGAAAGGTCCATGAGGTTACTGCGAGGCAAGCATTGCAGCAGGGTGGAGTCAAATGGTGGTGGGTGGAGGACATACTCAGCCTGAGGAATGATGAGCATCACATGAGTGCCAGTGATGAACAAGGAAAGCCTCATGATGACAGAGCATAATGTTGGCAAATGGTGGAGAAATGAGCTTCTTAAGTCTATGGTGGGCAGCTAGGAAAGAGAAGAAGTTTGCAGAGGAACGAGGTGAGTAGTGGTCGACGATGGTTGGAATAAATGTTCACTAAACACTCATAAAATGCCTGTTATATAGGAGTTATATAGGAGTTGCAACAGGCCAAAAAGTTGCACATTGAGGTGTGTAACAAGATTTGCGCTGTTTGAGCACAAGGCATCCCTCAGGACTATCATAGCTGCTTCAAGAACTGGAGCACATCTTCATCTCAAATGGAAGAAGACATAATTCTGGGAAGGATTCAAGAGAGTAGAGGAGATCCATGGGATTCGGTGCTTGCACTTTATTGCAGAATGTCCGTGGCTGGGGCCATGACATTAAAAAACTTGAGTGTGTAAATCATGACTGCAAGTGCTACCATTTGAGATTGGAAAGATTTGTGAAGGCAAAAAACCAAGTGTAAAGAAGGACTCACACGAAGCTATGACGTAAACTGACTAGTGCTTCCCATCGTGCTATAATGATACGTAACCAGGGACAAGCCAAAAAACTTGCGCTGCAACTATTAGAACGAGATCGCATCAATGGACGATTCATGATCGCTGCAGCCCAGACTTCTGTACCTCTGTCAGAGAGAGAGCAAAGTCTGCAAAGTCCACATGAGGCAGTAGAAATGATGAGGAGGGGGTGGGACTTTGGAGGAAGGTATTTTAAACATGTCCTACAATAAGATAAAATATAGTTTTCATACATGATATAGAATCAGGTCTATTTACTGCTCTGATTCTGCATTGTTAGGTATAACACAGGAACAAGGGAGGTTGTGGACAGAAACAATTGCAGAAGATTCAACATGCGAGGAAAACAAACCCACTGATGACATTGACCCTAAACTAATGACTGGTATCTATGTTAAGCTCAGCGGATTGCAGCAGAGGCAAAACAATTACTAAACAATGGAACTACATGTTTAGCAGTGTTTGGATGAACATCAGAATGAACTTTGATGGGGGGAAGGTCAGCAACCACTCTCAACATTTAGCAGTGTGGGTTGAACATCAGAATGAACTACTTTGATGGGGTGAAGGTCAGCAACCACTCTCAACATTTAGCAGTGTGGGTTGAACATCAGAATGAACTTTGATGGGGTGAAGGTCAGCAACCACTCTCAACATTTAGCAGTGTGGGTTGAACATCAGAATGAACTTTGATGGGGTGAAGGTCAGCAACCACTCTCAACATTTAGCAGTGTGTGTTGAACATCAGAATGAACTTTGATGGGAGGAAGGTCAGCAACCACTCCCAACATTTAGCAGTGTGTGTTGAACATCACAATGAACTTTGATGGGAGGAAGGTCAGCAACCATTCTCAACATTTAGCAGTGTGGGTTGAACATCAGAATTAACTTTGATGGGGGGAAGGTCAGCAACCACTCTCAACATTTAGCAGTGTGGGATGAACATCAGAATGAACTTTGATGGGGGGAAGGTCAGCAACCACTCTCAACATTTAGCAGTGTGGGTTGAACATCAGAATGAACTTTGATGGAGGGAAGGTCAGCAACCACTCTCAGTTGTTCAGGAAGTATTGTTGCATGGGGGAAGGCTTAACAGAACATGGGAAAGGACTGGAGACTGACCAGCTTCAAACAAAGTCTTTCTGACCACTGCAGATACTCTTCTAAGAAGCTAATGAGTAAGAGAAATTGAAAAGCTGCAAAGAAGATGTAGTAAATACTCCATAAGCTGCTATAGAGGCACAGGAACAATAAAGGCAAAGGAACAAGTAAATAATCCAACTGCTATAGAGGCATAGAATTCAATTTAATAGAATTTTTACATCACTATAATATTAATATACACAATCAATGTGTTTTTGAGTGATGATCGTCTTTAGAAGTTTACTTTACTGTTTTTCTTCCAGATGTCGTATGCATTTTCATACTGTTCAATTCCCGGATCTCTGTTGGTATCTCATTCCAGGACTTTACAACCCTGTTTGTGAAAAAGTTCTTTCTCAGTTCGTATTTGCTCTTTTAACATACAGTGCTCCTCCCTCATGGCTTCTTGTGTTCCGATTGTGGACATCGATCAATTGAGTGAACAGGCTATCTATATTAATATCAGTCTTCCCTGAATAGATCTTATAAAGCTCGATCATATCTCCTCTTGCACGTCTTTCCTCCAGTGATGTCAGCCCAGCCGTTCCTAATATGATTTTTCCTTGATCCCCGCCACCATTTTTGTCCCTCTTCTCTGCACTTTTACCACATATTGTTGAAAGAAACCATCTGAAAGTGTATCTAAGAACAGCTGTGTGCTTCCCTTGCTTGTTGTGAATAAATCCCAATCGATCTCTGGATAATTGAAGTCCCCTGTGATGATACATGGGGATTTTATTTGCTTTAGTAGTCCATTTAAAGCTCGTGAATTTTCCTCATCACTTTTGGTGACCTATAAATTGCAATTATTATTGTCTCCCCTGAATTTGTAATCCAATGCTCCAGATTGGTTAAAATCTTGTCTTCCAAACACCTGACTGTTCTCAATTGCTTTTAATCCATCCCTTACATAGATCAGAAGACCTCCTCCCCTGCCACCAAGTGTATCAGTCCGGTCATGCCTTAAAATTATCTGGAAACCTGAAATTAATGACTCTGCATCTGTATTTTCCTTCCTTCCTTCCTTCCAAAAACATGCTCAATAGCCACTGGCTAATGCAAAGAGCACACAATACACAAATACATTATGAATGTTATGAAATTGTTTGTATGTAATGTTTAAATAAGCTAAGAGAACTGGATTCCTTAATGCAGATTATTAGGTCAGGTAGTAAAATTATGTCTACCTTTATCTCTTCAGCTAGTATTTCCAGATCGTCTTTCTTTTTTAGTAAACTTCTTACGTTCGCTGCCAGGCACTTTATTGGTGCTTGGCATTGTCTCTGATCTTTTTCAGAAATGACCGCATTCTCGGACCCCAAATCTCTCCGTGTTTTGACTGCTTGTTTCAGTTCTCCACTTCACTGTACATCTTCGAAAGCTCTTGCTTCTGCAATTTCGTCAAGTCTGGTCTGACGGTGTATTTAGTTGTTTCTCGAATCCTTTTAAAAAGCCGTAAGGATTTTCTGTGCATCAGAAAAGCGGACCACTGTCTTTTCACTTTTCTTCCCACAGCGATATATATAGTAAATACTCCAGAGCTGCAATAGAATTGTGGGGAGTACCGAAACTTTCATACCGACACTCTTTGGTGGGATAACTTAACTACCAGGACGTAGTTGGTCTTTGGTTCTAAATCGGAGCCGTACGCGAGCTATGGTCATCGTCCTTCCCCCACTGCGCATGCGCATATCTTTATTTCCATTTTACTCCAAATTACTCCCCAGAAGATGATTCTGCCACCTGATGACCGTAGTAAGCTACGCAGTGTCAGTGGTAGGGTTAGTAGGTGCCACACTGAACTTATTCAATAATTAATGCTGTTATAGTTTTTTTAAATGTTGATATTTATTATCTACAATAAAAAAATTCAGAGGTATATAAATAAATGTTATAAAAGTTACAAAACAAAAAACACAGAAAATATACATTAAAAATAAAAATAAATAATAATTACAATTAGTACAAAAATACCAAAATAACAAACAAATAAATAAATAAATACGTAAATATAATAAATACGTAAATATATAATAAGCGAAAATCCAAAACTGATAGTTATGTTTTGTGCTCTAATTATTTTTTCTCCAGATTTGGACAATGGTAATGTAGATTTTAATAATTTAATTGTTCTGTTGTGCCTTGATATGGGCCATTACTAAAGTACATACAAACAATACTGACTACTGAGCTCTCTCTCTGCTCAGCTTCTGATGTACAGTTCTTAGCATTACATCTATGGCTGGCCTGAGGCATGGTGCTGTGGTATGCTTGTATTTGTCAAAGCTTATATACCCCTTCTCCTGGAAGTGTATGGAAGCATCTTGGTAAAACTGAATGTTCTCTCCTTAGCTGTTAAAATGCAAGATTCTCAAGCCACCATTCCATGCTCGCTGCCAAGATTGAGTTTGTGGATCTTGATCAAAGCTCTCGCTTTATGTAGGGCAAAGAGGAACTAGTCAAGTGAAGTTTTATGTTTTTGATGTGTTACCTTCCAACTTGCCAGTTTACAACTTGAGATAGATAGGAGTCCACCCACTGGAAGGGTTTTTGTAGCTAAAGCAGCTCGTGAAAAAAAAAGTCTGCCACCAATAGATATTTTTGTGTCTTTAGATCTGTCAGGCCAAAGGTCAGGACAAAAAGTGGTCCTCCCAGCCCTTTTTACCACAGATCTGGCCCCAGCCCTACTAGCTATATATGAGCTCCAAATACTTGTCCATCTCATACCTAGCTAACCAGAGCTATAGAGTTGATCATGCACCGTGCTATAATTAAACTGGCTGTAAGTACTTAGTATTCATGCCTTTAAATATTGTCCCCTATATTCATTACATGTATTATGTATCTCATTGTGTGCAGATATATATATTATGTACTAGTGTGGATGCTAAGCATTGCCTACACAAATAAGAGAAGTGTTGCAAGTATTGATTACAGATGACAGTGTTGTAGAGCTAATCTTTCTCTTTTGTGTTGGTGTGTGGACTGCCACCAGTTTGAAATAGACAATTTTTTAACCCCCCCTTAGCATCTGTGTGTATGCTAACTTATAACTTGGAAACCCATGGGCCAATTTTCACGTGTGATGGCTGACTGTCAGCATCCTCCATTTGAATTAGGATTGAGAGTGTGGTGCCGAGCCATTGACCAAACCCTCAGATGAGGCATCATTTCTCCAGAAGTCATGGGATACTCCTGATGCTAAAATTGTTGGAAGGAGCTCCTAATGTTACTCTACGTGCACGGATTAGAGCTGCAATGAAGAAGCAAACTAGTGCCTGGCTCTACGCTACCAATGTCCTCTGTGCACTTGGGAATGGATGATGGAGTGGTAAGAGTGGCCACAGGATTTCATCCTGGAATACCTCTTTGCAGCCCTCTCTCTCGCCACCAGTCCAGTAGCCAAGCAGGGCACAAGTGGGCTACACTGGAGGAAGATTTAGGGTTGCCATTCCAAACATGCTGTTCCCAATGACATTATCAAAAGGTCACTTGGTTGCATCAAAATCTCATATCTGGAACCACCTGGCTTGGATGATGGCAAGCACCCCGATGGAGTGACTGTGGTGCCATGTAAGTCGGGGAAGGTTCTAGTCTGGGATGCTACCTGTCCGGACACCTCCCCCCGCCTCATATTGTCTGGCGAATCTGGTGCAGTTATTTAACAGAGTTGAGTGTTAGAAGCTGCAAAAGAGTGCAAACATCTGACACTCTCCATTTTGTCCCCCTTGGGATAGAGACTTCCGAGGTGTTTGGCTGGGAGGACCTTTCTCAAGGAGGTGAGGGCAAAAATCGAGGAATGTAGAGAGGAGAAGATATCCCCTTACATGCTCCAGAGAATTTCGGTGGTCATGCAATGAGGGCAATGTGCAGGAGCAGTGCTGGGCTCTGCAGGTCCCCCAGGATATTTGTGATTAACTGAGGTGTTGTTGCTATTATAATAATTATTACACATTACTATATACATAATTTTTTATTTATTTTTTAAAGTTTTAATATGCTTTTTGGAATAACAAAGTAACCATTGATCACTAGCTAACACAAAATGAGTCCATTCCCAAAAGTAAAATTCAATTCACTCGCAATTTTTAATAAATATATAATTATACAGTGTAGCTATATACTCCCTTTAAAATGTTCCCTAAAGGCCACACAGTGTTTAGTTTGGATCAGCCCATTGGGTCCCGAGCTATATATAAGCCAACACACATATATAGATACATTTTGCATTATATTGTAAATACATGCACATGAAATGGCCAAGGATAATTAAAAATTCATTCCAATATGAACAGAAGAGTTATTTCATCAAAACTGCTCGAGACATTAACTGTAGGCATATATTTATGGTCATGTAATCTTGTGGAATCATGTGATCCCATCCCTACAATGACATGGCTTTCCAACGCTCCATCAAAAGCATCTCGCATTTATCATGGAGGGAACCCTGACACAAGTCTTGGGCTAGTTTTCTTGCAACATTCCTCATCAGTGTGTGGGCGTGGCCATCGTGAAATATTGCCATGGTGATGGAGTCATCTGTGTTCTGATTGGCATAGTGTACTAGTGTTCCCAGGACATCGACGAGTCTCTCCAGTAGCACATTTCGAGCCTGCATGTGTGATAGAAAGAAATACATGTACATGTAGGCACATGCACATATATGTGGGCACATGCATGTATATAGATGTGGGTACATGCATGTACCTGTAGGTGCATGCATGTATATGTGGGAACATGCATGTACACTGTGTAGAGGATTGGTATATTAGCACTAAAGAACTATCGCTGCCACTCAGTCATCTTCACCCCTCCCCCCCTGCCCCCACCCACATAAATATATCTGGCCTGTTAATTTAGCTAACACATTAATTTAGCTAACATACACACACAACTGAATATACAGCTGCAGGACTTGAATAGGGTAAATGCTTAGAGGTTTTGCGTGAAGAAATGCCCTACTTGGATGGGTTCATGAGGTCATGAGGTCATACAATTTCTGCTGCACTGCAGAGTTGATGCTGTGATTTTCCCTCCAATAACCCCCCACCCATATATAGTGTTAGCCAGCCGCAGTTGGCATGTGAAGTGAGCCCCCTACAGAGAAATCTTCATGGACTTGAAGGTTGTTATCAACATGTTGCCCACAGAGGATCATTAGTCTGCATTACTCAGGTCAGTTGCAAGCGTCATCAACCAATACCGGGCAAATGACTTCACAGGTAATTTGTCAGGCATTTCTCCTTGAGTCTGATGAGCCATGATGACAGAACTCTGTTATCTGGCCATGTAAATATGTATGCAGTGCTCTCATCCACTTGAGAAGCTCTCCTGGTCTCACTACTTAAATCTCATCTATAAAACTACTTGATAAAATACTCGCCTCCACCACCTGTAATCTTCTTGTTTCCCTAGCAAAGAAGCATTAAAATATGTAGATATTAACTCTTCAGGTGCTGCTCTGCAGGAGTGCTACTCGGCATTCCTCCAATACACCTTCAAATTCAAAAGCTTGAATGGAGAGAATATTATGTTTTTAAAAGGCAATCTTCCAGTTTGAAAATCCTGCCTTCAAAAAGGCTTCGTCTTTATAAAGAGTGACTGGAAGACGCCTATACGAAAGTCAAAGAAAAGCACACTGCAACATGCAGCCATGGTTAGGTCTTGATGAGGAGCAAAGTACACTGCAGCATGCAGCCATGGTAGGTCTTGATGAGTAGCAAAGCACACTGCAACATGCAGCCATGGTAGGTCTTGATGAGTAGCAAAGCACACTGCTACATGCAGCCATGGTAGGTCTTGATGAGGAGCAAAGGACACTGCTACATGCAGCCATGGTTAGGTCTTGATGAGTAGCAAAGCACACTACAGCATGCAGCCATGGTAGGTCTTGATGAGGAGCAAAGGACACTGCTACATGCAGCCATGGTGAGGTCTTGATCAGGAGCAAAGTACACTGCAATATGCAGCCATGGTAGGTCTTGATGAGTAGCAAAGCACACTGCTACATGCAGCCATGGTAGGTCTTGATGAGTAACAAAGCACACTGCAACATGCAGCCATGGTTAGGTCTTGATGAGTAGCAAAGCACACTACAGCATGCAGCCATGGTAGGTCTTGATGAGGAGCAAAATGCTTGTCTTTGCTTTCCAATACATGTATATATGGGAAAGGATGGTGATCTTTTCTGGGATTAGATCTCCAGAACTCACGTGCTGCAGTTCGTACAATACAAGGTTGCTCACCCATTCCATTTGAGAATTCAACAGCATTGTTATCACTTTAGTTGCGTGCATATAAAGTTAGAATATAATCCCTCTAGCTATGCATGATGGACTGACCTGATCAGGCTGACTGCTGATACAGTGAGATAATTCCCCTGGCTTAGAATCACTAAACCACTTTTCTAGACTCAGACCGAGCTAACTAGGTAGCTCATGTTCATGGAGGCAGACGCTCCAAAATAATCATGTGACCAATGTTCATGGAGGCAAAATGATCATGTCACTGTCATACAATAATTTAGTGAATTCCAAAGTTGGGACATGCTATCTGGAAAGCTCATAAATAATTAATGAGGGCAGAATTGTCCTATTGTGTTGCATTACAATTATGTACATCGTTTGACCGAATTTAAAATGAGATGCGATCTCCACCCGCTCAAAATTATGCCAAAGCTCATATCTCAGTTAAAACTAACATTGTTGGCTGCACATTGCTAGTGGATTATTCCAGCACCTCACCTCACATTGCTAGTGGATAACTCCAGCACCTCACCTCACATTGCTAGTGGATAACTCCAGCACCTCACCTCACATTGCTAGTGGATAGCTCCAGCACCTCACCCCACATTGCTAGTGGATAACTCCACCACCTCACCTCACATTGCTAGTGGATAACTCCAGCACCTCACCTCACATTGCTAGTGGATAACTCCAGCACCTCACCTCACATTGCTAGTGGATAACTCCAGCACCTCACCTCACATTGCTAGTGGATAACTCCAGCACCTCACCTCACATTGCTAGTGGATAACTCCAGCACCTCACCTCACATTGCTAGTGGATAACTCCAGCACCTCACCTCACATTGCTAGTGGTCCTCATGTCTTGCATTCTATGGGTTCTCACTCACCAGAACTTGCTTTATGGTGCATGTCATAGAGCAAAAGAAGACCTTGTTCTAGAGCGCACACATATCCAACCAGGGCTCCAACCAGGGCTCCAACCAGGGCTCCAACCAGGGCTCCAACCAGGGCTCCAACCAGGGCTCCAACCAGGGCTCCAACCAGGGCTCCAACCAGGGCTCCAACCAGGGTTCCAACCAGGACCAACCAGGGCTCCAACCAGGGCTCCAACCAGGGCTCCAACCAGGGCTCCAACCAGGGCTCCAACCAGGGCTCCAACCAGGGCTCCAACCAGGGCTCCAACCAGGGCTCCAACCAGGGCTCCAACCAGGGCTCCAACCAGGGCTCCAACCAGGGTTCCAACCAGGACCAACCAGGGCTCCAACTAGGGCTCCAACCAGGGCTCCAACCAGGGTTCCAACCAGCGTTCCAATCAGGACCAACCAGGTTCTTTGTAGCTTTGGCCACTTCCAGAGACCCAATCGTCACTCATTTATGATTGAAAGTTGGTTGGACAATTGTCTGTCTTCATTACCCTGAGAGAGGGTGTAAATCCATCTCTATTCGTAATGTAGTTTTCCACTGCCTCCTGTTGTTATATCAAGTAGATATACAGGAAGCACTTCCTCCTATGCCTGCGCTAGTAACCTTGAAGGGGGGTGCTGCTGGTGAGAACAGCCATCACCCAGGATGAACTAGCACAAGGCACCAGGTATCATGGCTCACTGACTACAATACTTGCAGCTGTGTTCTAGACTTCACAGATAACTCCTCCTCCATGAGATAGATTTACAACAGCTGGCTCATGGAGGACGCTAACAGAGGGAAGCCAAAAGCTACCAGACATGCTCATGAAGCATGGTGATGTTGTACCTGTTCAGGCATGGCAGGACACATATTCATATCTACACACCAGGAGAAGGACTGGAAGGAAGAACTTGAAGTGTCCTGCAAATCTTCTTTCATGAGCAGCAAGAAGCGCATCAAGGAAATTAAGGATGATTATAGCTAATTGGTGAGTGAAGCAGGTCCCCAGAGGGGAGTTGGTTGGAAAACTTGGTATTGCCCATGGCATATAGATGTACATATGTGGGTCCCCAGTGGGGAGTTGACTGGAAAACTTGGCATTGCCGTGCATGGCATATCTATGCATGCATGTGCGTATCTCTCTATGGCAACATGTTCACATATGAACGGGCCACCATCCTTAAATATTGTGGCTTAATGTAAATCGGAAATGGTTGTCATAGTGAAGAGAATGAGCGAGAGAAATCTGCAGTAGATTTAAAGCTACACTGGCCTGGGGCACTGTGCTGCACCAGTGAGAATGCTGCATGGTTTATACCTAATGAATACCCTTACCAGATAGCAGAACAAGCCAGCCTATAATAGGGCAAACAACAAGCCAAGGCTCTCATAACCCCTGCAAGCCCTCCAAAACCACCTCCCCCATAGACTCTCATAACCCCTGAGCCACCTCCCCATAGACTCTCGTAACCCCTGAGCCACCTCCCCATAGACTCTCGTAACCCCTGAGCCACCTCCCCATAGACTCTCATACCCCTGCAAGCAACCCCTGCAAGCCCTCCAAAACCACCTCCCCCATAGACTCTCATAACCCCTGCAAGCCCTCCAAAACCACCTCCCCCATAGACTCTCATAACCCCTGCAAGCAACCCCTGCAAGCCCTCCAAACCACCTCCCACATAGACTCTCATACTGTGCATAAGTATATATACTGTGTGTATATATATATTACTGTATAGAAGTATATACACTGTGTGTATGTGTATAAATATATATACATGTATATAATTATATACTAATGTGTATATATTATGTATATGTGTGTAAATACTGTGTTGGTTCATCGGTCAATACAGAAATAACAACATTGGCAGTATAATTATTGCAAACAAAATTTGCAAACATAGGGAGCTACCCACAAGTGGCCATGAGCTATGTATTATGGTAGAGCTAACCTCTGGGTATTCAGTGCAGGAGTAGAGGTGGCCATGAGCTATGTATTATGGTAGAGCTAACCTCTGGGTATTCCAGGAGTAGAGGTGGCCATGAGCTATGTATTATGGTAGAGCTAACCTCTGGGTATTCAGTGCAGGAGTAGAGGTGGCCATGAGCTATGTATTATGGTAGAGCTAACCTCTGGGTATTCCAGGAGTAGAGGTGGCCATGAGCTATGTATTATGGTGGAGCTAACCTCTGGGTATTCAGTGCAGGAGTAGAGGTGGCCATGAGCTATGTATTATGGTAGAGCTAACCTCTGGGTATTCAGTGCAGGAGTAGAGGTGGCCATGAGCTATGTATTATGGTGGAGCTAACCTCTGGATATTCAGTGCAGGAGTAGAGGTGGCCATGAGCTATGTATTATGGTGGAGCTAACCTCTGGGTATTCAGTGCAGGAGTAGAGGTGGCCATGAGCTATGTAGTATGGTAGAGCTAACCTCTGGGTATTCAGTGCAGGAGTAGAGGTGGCCATGAGCTATGTATTATGGTGGAGCTAACCTCTGGGTATTCAGTGTAGGTGTAGAGGTGGCCATGAGCTATGTATTATGGTAGAGCTAACCTCTGAGTATTCAGTGCAGGAGTAGAGGTGGCCATGAGCTATGTATTATGGTAGAGCTAACCTCTGGGTATTCCAGGAGTAGAGGTGGCCATGAGCTATGTATTATGGTAGAGCTAACCTCTGGGTATTCAGTGCAGGAGTAGAGGTGGCCTGGTCTTGTCAGCCATGAGATGTCATCTCCCTGTCCTACCAGAGGCTCCTGCAGCACATGCATGTTGGTATGGCGATGGAAGGAGTCCGAGGGAAAGGGGTAGAGTGAAGGACTTGTGAACTGTCTCAAATGTTTTATGATGCACCATTACTATCAACTCCTTGTGTGTGTGTGTGTGTGTGTGGTGTATGCCACTGTGTGTCTGCTGTGCATGAGTGCATGTGCATGAGTGAGTGTGCATGTATGCATGGTGTGTGCATGTTGATGCATGTATGTGCATGTGTGTGTTCAAGTGTGTGTGTGTGTGTGTGTGTGTGTGTGTGTGTGAACCTGACATGCCTTGAGTGTGGCCAGGAACTGTGAGTTGAGGCAGAGCAGGATGCAGGGATTCATCTCCGACCTCAGCAACCTCCACTGCAGCTTCCCGTTCACCTCCACCTACAGCAACAGCAATGCCACCTGGAGGACAGGCTGTGATATTGGAATATCCATGCATGTTTGGTTCTTGTTAATGATGAAAGTCGATACTTCTGCACAAAGAGAGGCTTGACAACCATTAGGGCTAGAGCTTTCTAGTGATGTGCACTTATCCTAATCTCTCAAGCCATGAAGAAGGTGTCACGACACTTGCTGCTGATTTGTCACATGACTTTAAAAAATAATTTAGGTGTGTGCGTGCCCAAATGAGGTAAGGTATGGTCAATAATCTTCAGCCCCAAGAGTTGAAGTGATGGTTGTCAATAGAGAGAGAAAGTTACTCACCTTCCATGTAGATTTGTTGAAGCATGTGAGTCAGTGATGGAGCTGACTAATGCATTAGCAAACACACAAACTTCCACCACAGCAACACACACACACACCACAATGCACACATCACACTGCACACACACACACACACACACATCACACAACAGTGCACACACCACACACATGTACAACCACACTTACACCAGACACACATCACATATACACACATCACATATACACACATCACACACACCAAACATACCATGCATACACACACAGATATATATAATATGTAATGACAGTTAAGCACAGGATGCGTTATTTAGAAACCCGAGAGCCCTGGGCTCAGTGTCACGAGTGAAGTGAGGGCACTACTCAAGAGCTCCAAGGGGTTCTAAATAGCATAGATCCTATCGGTCGAGGTGATAACTTATTTAGACTGTGGCAACGCATCTACCGAGCAACTATTTCTCACAAACTGCACATGGTTACCTTGGTAACTGCACATGGTTACCTTGGTAACTGCACATGGTTACCCTGGTAACTGCACACATTACCTCGGTAACTTGTCGTTGTAGGTCAGGGGCGACTTTTTTTGACAGAGCTTTTTGTGGTTTTCTCTCCGATTTTCTTTCCGAAGAAAAATTGTACAAAAGATGACAAGAAATGGTGCGAGTGTTTGATGAGATGACAGGGAAAAGAACGAAGAGGGAGGAGCTGCTACTTCAAGGCAGGTGAACTTGATAGTCCAATAGTTCTTTTAGTGACACTAGTTGGTTGCTGGGATATGGACTGGTGCTAGTGAAGAACTAGCTCTGCAGCTACAACTAAAGAAGCAGACATGGCAAAGGCTCGTGGGGAGGAGCGCGTTGCCATTTAACTTGGGGACTCAACCTTAGCCATGCCCGCTTATCTAGTTAGCTGCTGATCTAGTTCTTCGCTAGCAGTCACTTTATTTTCCACCAATCAGTGTCACTAAAAGATGAAACTCATTGCTCTCAGTTATGCTAGGTTCATTCTCCAGCAACCAGCAGGTAATTTCTCCACTAAAAAAATCTATCCCGCAAGCTATTGCCAAATGATGCAACTAGGTTATGGTTGCTCTACTTGAGAAACTGAGATCTGGGGAGCTATAGTTACTTGGAGACCGGAAGTCTCTGGACCATGGCTACCTGGACCATGGCTACCCTGGGACAGTGGCTACCCTGGACCATGGCTACCCTGGACCATGGCTACCGGGACCATGGCTATCCTGGACCATGGCTACCCTGGACCGTGGCTACCCTGGACCACGGCTACCCTGGACCACGGCTACCCTGGACCACGGCTACCCTGGACCATGGCTACCCTGGACCATGGCTACCCTGGACCATGGCTACCCTGGACCGTGGACCATAGCTACCCTGGACCATGGCTACCCTGGACCATGGCTACCCTGGACCATGGCTACCCTGGACCATGGCTACCCTGGACCATGGCTACCCTGGACCATAGCTACTCTGGACCATGGCTACCCTGGACCATGGCTACCCTGGACCATGGCTACCCTGGACCATGGCTACCCTGGACCATGGCTACCCTACCCTGGACCATGGCTACCCTGGACCGTCGCTACCCTGGACCATGGCTACCCTGGACCGTCGCTACCCTAGACCATGGCTACTCTGGACCACGGCTACCCTGGACCATGGCTACCCTGGACCGTGGCTACCCTGGACCATGGCTACCCTACCCTGGACCATGGCTACCCTGGACCATGGCTACCCCTATCCTGGACTGTGGCTACCCTGGACCATAGCTACCCTGGACCGTGGCTATCATAGTCTTCTAACATTAATTTTAATCACAGGGTTTTAGAATTTATACAACCTGCAAATCAACCAATGATGATCATTCAAAAAGCTACATGGGCTAAAACATGTTCAATTACTTTCAGCCGATTCTCATTTGGGTTTTCGAAAACTATTTAAAGAGAGACATTACAAGTAAATATACGTACCATTATTTCTGCAAGTCTTTTCTCCTCCTCCAGCGATAGTGCCACGCCCCCACTCCAGGAAGCCAACGAGCTTGCCACAGACGCCACCTCTTGACTCTCCAAACAATTCCCTCTTGTAATGTGCTTGTCACATGACGAACCATGTTCCCGTGATACTAGTGTACTATCATGTGACACAGAAGTTATGTCAAGTGACTTTGAGGGATCACCATAGTTTATCTCTTTATCACGTGATCCAGGAGCATTGTCACATGACCCTGAGGAAGTACTGTCATATTGCTTTGAATGGATGCTAGGTGAGCAGCTTTGCAACATCTGCTGCCATGCCACATGAAGAACCTGAAAGAACAAAACAACAACAACAGCAACAGCAGCAGCAGCAACAAGTAATGTCTAATCTAGAGAAGTGCACACACAATTCTTGCAGGTAGGTCTGATGTCCACATCTCCATCAGAATTACTTTAACCTCTGCTTCAACCCAGTGTGTGTGTGTGTGTGTGTATGTGTGTGTGTGTGTGTGTGTGTGTGAGTGTGTGTTGTGTGTGTGTGTGTGTGTTGGTTGATGTTATCCATGCAGTGTGAATTTTATAATGTAAATGATGGGCGAAAGGCTAGTAGGATAGTCAGCAGACCAGACAGAACTGAATGCACAGTCAGTAGAGGAGAGAGAACTGGCTGCACAGTCAATAGAGGAGAGAGAACTGGCTGCATACATCAGTGTTCTCCAGATGCTCAACTTTGCTGGAAGATGCCCTCGGGCTCTTCCATCATCCCATCCTCAGTGTTTTCCATGTGCCAAGAGGATGTGGCTCCAGGCACTACATGAACATCTACCAGCTTGATCATCCAATTGTCATCTCTTCATTAACATCGCCTGAAACTCTGTCCCAGACGAGCTGGTCGACCTCTACTCTAACCGGGCCTTTAAAGAAGGAGCTAAAAGCAACCTGCTGTTGCCTGACTTCTGAACAAATATTGACATTCTTTAGCTGTGTTCTCCTTCACGAGTGTCTTGTGCAATTGTGTCTTCTACCTCAGTTTATATATTTTTGTGGGGCCTCCTGGTCATTAGCTTTAGCAAGCTGGATCAGCCCATGAACCATGTTCCTCTCAGTGCCTAAAAAAAAATTTTTTTTTATAGAAAAAGTTCATTTTCAATTTTTTTGGAAGTTATTATGAATGGCCCAATCGTAGGCAAGTGTTGTCTGGTAAGACAGAAACAAAGTCTGGTAATGGGTTAGAAGTGGCCGTAACGACCAATTTTGTGGTTTTGATGATTCCTTTAAGTTTGCTGGACCCCAGGACAGATGGGACTTGTACCAACGACCTTAATCAGCTCTTTTCCTCCGCCCCTTTTTTTGGCATTCCTGCACCAACCGAATGTTTTCAGTCTTCATGGAAGCATTCGGTTGAAGTGCAGACTAAAAATATAAAAAAACAATAGGTTAAAAGATAGATCTTAAGTACTTTTTTAAAATTAGTTTGGCCGAAAATCGCTATTCTAGACTCACTTTTGGAATGTGCTTGAGGTCGTATTGTTGGTCTCCATGCAGTACAAGGGTCTGGTTGTGCAAGAGCTCACCCAGCGAGAGTGGGGAGGAAGGTGGGGGGAGGAACACCCAGAGAGGATATAGGAACTCCGAGAATGCGCATACCACATCAATCTGAGGGCGTGTCTGGATAGAACCGGGCCTGTGCAAAAAATGAATGTGCACGTGCTAATAAGTGAGCCCAGCATTGTAATGTGCATGTGCTAATAAGTGAGCCCAGCATTGTAATGTGCATGTGTTAATAAGTGAGACCATCATTGTAATGTGCATGTGCTAATAAGTGAGCCCAGCATTGTAATGTACATGTGCTAATAAGTGAGCCCAGCATTGTAATGTACATGTGCTAATAAGTGAGCCCAGCATTGTAATGTGCATGTGCTAATAAGTGAGCCCAGCATTGTAATGTACATGTGCTAATAAGTGAGCCCAGCATTGTAATGTGCATGTGCTAATAAGTGAGACCAGCATTGTAATGTGCATGTGCTAATAAGTGAGCCCAGCATTGTAATGTGCATGTGCTAATAAGTGTGACCAGCATTGTAATGTACATGTGCTAATAAGTGAGACCAGCATTGTAATGTGCATGTGCTAATAAGTGAGCCCAGCATTGTAATGTGCATGTGCTAATAAGTGAGCCCAGCATTGTAATGTACATGTGCTAATAAGTGAGACCAGCATTGTAATGTACATGTGCTAATAAGTGAGCCCAGCATTGTAATGTACATGTGCTAATAAGTGAGCCCAGCATTGTAATGTGCATGTGATAATAAGTGAGACCAGCATTGTAATGTGCATGTGCTAATAAGTGAGCCCAGCATTGTAATGTACATGTGCTAATAAGTGAGCCCAGCATTGTAATGTGCATGTGCTAATAAGTGAGCCCAGCATTGTAATGTACATGTGCTAATAAGTGAGCCCAGCATTGTAATGTACATGTGCTAATAAGTGAGCCCAGCATTGTAATGTACATGTGCTAATAAGTGAGCCCAGCATTGTAATGTACATGTGCTAATAAGTGAGCCCAGCATTGTAATGTGCATGTGCTAATAAGTGAGCCCAGCATTGTAATGTGCATGTGCTAATAAGTGAGCCCAGCATTGTAATGTACATGTGCTAATAAGTGAGACCAGCATTGTAATGTGCATGTGCTAATAAGTGAGCCCAGCATTGTAATGTACATGTGCTAATAAGTGAGCCCAGCATTGTAATGTACATGTGCTAATAAGTGTGACCAGCATTGTAATGTGCATGTGCTAATAAGTGAGACCAGAATTGTAATGTACATGTGCTAATAAGTGTGACCAGCATTGTAATGTACATGTGCTAATAAGTGAGGCCAGCATTGTAATGTACATGTGCTAATAAGTGAGACCAGCATTGTAATGTACATGTGCTAATAAGTGAGGCCAGCATTGTAATGTACATGTGCTAATAAGTGAGCCCAGCATTGTAATGTACATGTGCTAATAAGTGAGCCCAGCATTGTAATGTGCATGTGCTAATAAGTGTGACCAGCATTGTAATGTACATGTGCTAATAAGTGTGACCAGCATTGTAATGTACATGTGCTAATAAGTGAGGCCAGCATTGTAATGTACATGTGCTAATAAGTGAGCCCAGCATTGTAATGTACATGTGCTAATAAGTGAGCCCAGCATTGTAATGTGCATGTGCTAATAAGTGTGACCAGCATTGTAATGTGCATGTGCTAATAAGTGAGACCAGCATTGTAATGTACATGTGCTAATAAGTGAGCCCAGCATTGTAATGTGCATGTGCTAATAAGTGAGACCAGCATTGTAATGTGCATGTGCTAATAAGTGAGCCCAGCATTGTAATGTACATGTGCTAATAAGTGAGCCCAGCATTGTAATGTACATGTGCTAATAAGTGAGCCCAGCATTGTAATGTGCATGTGCTAATAAGTGAGACCAGCATTGTAATGTACATGTGCTAATAAGTGAGACCATCATTGTAATGTACATGTGCTAATAAGTGAGACCAGCATTGTAATGTACATGTGCTAATAAGTGAGCCCAGCATTGTAATGTACATGTGCTAATAAGTGAGCCCAGCATTGTAATGTACATGTGCTAATAAGTGAGACCAGCATTGTAATGTACATGTGCTAATAAGTGAGACCATCATTGTAATGTACATGTGCTAATAAGTGAGCCCAGCATTGTAATGTGCATGTGCTAATAAGTGAGGCCAGCATTGTAATGTGCATGTGCTAATAAGTGAGCCCAGCATTGTAATGTGCATGTGCTAATAAGTGAGCCCAGCATTGTAATGTACATGTGCTAATAAGTGAGACCAGCATTGTAATGTGCATGTGCTAATAAGTGAGACCATCATTGTAATGTACATGTGCTAATAAGTGAGCCCAGCATTGTAATGTGCATGTGCTAATAAGTGAGCCCAGCATTGTAATGTGCATGTGCTAATAAGTGTGACCAGCATTGTAATGTGCATGTGCTAATAAGTGTGACCAGCATTGTAATGTACATGTGCTAATAAGTGAGCCCAGCATTGTAATGTGCATGTGCTAATAAGTGAGACCATCATTGTAATGTACATGTGCTAATAAGTGTGACCAGCATTGTAATGTACATGTGCTAATAAGTGAGACCATCATTGTAATGTGCATGTGCTAATAAGTGAGCCCAGCATTGTAATGTGCATGTGCTAATAAGTGAGACCAGCATTGTAATGTACATGTGCTAATAAGTGAGACCATCATTGTAATGTACATGTGCTAATAAGTGTGACCAGCATTGTAATGTACATGTGCTAATAAGTGAGACCATCATTGTAATGTGCATGTGCTAATAAGTGAGCCCAGCATTGTAATGTGCATGTGCTAATAAGTGAGACCATCATTGTAATGTACATGTGCTAATAAGTGTGACCAGCATTGTAATGTACATGTGCTAATAAGTGAGCCCAGCATTGTAATGTGCATGTGCTAATAAGTGAGACCATCATTGTAATGTACATGTGCTAATAAGTGTGACCAGCATTGTAATGTACATGTGCTAATAAGTGAGACCATCATTGTAATGTGCATGTGCTAATAAGTGAGCCCAGCATTGTAATGTGCATGTGCTAATAAGTGAGACCAGCATTGTAATGTACATGTGCTAATAAGTGAGACCATCATTGTAATGTACATGTGCTAATAAGTGTGACCAGCATTGTAATGTACATGTGCTAATAAGTGAGACCATCATTGTAATGTGCATGTGCTAATAAGTGAGCCCAGCATTGTAATGTGCATGTGCTAATAAGTGAGACCATCATTGTAATGTACATGTGCTAATAAGTGAGCCCAGCATTGTAATGTACATGTGCTAATAAGTGAGCCCAGCATTGTAATGTACATGTGCTAATAAGTGGGACCAGCATTGTAATGTACATGTGCTAATAAGTGAGACCTGCATTGTAATGTGCATGTGCTAATAAGTGAGACCTGCATTGTAATGTGCATGTGCTAATAAGTGAGCCCAGCATTGTAATGTACATGTGCTAATAAGTGAGACCAGCATTGTAATGTGCATGTGCTAATAAGTGAGCCCAGCATTGTAATGTGCATGTGCTAATAAGTGGGACCAGCATTGTAATGTGCATGTGCTAATAAGTGAGACCAGCATTGTAATGTACATGTGCTAATAAGTGAGACCAGCATTGTAATGTGCATGTGCTAATAAGTGAGCCCAGCATTGTAATGTACATGTGCTAATAAGTGAGACCAGCATTGTAATGTACATGTGCTAATAAGTGAGGCCAGCATTGTAATGTGCACGTGCTAATAAGTGTGACCTGCATTGTAATGTACATGTGCTAATAAGTGAGGCCAGCATTGTAATGTACATGTGCTAATAAGTGAGCCCAGCATTGTAATGTACATGTGCTAATAAGTGAGCCCAGCATTGTAATGTGCATGTGCTAATAAGTGAGGCCAGCATTGTAATATACATGTGCTAATAAGTGAGCCCAGCATTGTAATGTACATGTGCTAATAAGTGAGCCCAGCATTGTAATGTACATGTGCTAATAAGTGAGCCCAGCATTGTAATGTACATGTGCTAATAAGTGAGCCCAGCATTGTAATGTGCATGTGCTAATAAGTGAGACCAGCATTGTAATGTGCATGTGCTAATAAGTGTGACCAGCATTGTAATGTACATGTGCTAATAAGTGAGCCCAGCATTGTAATGTACATGTGCTAATAAGTGAGCCCAGCATTGTAATGTACATGTGCTAATAAGTGTGACCAGCATTGTAATGTACATGTGCTAATAAGTGAGCCCAGCATTGTAATGTACATGTGCTAATAAGTGAGCCCAGCATTGTAATGTGCATGTGCTAATAAGTGAGTCCAGCATTGTAATGTGCATGTGCTAATAAGTGAGACCAGCATTGTAATGTGCATGTGCTAATAAGTGAGGTCAGCATTGTAATGTGCATGTGCTAATAAGTGTGACCATCATTGTAATGTACATGTGCTAATAAGTGAGCCCAGCATTGTAATGTACATGTGCTAATAAGTGAGCCCAGCATTGTAATGTACATGTGCTAATAAGTGAGCCCAGCATTGTAATGTACATGTGCTAATAAGTGGGACCAGCATTGTAATGTACATGTGCTAATAAGTGAGACCATCATTGTAATGTACATGTGCTAATAAGTGGGACTAGCATTGTAATGTACATGTGCTAATAAGTGAGCCCAGCATTGTAATGTGCATGTGCTAATAAGTGAGCCCAGCATTGTAATGTGCATGTGCTAATAAGTGAGCCCAGCATTGTAATGTGCATGTGCTAATAAGTGAGACCAGCATTGTAATGTGCATGTGCTAATAAGTGAGACCATCATTGTAATGTGCATGTGCTAATAAGTGTGACCAGCATTGTAATGTACATGTGCTAATAAGTGAGACCATCATTGTAATGTGCATGTGCTAATAAGTGTGACCAGCATTGTAATGTACATGTGCTAATAAGTGAGCCCAGCATTGTAATGTACATGTGCTAATAAGTGAGACCAGCATTGTAATGTACATGTGCTAATAAGTGAGCCCAGCATTGTAATGTGCATGTGCTAATAAGTGAGACCATCATTGTAATGTACATGTGCTAATAAGTGAGCCCAGCATTGTAATGTGCATGTGCTAATAAGTGAGCCCAGCATTGTAATGTACACGTGCTAATAAGTGAGACCATCATTGTAATGTACATGTGCTAATAAGTGAGCCCAGCATTGTAATGTACATGTGCTAATAAGTGAGCCCAGCATTGTAATGTACATGTGCTAATAAGTGAGCCCAGCATTGTAATGTACATGTGCTAATAAGTGAGACCACATTGTAATGTACATGTGCTAATAAGTGAGACCATCATTGTAATGTACATGTGCTAATAAGTGAGCCCAGCATTGTAATGTACATGTGCTAATAAGTGTGACCACCATTGTAATGTGCATGTGCTAATAAGTGTGACCAGCATTGTAATGTACATGTGCTAATAAGTGTGACCAGCATTGTAATGTACATGTGCTAATAAGTGAGACCAGCATTGTAATGTACATGTGCTAATAAGTGAGCCCAGCATTGTAATGTACATGTGCTAATAAGTGAGCCCAGCATTGTAATGTACATGTGCTAATAAGTGAGACCAGCATTGTAATGTGCATGTGCTAATAAGTGAGTCCAGCATTGTAATGTACATGTGCTAATAAGTGAGGCCAGCATTGTAATGTACATGTGCTAATAAGTATTGTAATGTGCATGTGCTAATAAGTGAGCCCAGCATTGTAATGTACATGTGCTAATAAGTGAGACCAGCATTGTAATGTGCATGTGCTAATAAGTGAGCCCAGCATTGTAATGTACATGTGCTAATAAGTGAGCCCAGCATTGTAATGTGCATGTGCTAATAAGTGAGCCCAGCATTGTAATGTACATGTGCTAATAAGTGAGCCCAGCATTGTAATGTGCATGTGCTAATAAGTGAGCCCAGCATTGTAATGTGCATGTGCTAATAAGTGAGCCCAGCATTGTAATGTACATGTGCTAATAAGTGAGACCAGCATTGTAATGTACATGTGCTAATAAGTGAGCCCAGCATTGTAATGTGCATGTGCTAATAAGTGAGCCCAGCATTGTAATGTACATGTGCTAATAAGTGAGCCCAGCATTGTAATGTGCATGTGCTAATAAGTGAGGCCAGCATTGTAATGTGCATGTGCTAATAAGTGAGCCCAGCATTGTAATGTGCATGTGCTAATAAGTGAGCCCAGCATTGTAATGTGCATGTGCTAATAAGTGAGCCCACCATTGTAATGTACATGTGCTAATAAGTGAGCCCAGCATTGTAATGTGCATGTGCTAATAAGTGAGCCCAGCATTGTAATGTACATGTGCTAATAAGTGGGACCAGCATTGTAATGTGCATGTGCTAATAAGTGTGACCAGCATTGTAATGTACATGTGCTAATAAGTGAGACCATCATTGTAATGTACATGTGCTAATAAGTGAGCCCAGCATTGTAATGTACATGTGCTAATAAGTGAGACCATCATTGTAATGTACATGTGCTAATAAGTGAGCCCAGCATTGTAATGTGCATGTGCTAATAAGTGAGCCCAGCATTGTAATGTACATGTGCTAATAAGTGAGACCAGCATTGTAATGTACATGTGCTAATAAGTGAGCCCAGCATTGTAATGTACATGTGCTAATAAGTGAGCCCAGCATTGTAATGTGCATGTGCTAATAAGTGAGCCCAGCATTGTAATGTACATGTGCTAATAAGTGAGGCCAGCATTGTAATGTACATGTGCTAATAAGTGAGGCCAGCATTGTAATGTACATGTGCTAATAAGTGAGACCAGCATTGTAATGTACATGTGCTAATAAGTGAGGCCAGCATTGTAATGTACATGTGCTAATAAGTGAGCCCAGCATTGTAATGTGCATGTGCTAATAAGTGAGCCCAGCATTGTAATGTGCATGTGCTAATAAGTGAGCCCAGCATTGTAATGTACATGTGCTAATAAGTGAGACCAGCATTGTAATGTACATGTGCTAATAAGTGAGCCCAGCATTGTAATGTACATGTGCTAATAAGTGAGACCAGCATTGTAATGTGCATGTGCTAATAAGTGAGACCAGCATTGTAATGTACATGTGCTAATAAGTGAGACCTGCATTGTAATGTGCATGTGCTAATAAGTGAGCCCAGCATTGTAATGTACATGTGCTAATAAGTGAGACCAGCATTGTAATGTGCATGTGCTAATAAGTGAGCCCAGCATTGTAATGTACATGTGCTAATAAGTGAGCCCAGCATTGTAATGTACATGTGCTAATAAGTGAGCCCAGCATTGTAATGTACATGTGCTAATAAGTGAGACCAGCATTGTAATGTGCATGTGCTAATAAGTGAGACCAGCATTGTAATGTACATGTGCTAATAAGTGAGACCTGCATTGTAATGTACATGTGCTAATAAGTGAGCCCAGCATTGTAATGTGCATGTGCTAATAAGTGCGACCAGCATTGTAATGTACATGTGCTAATAAGTGAGGCCAGCATTGTAATGTGCATGTGCTAATAAGTGAGCCCAGCATTGTAATGTGCATGTGCTAATAAGTGCGACCAGCATTGTAATGTACATGTGCTAATAAGTGAGCCCAGCATTGTAATGTACATGTGCTAATAAGTGAGCCCAGCATTGTAATGTGCATGTGCTAATAAGTATTGTAATGTACATGTGCTAATAAGTGAGCCCAGCATTGTAATGTACATGTGCTAATAAGTGAGACCAGCATTGTAATGTGCATGTGCTAATAAGTGAGCCCAGCATTGTAATGTACATGTGCTAATAAGTGTGACCAGCATTGTAATGTGCATGTGCTAATAAGTGAGGCCAGCATTGTAATGTGCATGTGCTAATAAGTGAGCCCAGCATTGTAATGTACATGTGCTAATAAGTGAGCCCAGCATTGTAATGTGCATGTGCTAATAAGTGAGCCCAGCATTGTAATGTGCATGTGCTAATAAGTGAGCCCAGCATTGTAATGTACATGTGCTAATAAGTGAGACCATCATTGTAATGTACATGTGCTAATAAGTGAGCCCAGCATTGTAATGTGCATGTGCTAATAAGTGAGACCAGCATTGTAATGTGCATGTGCTAATAAGTGAGCCCAGCATTGTAATGTGCATGTGCTAATAAGTGAGCCCAGCATTGTAATGTGCATGTGCTAATAAGTGAGCCCAGCATTGTAATGTACATGTGCTAATAAGTGTGACCATCATTGTAATGTACATGTGCTAATAAGTGAGACCAGCATTGTAATGTGCATGTGCTAATAAGTGAGCCCAGCATTGTAATGTGCATGTGCTAATAAGTGAGACCATCATTGTAATGTGCATGTGCTAATAAGTGAGCCCAGCATTGTAATGTACATGTGCTAATAAGTGAGACCAGCATTGTAATGTACATGTGCTAATAAGTGAGACCATCATTGTAATGTACATGTGCTAATAAGTGAGACCAGCATTGTAATGTGCATGTGCTAATAAGTGAGCCCAGCATTGTAATGTGCATGTGCTAATAAGTGAGCCCAGCATTGTAATGTGCATGTGCTAATAAGTGAGCCCAGCATTGTAATGTACATGTGCTAATAAGTGAGACCAGCATTGTAATGTACATGTGCTAATAAGTGAGCCCAGCATTGTAATGTGCATGTGCTAATAAGTGAGACCAGCATTGTAATGTACATGTGCTAATAAGTGAGGCCAGCATTGTAATGTGCACGTGCTAATAAGTGTGACCTGCATTGTAATGTACATGTGCTAATAAGTGAGGCCAGCATTGTAATGTACATGTGCTAATAAGTGAGCCCAGCATTGTAATGTACATGTGCTAATAAGTGAGCCCAGCATTGTAATGTGCATGTGCTAATAAGTGTGACCAGCATTGTAATGTACATGTGCTAATAAGTGTGACCAGCATTGTAATGTACATGTGCTAATAAGTGAGACCATCATTGTAATGTACATGTGCTAATAAGTGAGCCCAGCATTGTAATGTACATGTGCTAATAAGTGAGCCCAGCATTGTAATGTACATGTGCTAATAAGTGTGACCAGCATTGTAATGTACATGTGCTAATAAGTGAGCCCAGCATTGTAATGTACATGTGCTAATAAGTGAGCCCAGCATTGTAATGTGCATGTGCTAATAAGTGAGTCCAGCATTGTAATGTGCATGTGCTAATAAGTGAGACCAGCATTGTAATGTACATGTGCTAATAAGTGTGACCAGCATTGTAATGTACATGTGCTAATAAGTGAGCCCAGCATTGTAATGTACATGTGCTAATAAGTGAGCCCAGCATTGTAATGTGCATGTGCTAATAAGTGAGACCAGCATTGTAATGTACATGTGCTAATAAGTGAGACCATCATTGTAATGTACATGTGCTAATAAGTGAGCCCAGCATTGTAATGTGCATGCAACAAGTCTCCCCATCAGTCCAGATGCCCATATTTGTTTAGCCCATGATATAATAGTTAATCAAGTAGTGGAAGTCAACTGAGCTGGTCTACACATAATTATTGATAGATGGCTATATATACAATCAACCAGCTCAGGCCAGAGCCTGTGCACCACTAAACTGGTCTCCTCCTCCTCTAGCTCTCTTTACTTCCGTGATATGCCAACAGATAATTTTTAATTTTGCACGTGAATTCATCACGTGAATCAATTTCATAATTCTCTAGTTAACTAAGACAAACCATCTCACCTCTTTAGTCGGACTTCTTTAATTGCCTCGTCTCCTTCCAGCCTGAGGGCGTAAATAAGGTAGCATGCTATTAGAACGCCAGTACGTCCCAGTCCTGCATGGCAATGCACGGCAACCTTGCCCTCAGAGAGTGCAAAGTCCATGACCTTTACGATGCCCAGCAAACTGGGTAAGGTCGGAACTCCATAGTCAGCCCAACCATAGTTGTAGAAGTATACTACAGAGACCACAGGTAAGAGATAGTTAGACTATACTACAGAGACCACAGGTAAGAGATAGACTATACTACAGAGACAACAGGTAAGAGATAGTTGGATTATACTTACAGAGACCAGGTAAAAGAGTATAGTTAGACTACACCATGCTGAGGGAGAAACAGGGGGCTAAAAATCCCTTTGTGAGCGTTCCTTGAATCCTTTGCAAAGGTAATCAACTGGCAGCAACACCGAATTAGAAGCCGTGAAGTCACGCACTTCAGGACCTTGTCTGCATATCTGTCTCCATCTACTTTCCTCCCACACACACTTAACATAAAACATGTCTACTACCCGAACACTGCAAACCATTTGCAATAACTCGCTATTCAGAAAAACAGCTGAAAATTGGCACTAAGTTGCCAGCCATAACCACACCTACCTGAGCTGACCACACTTGTGCATATGTAATATTAGTCCAGCTGGGCTGACCACACTTGTGCATATGTAATATTAGTCCAGCTGGGCTGACCCCACTTGTGCATATGTAATATTAGTCCAGCTGGGCTGACCTCACTTGTGCATATGTAATATTAGTCCAGCTGGGCTGACCACACTTGTGCATATGTAATATTAGTCCAGCTGGGCTGACCCCACTTGTGCATATGTAATATTAGTCCAGCTGGGCTGACCACACTTGTGCATATGTAATATTAGTCCAGCTGGGCTGACCCCACTTGTGCATATGTAATATTAGTCCAGCTGGGCTGACCTCACTTGTGCATATGTAATATTAGTCCAGCTGGGCTGACCACACTTGTGCATATGTAATATTAGTCCAGCTGGGCTGACCACACTTGTGCATATGTAATATTAGTCCAGCTGGGCTGACCACACTTGTGCATATGTAATATTAGTCCAGCTGGGCTGACCACACTTGTGCATATGTAATATTAGTCCAGCTGGGCTGACCACACTTGTGCACATGTAATATTAGTCCAGCTGGGCTGACCTCACTTGTGCATATGTAATATTAGTCCAGCTGGGCTGACCACACTTGTGCATATGTAATATTAGTCCAGCTGGGCTGACCACACTTGTGCATATGTCCAGCTGAGCTGAGTCAGTAAGCAGTTGCACATCACTATAAGTGATCAGTTGGTTTACTCTAGTGACAATACTCAACATTCACCAGAACTAGGTAACTACTTATAATTATAATCACATAGACACAGGTATGGCTTCCATGATTGGTTAGTTCTGGTTCCTTATCTTATTGGTGGCTGCTTGACTTAATAACAAACAAATATAATATATGAATAGTCAAAAAAGAATTGTTTTAATTAACCCTTTTAATGAACCCTTACCTATTAATTCACACTGCTTTTTCAAATATCTGGATGTAATAGGTAAAGTGTTAATAAATGCCTGTGGTCTACATTAGTAAATTCTTTTCCCATTTCTTCCTTTCCTTTTTTGTCCTGCACAACTCTGTACTCTCCACCAGCAGCTGTAAGCACTGTTCTGTACACAGTGCTGACATTTTGTCCTGTACAAGTTACAACTCTGTGCTCTCCACTAGCAGCTGTAGGCACTGTTCTGTACACAGTGCTGACATTTTGTCCTGCACAACTCTGTACTCTCCACCAGCAGCTGTAAGCACTGTTCTGTACACAGTGCTGACATTTTGTCCTGTACAAGTTACAACTCTGTACTCTCCACTAGCAGCTGTAGGCACTGTTCTGTACACAGTGCTGACATTTTGTCCTGCACAACTCTGTACTCTCCACCAGCAGCTGTAAGCACTGTTCTGTACGCAGTGCTGACATTTTGTACTGCACAACTCTGTACTCTCCACTAGCAGCTGTAGGCACTGTTCTGTACACAGTGCTGACATTTTGTCCTGCACAACTCTGTACTCTCCACCAGCAGCTGTAAGCACTGTTCTGTACACAGTGCTGTGGAAGAGAACAGTGCCTAGGCTAGCAGATTGCTTTTGGGTGGTCATTATTGAAGCTAGTTTGATACTGGAGGTGGTCTGGGGCTAGAGGTAAGTTTATGTTGTATGTGCACTAATTCTGGTCTTATGATAGAAGTGGACTAAAAAGGGACTGCTGTGTGTTGCCAAGGTGATGGCACTGCTACTGTCACTAGGATCAGTGCTTCTTATAAGACGTCTACTTGGGGCACTTCACAACCACATGAGAGAAGCGCTGAAGAGCTACACGATACTAAACATCCAAGCTCACTAAACCACCAACTCTGATGGCATAGTAGAGCTGAAATTATTTGAACTCTCCCCCCCCCCCAAAATATATATTTTGTAGCAATGCATCAATTTACCATCAAGTCAGCATATTTGACAGTCTTATAAGTGTCACTCTATTCCTCGACAAATCTGACAACCAGTAGGCAAACAGCACTCGGGATACTCAAATACATTATGCAACATAGAGCAATGAAGAAACAAAGAATAACCTAAGCTTGTATGCATTTGCATACTTGGCTACTTGGTGGGGGGATGGTTCACTATAATTTCCATTTACTTCTCCAGCAAGTTTGTTAGACTTCCATGAAAACATCACACATGAACAACTGACTTGGATCAAGGTCCTCATCCACACAACCAGTGGATACTGCCCTCCTGAACTAAGAACATACTACAATGACATGGATCTTATAACTCGGGAATGCGATTGGCAGCAGAAATATTTGTGATAATAATGCGATTATTGGGTGGGTTATGATATAAAGGGCACCTGCATTTATAAGCTGCTGTCAGCAGATCTCTGAATTATGTCAATTCTTTGTGCTTGCAGGCTGCTATAAAAAGTCTTACTTGTAAGATGTCAGAAGAAGTTTACTAGAGAAGTGATTTGGTTACCTTCTTTCTCTTTAGTGAATTCCTAAAGCCAGTCACCTAGCTGAGCTCTAGCTATGCTACTAGTGCAATCACTATGTTGTAGTCGGTGTTGGACACTGCCAGCTCTCATAGCACTAAGTTACACAGCTAGATGACGTAGGATATACTTATATATATATTTATATATAAATATATATATATATATAAATATATAGAAAAGTACTGGGATGGCTAGTCCTACTGCAGTTTCATGCGAATGCAATCGCATGAAACTGCAGTAGGACTAGCCATCCCAGTACTTTTCTATATTCAATAGCTCTGCCTTAACACAGCATTGAGCACTATTTGTAGCCTTCATCAGCAAACTACCTTCTAAGTATATATATTTATATATAGTTTAATTCCTTATACAACATGTCTGATAGGTTCCTCTTTTCTCAGGTGAATCAGACACAGTTTACTAGGGATTACAAGATGGCCAGGCGGTTGAATATCTTCTTCAGTAGCAGCTGCCAAATAAATAACATCTGGTCTCTGGCAGGCCTAACTACATGGAACAATTTTCTACCTTTGCCTTGAAACTTCAGAACTCAACCCCCGCTTCATGACAAGATGTCATAAACATGAGAGGAAAGCTCTATGGCGGGGAGCCTTCCGCCAGATAAGATCAACTGCAGCCTTCAAAGATGTCATGAACGTGAGAGGAAAGCTCGATGGTGGGGAGCCTTCCTCCAGATGAGATCAACTGCAGCCTTCAAAGATGTCATGAACACGAGAGGAAAGCTCGATGGTCGGGGAGCCTTCCTCCAGATGAGATCAACTGCAGCCTTCAAAGATGTCATAAACATGAGAGGAAAGCTCTATGGTGGGGAGCCTTCCACCAGACGAGATCAACTGCAGCCTTCAAATACTCTTCTAGGTTGAATTCATCCAGCAGCCACTTATAAAGACACCACCAATTATTCACCAGCATACTATATCCATGCATCCAAGTGTCTAGTGAAACAGAGGTCTTATTTTAAACGAGTCAATATCGAAAATGAGGATCCAAGGAAGAAGAAAAGGCATCGGGATATGTTGCTGGTTATGCGAGGAAGATGGCGAGTGGATCAGAGTAAGGAAGGCCTGATTTTATGCATCATGGAACTAAGCAAGAATGAAGATAACAAAGAGAGAAGAATGGAAGACAAGGCTAGGGCTTGGAAGATGTATCCTTCAAATAGGATCAATGAAAGAACTAAGCATGTAGTGAGTGGCATTATCAAATAAGGAAGTCTTCTTCCAATGGGTCTCTTCGTGGGAGATACTGATAATGCTGATGGGAAGGACTTCTAGAAATGCTCATCAGACATGCTTGAGGTTATTCTTTTGCCAACTTTGTGCTTTTAAAGAAGCAACTAAAACACTCTACAGAAAGAGTCAATTAATTAAGTTCATCCCAAGTAAACGCTCATACATTTCAAATATGAATTGTATAGCAAAAACATAAACAAACTATTTCTTGAAGTGATGCCATGAAACTTTGTCAAGATTTGTCATGCCTATGCCTAGTATCTTCTTTCTCTCTTGTTCTGCCTGTGTGGTGTGTGTTTCTCTAACACAAAGTTAATTCCTGCTCAGCTTGAGAATCACATCTTAATGATGATAGTGAGCAGTATTCCACCACACCTTAGTGTCATATATACTAAGTTATTACTATGCACAGTGTGGAGTATTACAGCTATATATATATATACTAGTGCACACGAAAAGGCACACAAAATTCGTACTGAAGATTTATCTTGCAGTTGGCTCTTTCTTGCCACTGGTTGAACTGAACACTTTGTTCGGTCTTCATCAGGTCGAATGAAAAAATGTACATCACATAAAATGTAATGCATTTATACACACTGGTAATGCATCTCACATGAAATGTAATCATTTATACACACTGGTAACACATCTCACATAAAATGTAATGAATTTATACACACTGGTAATGCATCTCACATGAAATGTAATCATTTATACACTGGTAACATATCTCACATGAACTGTAATGTGATTCACAAGTCATTGGAGTGCTGTAGTGTATAAACACGGCAACATATCAGACAGATAATGATGGGTGTGGTTTCATACACATACTTTGAGAGTTCAATCAGGAAGCTCCAGTCCTGTACCTCCATTGAAGTATAACCTTGTGAAAAGAGACCTCAGTGATTGATAGAATGGAGTGAATTGCTGGTGAAGGAGGCGCTGACGTCCACCTTAAACCTAAGATCAACACTTCAATCGATATGTATGGCTCCCAATTGTCGGGTTTCAACTCTCAAGATTTCGCACAGGAAATACTACCCATCATTATCTGTATCTTGCTGCACTGATACACGTTAGCATTCAGAGAAGGCGGCATGAATCCTGTGAGAGACACTTGCCAGTGTGTATAAATAATTACGCTATTTTTGCTTTTAATTTCACTTCATGAAGACTGAAATTTCAGTTAAAATATTAGAAGCAATCACACCAACAACTTAAAAATAAATCTTCAGTTCATTCTGTTCTAGTGAAGATACAGGCAGACCTCTCAATGTAAATTCATTACAAAATCTCTATAATCCTAAAAGAAGATGCCAGCAAAGTAGGAAACACTTCAAGCAATATTGGAAATTTTACTTGGATACTGTTGACAACAACAGCAACAACAACAACAACAGTAAACAACAACAACCATATGTGCTAAACAGCAGATTTAAAAAATTGCACATGCCCGCTAGACTGCTGCATCAATACAAAATAAGATTTGATGGAGCGAGCAAGCAAAGGAAAAAAAAGGTGCTGATGATTGCAACTGCCATCATTGAATGGTCTCTTCCTGGCCTTTGCTTAGTCTCAGTCTTGCTGAGTTCTGGCCCTTGTCAGTCTCAGTCTTGGGCTAGGCTCTGGCCCTTGTTTAGTCTCAGTCTTGCTGAGCTCTGGCCCTTGTTTAGTCTCAGTCTTGGGCTAGGCTCTGGCCCTTGTTTAGTCTCAGTCTTGGGCTGATCTCTGGCCGTTGTTTAGTCTCAGTCTTGGGCTAGGCTCTGGCCCTTGTTTAGTCTCAGTCTTGGGCTAGGCTCTGGCCGTTGTTTAGTCTCAGTCTTGGGCTAGGCTCTGACCCTTGTTTAGTCTCAGTCTTGGGCTGAGCTCTGGCCGTTGTTTAGTCTCAGTCTTTGGCTAGACTCTGGCCCTTGTTTAGTCTCAGTCTTGGGCTAGGCTCTGGCCCTTGTTTAGTCTCAGTCTTGGGCTAGGCTCTGGCCCTTGTTTAGTCTCAGTCTTGGGCTAGGCTCTGGCCCTTGTTTAGTCTCAGTCTTGGGCTAGGCTCTGGCCCTTGTTTAGTCTCAGTCTTGGGCTAGGCTCTGGCCCTTGTTTAGTCTCAGTTGGGCTGAGCTCTGGCCCTTGTTTAGTCTCAGTCTTGGGCTAGGCTCTGGCCCTTGTTTAGTCTCAGTCTTGGGCTAGGCTCTGGCCCTTGTTTAGTCTCAGTCTTGCTGAGCTCTGGCCCTTGTTTAGTCTCAGTCTTGGGCTAGGCTCTGGCCCTTGTTTAGTCTCAGTCTTGGGCTGATCTCTGGCCGTTGTTTAGTCTCAGTCTTGGGCTAGGCTCTGGCCCTTGTTTAGTCTCAGTCTTGGGCTAGGCTCTGGCCGTTGTTTAGTCTCAGTCTTGGGCTAGACTCTGGCCCTTGTTTAGTCTCAGTCTTGGGCTAGGCTCTGGCCCTTGTTTAGTCTCAGTCTTGGGCTAGGCTCTGGCCCTTGTTTAGTCTCAGTCTTTGGCTAGGCTCTGGCCCTTGTTTGGTCTCAGTCTTGGGCTAGGCTCCGGCCCTTGATTAGTCTCAGTCTTGGGCTAGGCTCTGGCCCTTGTTTAGTCTCAGTCTTGGGCTGAGCTCTGGCCCTTGTTTAGTCTCAGTCTTTGGCTAGGCTCTGGCCCTTGTTTAGTCTCAGTCTTGGGCTAGGCTCTGGCCCTTGTTTAGTCTCAGTCTTGGGCTAGGCTCTGGCCCTTGTTTAGTCTCAGTCTTGGGCTAGGCCCTGGCCCTTGTTTAGTCTCAGTCTTGGGCTAGGCTCTGGCCCTTGTTTGGTCTCAGTCTTGGGCTAGGCTCTGGCCCTTGTTTGGTCTCAGTCTTGGGCTAGGCTCCGGCCCTTAGTCTTGGGCTAGGCTCTGGCCCTTGTTTAGTCTCAGTCTTGGGCTAGGCTCTGGCCCTTGTTTAGTCTCAGTCTTGGGCTAGGCTCTGGCCCTTGTTTAGTCTCAGTCTTGGGCTAGGCTCTGGCCCTTGTTTAGTCTCAGTCTTGGGCTAGGCTCTGGCCCTTGTTTAGTCTCAGTCTTGGGCTAGGCTCTGGCCCTTGTTTAGTCTCAGTCTTGGGCTAGGCTCTGGCCCTTGTTTAGTGTCAGTCTTGGGCTAGGCTCTGGCCCTTGTTTAGTCTCAGTCTTGGGCTAGGCTCTGGCCCTTGTTTAGTCTCAGTTGGGCTGAGCTCTGGCCCTTGTTTAGTCTCAGTCTTGGGCTAGGCTCTGGCCCTTGTTTAGTCTCAGTCTTGGGCTAGGCTCTGGCCCTTGTTTAGTCTCAGTCTTGGGCTAGGCTCTGGCCCTTGTTTAGTCTCAGTCTTGCTGATCTCTGGCCCTTGTTTAGTCTCAGTCTTGGGCTAGGCTCTGGCCCTTGTTTAGTCTCAGTCTTGGGCTAGGCTCTGGCCCTTGTTTAGTCTCAGTCTTGGGCTAGACTCCGGCCCTTGTTTAGTCTCAGCCTTGCTGAGCTCTGGCCGGAGTCTCAATCTAGGACTGATTTCCTACATATTTCACAGGAATGCAATGAGTATCCTAATTACATCATCCTGATGAAATCATTAGCTCCGGCAGATTTCATTACTCTATTAGCCCTAGCTACTGTCCTAGCCTTATCCTAACCCTAGCTACTGTCCTAGCCCTAGCTCAAGGCCTAATTCTAAATAGTGCTTTCCACAAGCCAAAAAGTGCTTCTATTTCAGTGGCATTTCAGTGGTATTGTTGTTGATTTTTACTGGAAAGTTTGAAGTCAAAGGAAATGCTGGTCGACTTCATTGTGTTTATTGTCATATAGCTAACCTTCCACCCCCCCCCCCCAAGAATAAATGTTCATAGAAGTGAGCAAACAAAAGCTATGCAGTGCTACATCACTCTGTGTCTACAACAAAACTTATCCCAAAATTCCGTCTCTAGAGGGGTACCTCAAGAGTGGTGGAATTCAGAGATCACAGAAGGTATAGTTGCCTGTGCATTTCTTCTTAGCAGGAAGGCTACCAGAAACACACTCCAAGGCTTGTGAAGAAACTGTCCATGATGGCAGTGGCAATCATCAGCCTTGCTTCCCCCCTGCCCGCTTCTTTCTAATTTTGGAGATAGTCTTGCAAGTGCGCGAGGTAGAGTCTCTTACATGTACGAGAGCTTTTGTTCCTGTCCAGTCAGTAACTTCAAACTTGTGTTATTCTACACATGATCTCATTCACTGTCTTTCTTAGTGAAATTTCACAAAAATGTGACACATCCGAAAGTAATGTTGTAGGATTAATGTTGTAGGATATTTGATGTGTGCTCGTGCATTAAAGAGTATGGTTAGTGAGGCTGGTGGAGGGTGAAGGTTCATGATCACCCAGAAAAAAAATTGTCACTATGAGATCAGATTCTCAGATAGAAAATGACACTTTGAATGGACAAAACAGAGTGTCTCATAAAAGGCTTGAGAAGGGAGATGCAACTGACTGCATAGTGATTATATGAAAGTGAAGTCTGAGCCTTATTAGAGGGTGCGTGTGTGAGGGGGATGGGGTGGGGGGGAGACATGCTTCTCTGAAAAATTTCAGATTTTAGGTCTTCTGAGATCCATTTTGCTAGAACGTTAGAGAAGTTGGATTTTGTGCTGTTTTACTTTGTAGCATAGAATACAAATTGGAAACTCGAAAGAATGCGACAAGTTGAACCATCCGAAAGAGGATTCCCATGGAACCCATGGAACTCCTCCTGGCATCATTCGCTGTGAGTCTTGCCAGTCATTATCACTGCCTCCAGGCACTTCAGATCACTAGTTAGTGTTTCTAGATCCACAAAATCTTCACCTCAATAAGTACTAATTCACAATCTACTCTATGGCATTGATTATACTCACTTGTGCTTGTTGCTAATCCTGCAAATAAATGTCTTTTTAGCCATAAAAATGTCTTTTGTAGCTATTCTATCTTACTTATAGACTTTGCAAATCCACACTAGGGTGAATGCCCCCCCCCCCCCCCCCCCCCCCCACACACACACACACATACACGCACTCCCTGACATATCATCCATCTATCTCCCTGAGACTGAGATATTTGTTATATAAAGATCCATGATTATGACTTGTACATAAGCTTACACCCACTGTCCATCAGGTCTTCTGGGCGATAAGTAAATCCACTGGAATATTCCAGCCCGGGTCCACACCTAGCATGTTCTCCTGGTTGCTGAAGGTTTATCACAGACCCTATACCATGCCTATAAACAAAGAAGGAATCAAAATCTATTTGCAGCTACGGCTGAGGTTGCGACATCAGTGACTACTGCTTGTTTCAACAGCCTTTATGATCTTTGTGCAATATAACAAACTCTATGATCTTTGTGCAATATAACAAACTCTATGATCTGTGTGCAATATAACAAACTCTATGATCTTTGTGCAATATAACAAACTCTATGATCTTTGTGCAATATAACAAACTCTATGATCTTTGTGCAATATAACAAACTCTATGATCTGTGTGCAATATAACAAACTCTATGATCTTTGTGCAATATAACAAACTCTATGATCTTTGTGCAATATAACAAACTCTATGATCTTTGTGCAATATAACAAACTCTATGATCTGTGTGCAAAATAACAAACTCTATGATCTTTGTGCAATATAACAAAATCTGATCTTTGTGCAATATAACAAAGTTTATGATCTTTGTGTACTCTATGATCTTTGTGCAATATAACAAACTCTATGATCTTTGTGCAATATAACAAACTCTATGATCTTTGTGCAATATAACAAACTCTATGATCTTTGTGCAATATAACAAACTCTATGATCTTTGTGCAATATAACAAACTCTATGATCTTTGTGCAATATAACAAACTCTATGATCTGTGTGCAAAATAACAAACTCTATGATCTTTGTGCAATATAACAAACTCTATGATCTTTGTGCAATATAACAAACTCTATGATCTGTGTGCAATATAACAAACTCTATGATCTTTGTGCAATATAACAAACTCTATGATCTTTGTGCAATATAACAAACTCTATGATCTTTGTGCAATATAACAAACTCTATGATCTGTGTGCAAAATAACAAACTCTATGATCTTTGTGCAATATAACAAACTCTATGATCTTTGTGCAATATAACAAACTCTATGATCTGTGTGCAATATAACAAACTCTATGATCTTTGTGCAATATAACAACCTCTATGATCTTTGTGCAATATAACAAACTCTATGATCTTTGTGCAATATAACAAACTCTGATCTTTGTGCAATATAACAAAGTTTATGATCTTTGTGTACTCTATGATCTTTGTGCAATATAACAAACTCTATGATCTTTGTGCAATATAACAAACTCTATGATCTGTGTGCAATATAACAAACTCTATGATCTTTGTGCAATATAACAAACTCTATGATCTTTGTGCAATATAACAAACTCTATGATCTTTGTGCAATATAACAAACTCTATGATCTGTGTGCAAAATAACACTCTATGATCTTTGTGCAATATAACAAACTCTATGATCTTTGTGCAATATAACAAACTCTATGATCTGTGTGCAATATAACAAACTCTATGATCTTTGTGCAATATAACAAACTCTATGATCTTTGTGCAATGTAACAAACTCTGATCTTTGTGCAATATAACAAAGTTTATGATCTTTGTGTACTCTATGATCTTTGTGCAATATAACAAACTCTATGATCTTTGTGCAATATAACAAACTCTATGATCTTTGTGCAATATAACAAACTCTATGATCTTTGTGCAATATAACTAACTCTATGATCTTTGTGCAATATAACAAACTCTATGATCTTTGTGCAATATAACAAACTCTATGATCTTTGTGCAATAATTATAACAAACAAACTCTATGATCTGTGTGCAATATAACAAACTCTATGATAATATAACAAACTCTATGATCTTTGTGCAATATAACAAACTCTATTGATCTTTGTGCAATATAACAAACTCTATGATCTGTGTGCAATATAACAAACTCTATGATCTGTGTGCAATATAACAAACTCTGATCTGTGTGCAAAATAACAAAGTCTATGATCTGTGTGCAATATAACAGTCTACGATCTGTGTGCAATATAACAAACTCTATGATCTGTGTGCAATACAAACAGTGCAGGCTTAGATTTACGTGGACTTATTCATAGCCAATATGCATGGCTGTAAATTAACAAATAATGCACACTGTATAATAGTGATCCTGTGGAACTTTATCTCATTACTTCAGACAAGTAGAAAAGAGTAGAAGTTGCCTCCACTTCCCTCCCCTCCACCACTGCAAAATCATGCTGTACCATAGCCTTTGTTGGTTATTATTTCTATTATTAGTCTATAATTAGCCACACGTCAGTTAGCTTGATTTGTTCAATTATTATTAATATTATATTTCACATGGGTGGGGTGGTCATGAAGGGACCTAAGTTAAATCATCTGATGTACACAAAGAGTTATGATGGTGCACTACGATAGCTAACCTCTTGAAATCTTCCAGTAACTCATTCTCTCTGATAAGCCTGGAAGAAGGCCTTGCCATGGCTAAAATGTCGGGCGTCACCCAGTGCGAGTACAACCCATTCACGACCTGCTCCTTACTTCCCCACTTCAATGCACTCTCATACTTGCACCCTTGTCCACCACAGAATAATGCACAATGTAATGATCCTGCAGAAATCCGTCTCAACTTGTCAGACAGGTAGGAATAAGTAGGAGTGACCTTCACTACTTTCCTTGTACGACTTCTAGCGACACTGAAGATAGAAAGCCACGAACTTGGACTTATTTCACGTGATCTGGGTTCATGGAACCTCTCGTCTGTTTTAAGACTTGCTTCAAGTAATCTAGGTTCAGCTAAGGTGGCATTTGGACTCCGGAGTGGAGACTTTGTCAAGTTAGGACTTTCTTCTGAAGTGGATGCGTGGAACCTTTTTTCTGAATTAGGACTGGATTCACGTGAGCTGAATTCAGCCATAGGTCGTTAGTTAGGCGTCTTCTTCCATCCGCTTGGCTAGTTAGTACAATACTTAGGATAAAAATCCGCTTTTTGTTGCCTTAGTGACGAAGTTCACGTTCCGAATGGTGGTAATGCTTCTGACACCTTACGAACAATATAAACCCTTTACCGAATCCTTACCTGCTGATTCGGTAATGGGTCCGGGCTCGTCGCTTGTGAGAATTACTCCTTTACCGAATCCTTACCTAAAGGGTCCGGGCCCGTCGCTTGTGAGAATTACTCCTTTACCGAATCTTTACCTGATGATTTGGTAAAGGGTCCGGGCTCGTCGCTTGTGAGAATTACTCCTTTACTGAATACTTACCTGATGATTTGGTAAAGGGTCTGGGCTCGTCGCTTGTGAGAATTTCTCCTTTACCGAATTCTTACCTGATGATTTGGTAAAGGGTCCGGGCTCGTTGTCCCAACGCTTACTGTTGAGAATGACTCCTTTACCGAATCCTTAACTGATGATTCGGTAAAGGGTCTGGGCTCATAGTCCCAACGCTTACTGTTGAGAATGACTCCTTTACCGAATTCTTACCTGATGATTTGGTAAAGGGTCCGGGCTCGTTGTCCCAACGCTTACTGTTGAGAATGACTCCTTTACCGAATCCTTAACTGATGATTCGGTAAAGGGTCTGGGCTCGTTGTCCCAATGCTTACTGTTGAAAATTTTGTCCAGGAACTGAATATCTGAGCAGATGAAAACTCGGATATTAATTTAAATACGATCCTTTCATTGAGTGAGAGGCTCGTGCAATTGACTCGTGGTGTGTAGAAATCCTGGGCATAAGTTGATGTTCATTGATTGGTGTTGTTGTTATCGTAGGTGTGCTTCCCTTGCTATCAGAATGAAATAATTATGACAGAGCGATTAAATTGTGATCTTCAAGACATGAAAAATATTACATCTACAATGTTATATGGTTTAGCAGTTCTATTTGTGTGTATGTTTGTGTGTATGTTTGTTACGTGGAATTAGCCTGCACCAGGTACTTGAGGCAAGTAGAAGAATTCTCTCTGTACATGTGTGTGAGTGTGTGTGTGAGTGTGTGTATGTCCGTCCATATGCACAGTTTGCTGTTATGTGTGTGTGTCGGTGCATGTGTGCAGGTTGCTGTTATGTGTGTGAGTGTCAATGCATGTGTGCAGGTTGCTGTTAGGTGTGTGAGTGTCAGTGCATGTGTGGAGGTTGCTGTTAACATGATATTAGTTCAAATCCTCACTGTTGGTTGTCACAAAGGGTAAGACTATCCAACCCTTTCTGTCCAACAAGCTGGTTCTGTAATTCTTCGCTCTTATACAATTCTTATACAATTATACAAGAACAAAAATGTAAAAACATCAAATTATTAGCTCAAGCTCAACTGTTGGAAGAAAAAAAAGACTACTCCAAACTAGACCACAACCAGCTGCACGATCTTTTGCTATTTAAACATATTCACACCAGTTGTTATACAGATATATATTAAATTGGTGCATATATAGGAGTTTGAGTGTTAAAGGTCATCAAACTGGTTGTGGTTTGGTTGGGTATAGTTGGATCAATCCAACATAGTTGTTTGTTTAATTATAAACATATTAACTAAAATTTGCCTTTTGTTAAGTTTTTGCCTGTTGGTTTTTTTGTTGAGTGGGTGGAAGACTAACCACGTGTGAGCCTCAGGGTCTCCAGAACTTTGTCTAATTTGATGTATACTACACATGACATGTCTTGTTGCTATAGTTACTGCTCCCATGTAAGGTCAGCTACATGTCTTGTTGCTATAGTTACTGCTCCCATGTAGGGTCAGCTACATGTCTTGTTGCTATAGTTACTGCTCCCATGTAGGGTAAGCTACATGTCTTGTTGCTATAGTTACTGCTCCCATGTAGGGTCAGCTACATGTCTTGTTGCTATAGTTACTGCTCCCATGTAGGGTCAGCTACATGTCTTGTTGCTATAGTTACTGCTCCCATGCAGGGTCAGCTACATGTCTTGTTGCTATAGTTACTGCTCCCATGTAGGGTCAGCTACATGTCTTGTTGCTATAGTTACTGCTCCCATTTAGGGTCAGCTACATGTCTTGTTGCTATAGTTACTGCTCCCATGTAGGGTCAGCTACATGTCTTGTTGCTATAGCCCATGTAGGTTCAGCTACAGCCTCTCTTCAGGGACTTGGTAAGAGTTGCACGGGAGAACTCCATCAACCATAACCAAACAGTATAATTATTATGTTTTGCTAGAATATCAGCTAGTCACCTGACTTGGCGACAGTTTCCCAGGAGTGAGAACTCCTCCAACAAACGGAACTGAGTGTGGGTAATTTGTTTGACTTATAATACAGCACATGCTCTCTTTACTCAATTCTAATTATAAAACATCATGTGATCTAGCTTGATTGTATCACCTCGTGCCTTACCACATTAGGATTGAGGCTATAACTTGAAGTATAAAGGACGAGTTCCTATATACTCTCATCTCTTTGTCCACCCAACATATGCTAATTTCAAGTTGTTCAATTGCTTGCATCAGTACTCTTATCAGCCATGATACTGCAGCATCCAGATTCTGCTATGTTACTTGGTATACCACGCAGCACTTTTAGAGCCATGATACTGCAGCATCCAGATTCAGTTATGTTACTTGGTATACCACGCAGCACTTTTAGAGCCATGATATATACTGCAGCATCCAGATTCTGCTATGTTACTTGGTATACCATGCAGCACTTTTAGAGCCATGATACTGCAGCATCCAGATTCAGTTATGTTACTTGGTATACCACACAGCACTTTTAGAGCCATGATACTGCAGCATCCAGATTCTGCTATGTTACTTGGTATACCACGCAGCACTTTTAGAGCCATGATTTGTAGTATTTCACTGATCCGGGCTCATATGCCAGTCATAAGAATTTTTAATCCACTTTTGAAGCACTTCATTGTCTTCAGCTCGGAGGGAGCTGCTTGAAATTTGACTCCTCCACTTGCTTGCCCTTACGAAGGGCAATGTCTTGGCAGGCAAGGTAGACAATTTTCAGGAGGTAGTTCCTACTTTCCTCCTTTTGACTCTTGAGCTGCTCCTTCAGCTGCTCATCATGTGGCCTGGTCAAGTTAACATGGTAACTACATTTTATGACATAGCAAGCTCGGAAACCCTGAATATGCACAGCATTTTCCCAATTTCTGAGCCCATCAGACTATAATGAGCTTTGAGTTCTTTCTATCAGTTGAAGTAGATCCTTCAAATTGGTTATGTGTGGTAAATTACAGAATCTGAAATTGGAATGTAGTGCATCCATAATTGAGAGTACCAGGCTGGTTGGAAAGCACTGGCTGGTAGGGACCATGAGGAAGGGTATTCAGAGGTGAGGATATTTTACTGGCTCCAGGTTTCTGCTGAGAAACATAAAGAGTTTACTTTTTATTTTTGCTATATACATACTCATAATACTTCAGCTTGAATGAAAGTCAAATTTTGCAACAGGGTCTGACAATACATGAATGACTCACTATTTTTCAGGGGCTGAGAGATCACAAAAAATTTGGGGCTCAATGTTGACATCATATGTGATCAAAGCATGCATGTTCAGATTCATGTTCAGATTCTTCTGGGCTATCTTCAACCTGTGGTTTTGGGTGGTTCTCTCTTCTGTCCTTCCATGGAGCGAGGTCAAGAAGGTTAGAGACATCTATCCCCTGGAAGGCATTATAGGCCAGGTTCTTGTTAACCATCACAGTGAGATGCAGTGATCTCTCATTTACAGTGATGGCACAGGAATTGGCTCCCTTAAATAGGCTACCAGCTATAAACTTCGAACTCACCATACATGCTAACATGCATGCAATGTCTTGGCCAATTAAATTGTTTGGTGATTTCACACTGTTTTAAGTGTTTACTTGATGGTACATAATAGGGTTTAGGGTGGAATGTTGTCATGGGTGACCTTCAGGTAGAGAATCCCTGACACTTGTCCAAAAACCATCCTATCCACAATGTGACAAGACCACTCCCTGGTACGTGTGAGTGTGCGACAAGATTGGCAGCATTGTGGTGGGGAAAAGGGAGAGACAAGAATATCTGGATTAGCTCTCTGTACATCCATCTCATGTGGCTTGATGAAAGCTGGAGCATTTAGTCAAATGTCAAAAAAACACCCAACCGATTTTAAGTTGATATTTGTGTACTGGCTGTGGATTCATCGAAATAGTTTACCAATGTAGAACACAACATTTTGAATCATTTACTAATGCGTGCCAATATATACATGTATATATAATACAGACTTGTATAATCTTGGTCTAGTTCATATTAATAGGTGTTGTAAGGAAATGTTTGCATCTACATCGGTATGTTCTTTTCTTTTCTTTATTTGACAAGACTTTATCCGATATAAAAAAGGATTCTATAATGATCTGGTTTAGTTGAAGTTCTGTGCGTTGTTAACTAATACTCAACCCTACGACATATTACCAATTTTAGAGTGTGATTTTTTATTCAATGTACAATCTTCTGGTAGAAAAATGGACCTATAGTGTGCAAGGTAAGTGTGAGGGGGAAAGTATACAGAACAATGATGGTTTTAATTTTTTTAATAATATATACTGATTTAAAAAATCTTGTCTTCATTTTATAAAATGGTCTACATTGGTAAACTAAACTTTTTCGACACATTT
The DNA here is from genome assembly GCA_028752905.1 of Cladorhizidae sp. MBARI D1340-BT2. Taxonomy (NCBI): domain Eukaryota; kingdom Metazoa; phylum Porifera; class Demospongiae; order Poecilosclerida; family Cladorhizidae; species Cladorhizidae sp. MBARI D1340-BT2. The sequence goes on along the minus strand of JAQNBH010000013.1, from coordinate 36,375,203 downwards.
TTGTTTATAAATAAAAAACAAACGCTTTTGTCTTGTTTTTGGTTGTTTTATAATCAAGCAGCCACTCACAAGAGCTAACAAATCATAGATGTTAAAGTAAGCACACATGTCTATGTATTTATTTGGTTGTAACTATTGTCACAAGAACAAGCTTCTGCATAAACCAACTAATCCAATTGTGACAAAATTGTGCTGACACAGCTCGGCTAGCTCGATATTGCATTTACACAAGCAAGTTTATCATAAGGTGATCTTTCATTGATTTTTAGGTGTTTTGCTGAATTGATCAGAACTAGTGCAATGAATTAGAGCCTTCTGGTTGTAAATTAACGAAGAATATGTACTATTATTATACTCTACGCAAGTTGTGTGTGTGGGGAAAAGTAGATATATACTGTACATACAAGATCTTGAAGAGGATTTCATGGTCTTTAACTAACTCTTGTGTGGCTGCCAGTTCACTACATGATTCTGGCATGTGTGAAGTGCTTTGGGGTCTAAAATTGCCCGAAAGTTTAGATATGAAGAAGCTGCCAAAATAGGCAAAATCTTATTTTTTATGCCATTTAAAAATAGTGGCCAACCCAATATAGCTCCTTAATGGTTGATGCAAGAGTTTTCTGGGGTTGATTATTTAACCTCGAAGGATTTGAGACACATCGGAAGCGGTTTTGTAACTAAAATCGGCAAAACCATGATTTAGGATAGTAAAATGCTGCCAGAGTGAGTTGTACTGCCTATTTACATATATATAATATGTAGATCGATGAAGATTCATCCATCCAGGTACAATATAAAATACTCAACAGTCTATAATTGAAGGGCAAGATTCTGAAAGAGAGGGTGGTGGGTCCTATCGTTTATGTATATAGGATATTGTGGTTGTCACTCTAAAAGTGACTATAGTGTGACCAGCATGTAGTGTTGTAGTCAGTACTTACTGCAGAATCCATACTAAGTCATGGGCACATAATACTCGACTTAAAAAAAATCAAAATCACGATTGAAATTTAATATCCATGAGAATATTATATCTGTGAACCTGTGACAATCTGTTTTGTGATGTAGGCATGAGCTAGATGACTGAAGTCCATCGGAACAAAGACAAATCAAGAAATGCTTTGAAATTTATGTAGTATATATGTGTCACGAGGGCACATTTAGTTCTAGTTAATAATTGTGTAGGATTAGTAGTAGCAGAAGTGTTCATGTCTTCAGATAACTATACAGGAAGATCAATGGGGACAAACCTACATTTCATTCACATCTTGCTGAGCTTCAACATGTGAGACCTGTTGGGATGTAGTTTTCTCTTGTTCCATCTCCATATAAAGTACAATTGATTACACCCACCCAAAGAAGAGCATCACACAACAGCACCGCAAGAGTGGAGATCACAGCAGTTACCTGTGTAGAAAGAAACATCTTAGGTCATGTTAGAAATCAAGCTTTGGGGAAAAATTATGTAACATCTTTTTTGATCAGAGCTGCCAGTTTCCTAATGCCCATGACATTTAGGGTCCTTCTTCTAGTCTTCTAGCTTTTATGATGGGCATGTATATTTCAGATTTGAAGAAAGTGAGATTTGAGTAATTTTTTTGAAGATTTGCTAAGAATGCTCCCTCAGGATATATATATATATATATATTATATGCAAGTCGAGACAGCCTTAGCCACTAGCTAAATATCAGAAAATGGCTAGCTACTAGCTAGCTATTAGCTAAATACTTACCAGTATAGTAAACTTAACTTAAACTTAAAATCTCTCCCAGTCTCACCCATAAAGTCGAATATATTCATCAACTATCAGGGCCTATTAATCAAAATGAGAAGCCCATCTCTTGAGAATTGCAGAATATTTCTTAAGTTATGTATGCTATTCAAAATCATGAAAGGCCAGCTGCTATTTCCTCAAGATGTATTCATTATCAAACTGAAAAGGCAGAACCCAGGACCAGTACCACTGACTGTTGAATCAACCATTAGGGTAAGATGCAGCCATTCAAATTTTCTTTTGTGCTCGGCTCTGTCATCTTGTGGAACAACTTACCTCAAGAAGCTCTAGAGACCCATTCACTCATCACTTTCAAACAGCACCTTTGTTCTTGTCATCATAACTCATAACCGGGGTACCTTAACATTAGCAGACTATGCCCTTTGAATGTATTTTCATGAATTTTTATTAAAAAATATTATTACCAAAAAACTTCCACAGCAGAGATACACGATCGTTTGAGAAGCATCCTTAGTTTAAAATCGGCATGTAGTTAGCTAATACTAGACCTTTACCTAAACAGAATTTGTTTCACAAGCAAGCCTCGTCCAAGATCCATTAGATGGCCAAAATGCTAAATTAAGCATTGTAGCCAAAAGATAGAGAAACTATTTGTCCAGAGAAGTCAGATTGTGTCCGGTAACAATTGAAGTACAAATGACAAATCCAGCCTTAGAGTGAAAGCCTGAAGTACAGCTAACATTCTTCTTGAAAATTGCACAGGAAAAATAGTGCAGTTATTAACTGACACTGTTGAGCACCTGTCAAGGTCACCACATACCTACACAGCATATTGTGACATGAACTAAAATAACTAATGCATATGTTGTTGACAAGAACTAATGATTATTCCTGATGAAGGCTAGCCAAAATGTCGAGAGAGTAAATTTCAAGTTGATTATTGGAGAGTCATGATAATTGTTCTGTTGAGAGAAGTTGAGAGACCATCACTAAGTATATACATAAAAACAATAAATGATAATGACTCCTGAAGGGAGTTCGTTTTGGGATAGGGATGGGGGAGGTCAAAGAATGGGACCCTAGGTGCCAAACATCAAGAATTTCCTCTTCTCCCATTGCTTGAGCATATTTTCCATAATAATCCTGTCTATCCCACCCACCACCTCTTCCTTCAACCCCTGCTACTGACTCGTCTACTCAACATTAGGCCTACTCTCCCTTCATCATTTTCTATCACCCACTCTTTAGTCCTTTCAATGTCTCGACCAATATTTCCCTCAACACCTTCATCACACAGCTTACATCTACCATCCTATCACACACCACATCTCTCTTTATCACCTATGGGTCCTGCTGATACTGTTTATAACTAAATCTCAACCTCACTTTGTCTCTGCTACTTAATGTCACGTATCTTTCTTGTCCACACTCTTCCTTTAGCTAACTTGAGATTGGATTTTCCCTCCCACCTCGTCCCGCTACTCTTGCTCATGAACATCCCTCACGCAATCCTCCATGTTGCCTTGAGCTTACTATCTCCACCCCAAACTCTCACATAACTCTTCCCACCTAACCTGGACAAACTTTTTTTCCACTAGCTTATCTCTGTGCAATCTCCATCCAAATGATCTTCCCTTCTCTCCTCCAGCTTCCTCCACCCGAGGTCCCCTCTTATTGCAACCTCTACAACTGTATCACTCCCTCCCACCAGTTTCCTGCCAACGTTCTCCCGAATTCTTTGCAGGCTGCCTTTCCTCCTGTCCACCACATGCATGTTCTAGACATGCATGTTCTAGACATGGCCTTGCTAGACTCCCGTATTAGTTTACCTCTGATTACCTCCATCTCACATCTGCTCATATAAACAATTCTTGCCCTCCATTTCTCCAAGTGAACATTTCCTCCCTGTTGGTATTCCATTTTACCATCAACCTTTCATTTAAAATGTGGGGCACTCGTCCTTCCCCTCTATGCCATTACCAAATACATCACACACTCACCCATCTCATCCTCACTACTCCATCCACAACTTTCCCCAGTAACAATGACACCCTTCCTTCCTTACCCACTATTCCATATTAGTCCAGCCGCTGTCTAGCCCCTATAATTCTGCAAATCTTAGCCACCAGTAGCAACTGATCCCTCTCAAATTCTTCACACTTCAACAGTAATTATTCTACATCCTCTTATCCTCGAACAACCCAGCTGGTGAAGTTCTCAAATATCACAACTTCCTGACAATGCATGGACCTCACATACCTCTCCAGCCCTGCACCATTCTCTGCCAATTTGTAGAATTTCAGAGAATTACTTCCCATTCAAAATAATTCTTATTTATGTATTGACCCATTTCATTGTCTAGCTCTTTTCTACTATCTGATTCTTCTGTCCCCTCTAGTTTATTTACAACCACTCTCACCAAGCCAACCCTCTAATCTCTCCCCAAATAAAACCATCATCTCTTCCCTCCTCTTCTCCAGCTTCCTCCATCCCATACCGCCCAGTGTGTCACTTGCCCCCACTCCTACCCACTCTTATTGGTGCCGACTCCTATTTCATGCATGCATTCCACCCTTCAGTCCACCATACTTCTGCTGCACAGTCCATCCTAGAAATTACTCGCACTGCCAAATTACTTGAACCTCCTAAATTCCTGTGGAAAGTGCAAGTACATCTCCCACTACAACACAAAATGTACCTCACAGATTTTCTGCAGGTACTTTCTAGTTGTTGTTCCAGTTCTTTTAAATGTACAGACTAAATTGTCTCAAGTTCCAGTGTCTCTATTAAATCTGATTTCATCAAGGATAAAAGGTTGATTGAATATTATAGGAACAGAGATCTCTTATTTCAACCCAATGACTGAACAGGAGTGTCCCAAAAACCTGAGGAACAACTTCTTTGTTAAAAATTAAAAAAATGGTACAGCCACCAACTCTTCTTTTGAGCTCTGCCTTTCTACCAGTACCACACCAGATGACAGAGTTCCTGATAAGACAAAACAACCTCCTTCTTTAATCACCCATTGACAGATGTCACCAAATCACTCCTCCATTACGGATTTTATTCCACCCCAAGAATATATATTCCACTTCTTCACATGCTCCCACATCCCCAACTGAGCAATTATCTTGACGCACTACTAGTGTATTAGAACCCATGCAGTGGCATTAAGAAATAAACTTTCTACGGTTACTATAAGTTCTATAATATTCTTTGCTTAATGGAAATGCGGTCAACAACATTAGCAATGATTAAACTTCACTGTCTATCGTCATGATGGAGTAATTGCAGGGGCAGTGTTTTAATTGTTGTATCCAACATAATTCCTTCAAAACTCGTTCCCATTTGCCCCTCTATCGAGAACATAATAGTAGAAATTGACTTACCTCCCCCCATCTAGTACTTACCTCCAAGCTATTACTTATATGCTGAAAGGATTTTAGATTTTAATGCACCTGGTATGAACTGGTCCACATTATCTGCTGTTTCTCCATTCTCATCTTCTTTTTGCGATATAATTTTAACTTGCAATCTAACCTAACTTAACACAGATCCTACATACTTACATGGAAATACTCTAGATATCTTTTAACAAACACCACAAACCGAGTAACATCTACTTCCATAGACATAAACACCTGCAAATCTTCTTCAGCTACCATTACCTAGTGTCTGTATGCATTCAATCTATCCACAGTTCGAAAAGAGTGAGATCTAGGACAGTATTGAACTATACAAAAGCAGATTTTAACATAATCAACATGCACTTAATGATGTATACTTCACAAATATCATGTTTCATCAAGATGTTTAGTTTTATTTAAGAAATGTCAACACATACTTGCCAACCTAAGCCGAGTGTCTATCATGCAGTTTTTCAGGACATTACACATTACACAATTTATTATACCAAATATCAATGTAGCTAGTAGGTCAAAAGTTCATGATAATAATTATTATATTCTTCTAGACTTCTTCTTGTAGCAAACTTTGCTGCTTGCAGGAGCTCTGGTGGTTATAAGATGCTCAGTCTCGAAGCATTGGCTATGATCTTGCATGTAAGTAAATCAGCAATAGTAGCTGGAGACTGTGTTCTGTTTCAATCTTGGTAACCATACTACTAATAGCATCTCCGGGTCAGCATTTGAGTGCGGCAGAACCCATGTAGTTTTAGCCTAAGAGGCTGAGGTAACAAATCTAAGCTGAGAAGAACCAGAAATAACAATAACCTTCTCAATAATCAACTTGAAATTGAACTCTCTCAACGTTTCGACTAGATGCTCTAGCATTCATCAGGAATAATGAGATTTTAAGACTCATATGAGCTTGTTATAATCGGTATATAACTAGCTATTCACCACGTGTCACAAACTACACCCTGGCACACGCGTCCAGCACATGAACTGCATGTGGACCGGATGTGGAAAGGGAATAAATAAATAAAGAAACAAACAAACAAATAGACACGATTGATATTAAAACAACAACAAAGAATGATTGAATAGATAATAATTATGGTGGGTGTGGCTTCAAGTTCAGGCTCTTGAGAGTGGTGCCCCAGCAGTCAGGCAAGTCCATTCCACAATCTCGATTGGACCACTCACACTTTGGTGCTGGTGTCAGGGCTACAACACCCGGGCATGGTTAATGCTTGCCCTCCCACGGAACTTTGCATGAACCTTAACAATAAACAACTAGGTAATAAAGAGGACTTATGGAATATGTTATGCATGATGTGATTGGTAGTTGCTGTATATAGATTATCTTGTATGGTCATGGCTTATGGGAGGTGAGCCGGCCTATTTAAGGGCAGCTCACCTCCGGGCGAGAGAGAGTTTTTGCTCTGTCAGTGTAGTGAATTCTGTATATTCAATAATAAGTTAGACTAACCAATTTCTTAGCTACGACATTGAGCTCTAGCTGAGGAAGTTAATGCTAGGTGGTAACAGACAACGCCACCAGTTTAACTACACACATCTAACAGCTAGGTTGATGTGTAATGCCTCCTTCACTAATAGTTCCTTCTGTCTTCTGGCCTGGTCTATGGCGGCTTCCTCCCACAAAATAGGATGTTCATTATCCCATGAATGTTCAGATTTCTCTTTAGCACACTTTTTACAGGTATCTTGATTACTTTCATTCTGGTCTCCAGTCTTCTGATAGTCTCCCCTATGTGTACTTCCCACAGCTGCAAGGGATGCAGTACACAACGCATGAGTGCACACTAGCTGGTAAAATATCCTTCAGTCTGCTCAGTTGTGTCCTCAGAGTTCTTCCCGATCTGAAAATGACTTTGATGTTGAACTCCCTGCGGACCATCCTGATGTCTTCAGTCATCCCTGCTACATAAGGAATTACTATCATAGGATCCTTCTTTTTAAACCCTGATTGCATATATATCTTCATTTCTGTGTTTAGATGTACCCACAGACAAAAGGTTGATGGAGGCTTGTGGATAACCATTCTCTATAAGGATCCTATTCAAATGATGTTCTTCCTTCCAAAGGTCCTCCTTCTCAGTCACTTCTCTCCTGGCTCCATCATACAACCTCTTCACCACTCCTATTCTGACATGGATAGGATGATGTGATCTATAATCAAGGTACCGGTTGGTGTGCGTGGGTTTTCTGTAAACTGTTGCAGTTAGCCTTCTGACTTCCTTCCTGTGTAGGTGGCAATCCAAAAAAGGCAACGATCCATCCACTTCAAGCTCCATGGTAAACTTTATGGATGGCCTGATATTGTTCAGATGGTCAAATAACTCCTGCTCACTTCCCTTCTTCACAATGTAAAATGTATCACCCACAAATCTTTTCCAAAACTTTGGTTTCAGTGGGGATTTCTCAAATAATTCCGTGTAAAGGTTGGCTACCATTGCAGATACTGTACAGACACTTCGGCCAGAATTTGCCACACGCTCCATTAAGACTGCACTTGTGCATCTGTGCCAGTAGTCCCTTAACTTTCAGGGACATGAAATTTTGTGTCTTATGTTTGAATGCACTCATCAGTGAGCAGGTGCCAGAGGTAAATCTCACTGAATCGTGTTTGAAAAATGTTTTAATCACAGGGGTTGTTTCTCCGGTGATAGACTTTAAGGCTGGAAACATCTCTATGCATTTCCTTTCAATGCCAGGAAATAGTGACAGCCATCGTGTCTTGCTGTGAGAAAGCAGCTCTCTGTATTTGACATGAAAGTATTGATAAAAAAAAAAGTTCTCAATGTCAACAGACATTGTTTCTGTCACACACATTTGTTCAAAATGTGCACTGGGTATCCCCCTCTGATTACTTATGCAACAACTTCTTTAATTTTGCAAATACATTGTTCCCTTCTTCACAGTGCCGTAGTCCTCCAAACATTGTATTGCAGTTGTCACCCCTAAATGCATTGCAACTTCTCAAACAAGCCATTCTTTTTAAGCATTTCCTTAACATGTTGTGCAATCATATCGGCAGTCTAACAATTATTTCTGTCTTGGTTCGAGCACTGGAAAATTTTCGGGCTGCCTCAGAATCTTTGCCAACAAGACATGTGTGCAATCTATTGACTTGTAATATTGACTTGTAACTATGGTGATGCTTCTGCAGTAACTGCATCCTTTGAATTGCTGCCTGGTTTTATCAAATAACCTGTCACTTTTACTGATGAGCTCTTTCCTACAACTGCTTTCTCATGCTTGTCTGTGTCCACATGAGATTGTAAATCAACCTTTATTTGCCACAGAGACGAGGGTACCACCACTCCATACCAAGCACTCTGCTTCTCATTCCTCTCGACCACTTTGGAATTTTGTCTTCAGTTCTGAAGTGAATTTAGCCTTTCATTTTGACTTTGTGTTTAGAGGGTATTTAAGAAACTATTGGAGCTCTGGAAGAACATCTACAAGTATGCATTACAAACCTGTGAAGGACTGTAAACCCTAATGATTCTCATCACGTTGCACTTTGTATCATGGATGAAACAACGGATTTCAGCTGTGAGTGCTTAGTCTCATGATTGATAGCAAGTTAGCAGCACTGGGCCCAACCTCAGATTCCAACTTGAATAGGTAAGCACATGCACCAGGAAGTCTATGCGTATGAACAGGGAAAACCCTGGATATTTTCAGAAATTATAAATTCCCGGCCGGCCGGTGATAGAAGAAAAAAGAGGACGAATCAGAGAAAACAGGGAAAACAGGCATATAGTCCTAGCTAAGAGGCAATCACATTTGAGCTCTCTGGAACAAGTATTAGCTACATTAAGGCAATCAACCTACCTGAAGTGGAATACGCATGTGCACTATACCCTCAGACCGCCTTCTATGAGGATCCTCAAATGTTGCTCTTCCTATATCTTATAGACAAGAATTGAAACCTAACTGCCAAGGAAAACCACATGGTAGGTTTCTCAAAGTGAGGTGTGGCAGGACAAATCCTATAAAAAGTACTCACGTGTATTTAAGCACACAATCCTAGACATTATAGATAGGACATGCTAGACACATTAATCTACCTGGTAAATGCTCACTCTCCCCTCTTTGCACAGATGCACAGTGTCTCCATGTTCATGGCCATAGAAATGTCATAGTCATGTACACCCAACTCCTGGCACAGGTGCATGATGCCGCCGTATCCACCAGAGGTGACCCAGACCTTCGCGAGCTGTCCATCCATTGCACAGATATATGACGTCCATGTGGCAACCCTCAGTACCCCAGACCAGTACAATCATAGTTGCAAGCATCCCATACTTCAGATGAATGTCCATGTGGCCACTCCCAGTAATGCAACAATGGGGTGTTGACATTGTCTACATCCCACTTGAGGGAAAGGCAAAGCTCTTCTGTTCGGCTACACCTAAGGCACAAAGCAGGATCTGTTATAATCCCCCTCCCCACCCCCCCTCCCTCTCCCTCCCCATGAGTTCCACAAGCACAAGACTTTGAACAAAAAATCATTTACAAAGCAGGGTTCAAGGGTTCAATGCCTGCCACCAGCTGGCTACACACATCGTGCTGTATTTTGAACAACTGCACATCCACCAGAAACTAGCTATATGACTACTCTGCAAGTTCAGTTATACCTGGTGCATTCCAAGGAACTGCTTCATGCATATCTTGGTTGTTTTCCAGGCTATAGGAGGCCAGCCTAGAGTATACCTTGTTCTTTAGCAATGCTGATCTGCTATGGATATACCTCCCATCAACCACCCCCACCAGTTCCCTGACCATGAGCAGGAGTGATGTCTGCAGGAGTTTTTTCATACTTGTTGAAGTTCCAGGATGCTGCAACATGACACACACAGACAAATGTCTGCTGAGGACTTCGTTAGCATCTCCCCCATACACCAGTTGTTCTATATATTAAATCACAAGGAGGTATTGAAAAATGGACCAGCTTATATTGTGTGCACTAAACTCTTGGCTTGGTGCTTCAGTTCCTCACTGGCACAAATTCCACTTACAATGTACTGACTGGTATGAGGAATTCCTAACTGCTACTATTACTACCAGGGGGGGTAAAGATCAGAAATAATCATGACTGATTTTTCTGCACTTGTATATATTATGTCACACAGATTATGGCGGTTTTAAGGCCAGAACTAGAGTAGGTCATTGAATAGAAGGTTGCATGGCTCTGGTAACTGCAGTAGATGGAGCATTGGCACACATGTTGACTGGCTCTTGGGCAAGTGATCCCAACAATTACCAAACTTCTGCCTAAGGCCTGGCTCCCTTGGTCTGATGGCTGTAACCAGAATGGAAAAACACTGTTCTCCAGAAACATTACAGTAGTAGTACGTGCAGTAGGTATAGCTTCATTCTTTCCTAAGGACAAAAGGAGTTTCTCACCAAGGCTGTAAGAGATAGGACTCATCTCCCATTGGATCTCAACATTTTGGACATGCTGATCTTCACTAACTCCAGAAGAACTGCATCGTTATAAACAAAGCTGTGTTAAGGGATTGGAGCTTACCTTTTCCAAGGCCCATCTCATCGCAATGAAGCAGACATGTTTATGGCGGTCCTTTCCTGGGTGTGCTTCTAGCTGCTCTGCTGCTCCTAGGGAATGTCCTTGTGTTTTCACATGGGAAAGGTCAGCACCTCCCCATGATGCAGTGCCAGGAAAAAAAAGTTTGCACTGAACTATAATTATAGGCATGCCAATTGTGTACTGAGTGCACTGTAATGAGCTGAAGCCCATGATCAGTCTGATCATTGCTCGGAAGAAGCGTCAATACAGGCTATCAAGTCACCGCATGAACTGTAGATTCATTTGATGGGGTGTAAGAAGGAGGCTTATCATGCTAGTTCTCATGAAGCTGAAGATATAATTCCCAAACTGTAATTTCCACATAATACTGCCGTACTAACTGCTCAGTGTATGCACTGTTGATGCCATCAGTCCATCGCCTGTCTAAACCTTGTTACCTGCAACAGATAGTGTATCAAACACCCAGTGAGGTTCACCAAGATAATTTGATGCTTTCCCCCAAAGATCAGATGCACCTACAAATAATTAAGAGTAGCAGATATTGCTTCATGTTACAAGGAAGGTGAAGCTGCATTGAGAAAGAGCTCTATCAAAGTAGCTAGCATAAGCATTGAAAAAAATCTGTGCATTGTGGACTGCTTTTAGCTGCAGGTCAATGCTGAGTTGAAGTCATGCAAAAGCTTGTCTTTAGGCACGGTGTCCAGATTCACTATAGAGAGATAGGTGTGCACAAAAACCAGGGCATCATGGGATGCTCCTGGGAACTTAAGGGTGGGCAGATGTGCAGGGCCACAGATCCTATTGGTCATTCTCTCTCCGCACCATAGATAGTGATGGCTGGAGATCCTGCAGTTTACTATCAGATGCCATTGCAAGATTGTAGAGGACATAAGTGATCTTTTGTGCATGAAGAGTTGCAGGTGATCCAACCCAACTCGGACACACTGTGACAGTGAATCCTCTCCAAGGATAATATAGTCAACTTCATTGCACATTAGGTAACAATCATTCTCAGCAAACCATTTGATTAATAATAAATTATAGTTCCACATAACATGGGTTGAGTCAGAGGTATTCTTGCTATTGCCCTTGCCTGTATACAACAAACAGATATGATACGAGATACAACCCGAGTTGAAAATGATACACCATAAACTGCACATATCAGATGAAATGTTGTTATGCAATCCTCCTGCATAACAGAGCTAATACCAGCCAGTATGATGCCATGTGTATTTGCCAGAGTATGGGATGGATTTTAGATAGAGTAGCTGCAGACTTGAGTAAACATGAAGCCATCTATATTGTGAGGGCTACATTTAAAATTCCTAGTCATATACATTGTCTGATATTTTAGCGTCACAGGTACAGATACTACATTGTTGGGTTCCGAGATCTGAAGGTTGGTACTGTTATCAATCCAGTATATGGTCAGGTCTGGTGATGTCCTTGTGCCCATATGCAAAAGTGAACTCCATTTTCATGGATCCACTTCTTTGAATTGAAATGGGATATGGACACCTTATGGTTTTGTATATGTGGTGCCCCTGGCTTAATAGCATTTCCGTGAGAATGTCCTGCTTTCGAAGTGGACAACACGTTCTTTACTCCTCTGACCTTTTGCTCCTCAACAACACCTGCTTTCAAGCGGCAGTACATCTGAACTACAAGCCCATGACTCAGTAATATGCATCCCAATGTATTCATCCCTCATCTTCCAAACGACCATCTTGTTCCTTATGTTGTGGAGTAGATAGCTCTTCAGGTATTGCTGGTTGCTATAGAGGTCGAACATCCAGAACATATCAACAACCACATCCGCAGTTTGGATCTCAGCACCAGCTAGTTGGTGTTAGTAATGAAGAGAATGTGCTCATTCCCTGTTTCTATACTAATTGGGCAGTAAATACTTCAAGAGGTCCGGAATGCCAACTCCTATACATAGAGCAGATGGTTCAACAGAAATCTAGTCATGTGGATTTGAATGGTGGTAAGATGGAAGATGGTGTTTCAAGCAATGCAGGCTTTGCAATGTGTACGGTACACCTTGTCCTAACTTTAACGTACCAGTTTGAAGTCGACATACCTCCTCAGCCTCTCCATGTCTTGCCAAACAAGCAGTTGTTTATGAACGTCAGAGATACTGTTAGAATGTGCTTGCTTGCAGAGCGCTCTTTCTTTCCAGATGAAGGTCTCAGTTCAAAGATTGATTGAAAGACAATGCAAGGTTGAACTTTTTCAATTACATTCGCAGAAGCAAGTAGAGCTGGAGTTTCCTGTAGTGCAGAATGTACTGGGTCTTGCTCCACTGATTAGGCACCAGTTTGTCCACGTCTGCAGATCTTCCAATCCTCTCCAGCAAATCTTTCTGGTTGTAGACATCCACTGGCTCCCCATGTTTTGTGTTCTTTTGCTATCTTATGCATTGCGCTGTTATTTGTATAACCTTAAAACTTTTGTAACTTTGACTGTCAATGTACATTTTTTGTCTTGTTTCTATACATTAGTCAAGCAGTCACCTTCAAGAAGTTACTCAGTGTAACACCGAAACTAATCATATATACGTACCAGGTTTATTGCTGAAGTAGAGTAGAAACACTTGTTGATGTATTCATATAATACACAGACACATGCACTAGAAGTAGTTACCTGTTTTTGTTGATGGTCTGGCTGTGAAGTATTGTCACATGAGTGAACTTCTTAGGAAACCAACCGATACACATGCATTATAAGTATATAATTACCTGGTTTTGTTTAAAGTTTCTGCAGTTAACTATTCTCATAAGAGTAAACTTACCATTAAGGCAATTGAGGAGCTTCCGATGTGAGTTCTAGCTGAGATATGAGTTATACCACCCACTTAGGTAGCTAGCTAAGAAGCTGCTATGTGTGTTTTAGCTGGAATACGAGCTTAGTCACCACTAAGGCAGCTAAGAATTTTCTGAAATATGAGCTGAAACACCCACAATGTGTGTTTTAGCTGGAATATGAGCTTAAGTCACCACTAAGGCAGCTAAGAATTTTCTGAAATATGAGCTAATCCACCACACAAGTAGCTAAGAAGCTGTTCGGTAAGAGTTTTATATAGCTCTTTTTGGGGGGGGGGGGGGCATCTGCCATTTGAAAGATGGGATTACACCAAGATAGGCTACTCTACAATAGATGGTAAAAAGAACTCACCAGTATGCAGAGGAGCTCAGGACTGACTGGTGGTGGGATAGCCAACAGCTCCCTACACTCCTAGGAGTTCTTATCTCCAATAGGTGTGGAGATATGGTTTCTCCTGGTTATGATAACTTCCTATAGCTACATATAATTATGTGATTTGCATTGCAATTCTGCTGGAGTGACTGATCTTGGTGCCCATTATACTTGGGAATTCATTTCTATAATAGTGGTAAAGGTGTGTGGCTTCCACTGAGTTATTGGACGAGGAACACCTACCGGGACAACTCCCTTTAGGTAGTGTGTAATCTGAAGTTCCTTGTGATGACTGATAAGTGTGTCTATCCATGGACTATCCTGTGGGTGATCTACTTCTGGATGCCTCTGTGGTCTGTGACCTGTTGTATAGAGTGTAGGGGTTATGGGCCTACTTCTAGTGGTGGCTCCATCCCATGGGATGAACTATGGGGGATGCTGCTGGGTGACCTCTTGATAGCCTCTGGGTTCTCTGGTGACAAGACCTGAAGTATTGAGAAGAGGGTCAACTTTTTAAGTGTACCACTCGCCAGATTGGGCCTGCTTTGGATAAACTCACTGCCAGAGAAGATCTCCATTGGTAGTCTTCTCTTCCAGAAGTTTGGTTCTTGTGCAATTTGATAGGCTAGGACTTGATAAAGATATTCTTGGCTTTGAGAAAAGATATGCTCCAAACTCTTGAAGCTTGAGTGATGGCAAACTGTTTTAGCAAGGAATGGGTCACCCAATTCCCCTCCCCCACCCCAATCTGAGACCCACTGTATCCATTGTGTCAAGGAGAGTGACCAGGTTCATTCACAACAACACCCGTCTGCTCAAGAGACCATGTGTTAAAGCCATAATTATGGATAACTTTCCACAATTGGGGTAATCTTTCAAATTCGGCTACCCTGCTATGAATTTTAGAAGCGACAACACTGGACACAAAAACTGGTACGCCAGTTAGTTACTGGGTGTACTAATAACTTTTGTGAACAATTCGGTGCTAAGATTAGCTATTTATCTTCAGTGACCAGCCAAGTTTTTGCAGCATTCAATAAGTAGCCAAAGGATAAACTAGTCCACCACAGATCTTGCCAGCAGTTTTAGCATCGTCAACATAATTTGCCTTCAATCTGGTTTCAGAGCATTCACAAGGGCTTTAGCTTGTGGCTAGGCAACATCCGCGTGGCCAAGATGTCCTGGGGTCATTGCTAGGGGAGAAGAGTGTCATAAAGAATTCCTTGGTGTAGGCCAAAGAGACAGCATGTTTTTAACGTTCTCTAGGTCGTGGGTGTGGGAGAAATAATTTCCTTGCCCGGAACCAGTTTGTCGTAACCGGTAATCAAACCGCAAAGCTGCATAGATATCGAACGCCTTGTCCGAGTTAGAACTGAGTTATCTCAAAGACTGACTACGTCCTGGTAGTCGAATTATCGCACTAGTTACAACAAACAAAGAATTAAGCAGGATGAAAGTTTCGCTTCTCCCCACAGTTCTATTTGGGTGCTGTATCACCTTGATGAACTCTAAAAACTTGACTGAGGAAGAAGGAAAGAAAGCTAACGTTGACCTCTACGTGCTGACGATTTTGCCATATATAGTCCCTGAGCTGCTCTTCCAACCATCACATTCCATTGGTCAAGCACTGTATATTGCCTTAGAACTAGCAGCTGAAACGCTCAACAGCAGGGCTGACATTCTAGAAGGCTATCAGCTCAAGTTGCTACAAGAAAATGGTGGCTGTGATGTCCCTTTTAGGTCCATAGATGGCCTTGTCAGAGGATTATCTTTAGGAAAAGATGACCCACCTATTGTTGGCATGATAGGGCCTGCCTGCTCCATTTCTTCCACAGCTGCTGCAGCCTTCAACGGAAGAAAAGAGGTTTCTCTATTGCACATTTACTCTGGTGGCACCCCCGAAATCAACAACCGAACAAAGTATCCATTCTCTTTTGGAATTCTTGACTCAGTAGATGTGATAGCAGACGCTTTGGTGGCCTTGATAAAGGCCAATTCCTGGAAGAATATTAGCGTGTTTCATGTAGAATCCAGACTCTATTTCTCCTCCCTGTCACGAGCATTTAACAGGGAGCTTAGTAAATATAATGAAGTGCTCCATAGACAAGGCGATGATGAAGTAGGCAGTGAGATGATGGATGTACTATTGGATAATCCATTTCCTGTCAGAAGAGTGCAAAATATGAATCGTATCGTGATATTTATGCTTGATGAAGATGTGCTCAAGAAAATGCTATGTGTACTTCATCATATTGGATTAAGATATCCCAATTATCTGTTCATAATGGCTGGTCTTGAAGCATTCAATCCATCCAAAGTTATGATAACATATCGTAACATAACTTGTACTTCAGATATAATTGAAGCGATCATGGGCACATCAGTGTTAATAGATTATCAGTTGGAGTCTTCAGATGATGAGGGAATCAAATTTTCTAACCTATCTCTGGAAAACTTCAAGGAAATGTATAAAAAAAAAATTCAGAAGGTAAATTCAGCCAGCAATAATACAGACATCCGGTTAAGTCGTGAGGGTGCTATGTACTTTGATGGTCTATGGTCACTAGCTCTTGCGCTAAATAATTCAATTGACAAGGTTGACTTAACAACATATAAATTCCTTGGTCAGCAAAAATCTACAAAAATAATCAGAAATGAACTGTTTAAGTTGGATTACGAGGGACTTTCTGGTAGAGTAAGATTTAACAATGAAACAGGCCGTGTCGAACAGAATGTGAGCATTTTACTAATCAAGAAAGATCAAGAGATAAAGATAGCCTACTACACTAAAGTCACAGATGAGATTATTATAGTAAAACCCGACAACTATACCGACATATTCATTTCAGACAAGTTTACGGTGAGATTTAAGACAACACCCAAGCCTCTTATCTACGTGATAATGAGCCTTACTGTTATTGCATTGGTTGTAACAGCTGTTGTCCATACTCTGATCATTGTGTATCGTGAACACAAGCCAGTCAAGGCTACTAGTGTTAAGCTGAACTGGATGGCCTTCATAAGCTGCTATTTATTTGTGGCAGTGATAATCCTTTGTATTTATATCTATGGATTTTCTGACACGATAACTCCGATGGGAATATGCAATTTCCAACATGTCTTTGAAACCTCTTTCTCAGTGGGGCTGACCCTGTTGTTTGGAACAGCATGTGTACATAGATGGAGACTTTACAAGTTATTAGTCCGCTACACGAACCCTGGGAAGTTTCTCTCTGACAATGTGCTTGTGGGATGCGTGTTTGCTATGGTCATTGTGGATCTGCTTCTGGTGGTTCCTCCAGTTTTTATCAGTCGCTACGAGCCAGACTTCAAAGATATCACATCCAAAGAGAACACGGAAGCTTTCCTCACCAAAATCATGGTCTGCAATCGCCCACACTACTTTTTATGGTTCTTCTTCGGAATGATAGAGCCCATTACACTCATGATTATCATATTGGTATTCACCTTCAAGACTAGGAAGATATCACACAAGCACTTCACCGCCAAATGGACTACATGTCAGTTATACTCACTGACTATAATACTTACATTCTTCTTGGGCCTATCTCTTATATTTTACTCCAAACTGACATATGTCAGCATTATATCACACTTTGTGAATCGCTCTTTCATGATGCTGTCACTTCTCATTATATCGAATCTCATTCTCATTATTCCACTTCTGCACGCATTCCAGGAGTCGAGGTTTTATTTGAAGCGGCATCCTCCCAAACGAAGGTCAACTAGGCATTCTTTCTATCATGATCATGCCTACTATGAATGGGACACCTATCGTACGAAGTCTTCTATCACACAAAGATCTACCGTAACCGTAAGAAAGCCTGACAGTTTTATTACAAATGACAAAAAATAATTTACCCCCTTTGTTCATGTTGGTGTTGTGTATTCCATTGCTGTTAGTTGTGATATAAAATTTGTTACAGAATGACTATACATGATGAAATTATTATGAAGGACTTGCGAGTACTTGCGAGTAGGAAAAAGTAACCATGGCGAAGCAATATATTAGGCATGAACATGATTGCTGTTTTAGAAAAACTAGGAACTTTGAATTTACTTTGTTTGTTCTTTGAGAGTTAATGCTCTGAAGAACCAGTATCCAAGATCGCTGATGCGTGTTTTTTAAGAGACCAATTAACACACCTGATGGTTATCAGTTTGCCAACAAAATCATATTCATGATCTAAACCGGAGAGGTATGTGTAACACCTTCAACTGACACTGTGACCACTGAACCTACAACTTGCAATAGACCCCAAGCTTTGATCTCAATCCTAACCACATCCAGGTCTTCAGCAACAGCTAACAGACTAAACATCAACTCTCAGCTAGTGTTGACTTAACATGGTTATTGCTGCACTTCAAAAAAAAAGGTTTCCGTCATGAGCTGAAACACAGTCACAGGAGTCACAATGTCTGTACTGCTTTGGCCATATAGGTTTTCGTCTACTAATAGGCCATACTCATTTCATTTGCTTCCATTTTGGGTATGGTTCTAATGAGGAGGGGGGGGGGGGGGGAAGGACTCCAAACTCTCACCCACCCCTTTGATATAAAATTCATATTTTACAAGCTATATATATATATTTGACATTCAACACAATCCCTGAGAGTCTGCTCTAAATGGCAGTTAGACTGGTTCATGTTTCAACACTTGAATCTGGCTGGCTAGATCAGTTCCTGGAGAGGTGGGGTGGGTGGGGGAAGGGGATGAGATTAATATACTTAGGTTCAAGTATTATACATGAGCATATAAATGGCTCAAGTAAACTACTTCTGTGCAGGAAGTTTCGTCCATGCCGGTGACACCAGAACACTTGTTCACAGACACAAACTCATCGAAAAGCAGATGTCTCCCTGGCAAGCCTTACTACATGACTAATGAACCCTCAGTTGACATAACAAATTGCAATGACTTCCTGTTGAGGCTCCAGGAGAACCTGAACAACACACAGAGGACTCGGCAGCAGCATAAGAAGAGGAATATGGCCCTTTGGCCACTAATTACTTAGATGCAAAGGACCAAGACTACAAGCCACCACACTACACACATCTGTTGGGATTGTGCATGCATCATCAATTTGTCCCACAGAATGCAACCCCATACATGTGCTCTTATCACAGCACTCAGACATTACCATATAAGGTCATTACTGGGCAGCCTATTTAGCTCTGAAGCCCAGTCAGATCAGCGTAAAGTTCAGCACCGAGTATCAATATTCTAAGAATATTCTATTACTTCATCTTGGCCAACTAGATATTGGGTAGAACTTCTAGGACAGATCCCTAACACTTCCTCAATAATCAACTTGAAATTCACTCTCTCGACATTTCAGCTATAGATGCTCTAGCCTTCATCGGGAATAAATATATTTGGAGTATAGTGACGAGTGTTCCCTATATTTGAGCATGACAGATGCCAAGTTGGTTCATTGTTGGAGAATATTGCTACAGATTCATTTCATTTCTTGCCTTTAAAAGCCGAGTTTGGTAGTGATTGGTGAATTTATTCCTGATGAAGGCTGCAGCCATCGCTGAAATGTCGAGTTCAAGTTGATTATTGAGAGAGTCATTGTAAATGCCTTTTCGTCGACTATTTGGGTAGTGTAAAACTTTAACACTGTACATGACATGATGCTTACTTATCAAAACTGTTGGTTGAATGCATCACTTTCATCGGAGTTTTAGTTCACTTGATTATACAAACTGCCTTACAAAATTCTGTTGGAGTCATCTGAATGACAATTTAGTTAATTAATTAAGAGCTTTTGAAGGATCCAATCACTTATATGAATGACCTATTGGACCAAAATGGTGCAGCTTCTGTAATGTTGAAGTATTTACATTGATTACATCATCCACATTATTTGGATTGATTACATCATTCCTATTGTATCACCACATAAGATGTACACACATGCAAAGGATTTATGATTCGACAAACAAACGCAATCATCTGCCACCATTGCTAGTATCCATTGACATCCTTCATTTCAGCTACCCATAAAAGAACAGTACAACTGGTGAGACAAACAAATGCAATCCGCCACCATTGCTAGTATCCATTGACATCCTTCATTTCAGCTACCCATAAAAGAACAGTACAACTGGCGACAGAGACTTCGAACCATGGCAGCTGTGGGAAGAATCCGTGTAACCCTTACTGCCTTTGACTCCATCAGTGATCTTTTTTCATGACTTAACCAGAGATGAAAAAGTTGGAAATGATGCTACAATCTGTATAAAGTTGCTAAATACAGATGATAACAAACAGTGTTGCCAGGCAGAACAGGCTACACAAGAGATTTTTGACACAATCCCAGAAACATGATTTTGCCACAGTCAAAAGCCTGACAGCTATTTGACACCAAAGAAAAACATTGCTAATGAGATTTTTCAAGCCGTTCAACAACCTGGAGAGAGGGTAGATCAGTTTGCTACTAGACTAAGAATGCTAGCATCTTCTTGTAACCTGGAGAGAGGGTAGATTGGCCACTAGACTAAATGCTAGCATCTACTTGTAACCTGGAGAGAGGGTAGATCAGTTTGCTGCTAGACTAAGAATGCTAACATCTACTTGTGAGTTCACAAACCTACAAAGAGAGTTGAAGTTAACTATTATCCAGAACTGTCAATCAAAACATTTGAGAAGAGTGGTACTTCATGAAGACCTATCCTTAGAGGCTCTACTCACCAAAGTAAGATTACAAGAGTGAGTGAGGAGCAAGCAAAAGTCAGACAACAGATTCAACATCAGAAACATTGAATGTTCTTCAGCACAAGAGAGTTCTCAAGAAATGGTAGACACCATGGACAAAAACAGGTCAGACTACATGTCATAATTCTTTTTGTGATGGTCTGTGTCCCGCAAAAAGTAAAAGTTATTGCAACGACCTTTTCATTAATCAAGCTGAATTTTTACTCTCTCAATTTGACTAGATGCTCTAGCCTTCATCAGGAATAATGAGATTGTAAGACTCAGGTGAGCTTGTTATTACCTGTTAACTGCATGATACAAACCACACCCTGGCACACGCATCCAACATGTGAACTGCATGTGAACCAGATGTGGAAAAAATAATATTAAAAATAATAATAGAAACTAAATAAACATCAAAACAATAATATAGACTGTTTATATTTTAATTTATAACTAATTTTTTAATATATACACAAAATAATAATAACAACGAAAAAATTAGTAATAACAATAATAAATAATAATAAAATATTCAAATAAAAATAAAATTAAATAAACAAATTAAAAACAGAAAAAAATCTAACAACAACAACACCAATAATAATAATAATAATAATAATTAATAATAATAACAACAACAACAATAACAACTACAACAACAACAACATAATAATAATAATAATAATAATAATAATAATAATAATAATAATAATAATAATAATAATAATAATAATAATATTAATAATAATAATAATAATATAATAATATTAATAATAATAATAATAATAATAATAACAATAATAATAATAATAATATTAATAATAATAATAATAATAATAATATTAATAATAATAATAATAATAATAATAATAATAATAATAATAATAATAATAATAATAATAATAATAATAATAATAATAATATTAATAATAATAGATAAAACACCAACAAAGAATGATGATACAGAATAATATGGTGGTATAGCTTCAAAAGGGTGACTACACCACAAAATAGTAGGCACAATATAGTAGGCGCTAAAAAAAATGCTTGTTACCACTTCAGAGCTTCATAAATTCTGTACACTTCACTATATGGACTTGATATATATATAGCTCAAAAGATAGGTCTCTATGTGCATTCTATTTTGATACTAAAACATTTTTATAGGCATAACTATGCCCAAGTTACAGGCAGTCAAAGTTGGGTCCCTCAAAATATCAGTCCCTGATTTTGCTAAATGTCTAACTCCATATAACCAGGTGCTATATAGGCAGCTGAAATTAGCACCAGCAGCCAGAAGAAATTCTACTGCATACAATAAGCAGTTTCATTAGGTGCTAAAACTCGAATATGTGGGTCATGCGTGTTGGTTGAAAATCAATTTCATAAAACAATTTTCGACTGCACACTTGACCAAATACTTGCGTTACGACTTCCTCTAGCCACTGGTACTAATTTCAACTGTCTTGCATTTTCTTATTAGGAGTTAGACATGTTGCAAAATCAGGCACTCAGGTTTTGAGGTACCCCAATTTTTGTTCCAGTAACTTGGGCATAGATATACATATGAAAAGTGAGTTAAGTGTGCGGCCACTATAAAGTGGTAACCACCAAAAAAAATTGCACCTTCTATTTTATGTTAAAGTCCCCCCTCAAGTTCAAGCTCTTGAGAGTGGTCTCCCAGCAGCCAGGCAAGTCCATTCCACATTCTCGATTGAACCGCTCAGACTTTGGTGCTAGGCTGATGTGCAGTGCTTCCTTCACTAGCAGTTCCTTCTGTCTTCTGGCCTGATCTAAGATGGTGGACTTCCTCCCACAGAATAGGATGTCATTATCCCATTCATGTTCAGTAATTGCAGATTTCTCTTTAGCACAATTTTTACAGGCATCTTGATGTTCTTTCACTCTGGTCTCGAGTATTCTGTTGGTCTTCCCTATGTAGTACTTCCCACAGCTGCAAAGGATGCGGTACACAACGCATGAGTGCATACTAGTTGGTAATTAATCTGCTCAGTTGTGTGCTCAGTTGTATCCACAACATTTTCCCCGATCTGGAACTAAAAGCGACTATGATGTTAAACTTCCTCGAGACTTCCCTGATGTCTTCACTCATCCCTGCTACCTAATGAATTACTACAATAGGATCTTTTTTTCCAGACCTCTGATGGCCTGTTTCAGTGTTTATACTTATCTACTTTCTGCATTTAGATATATCTACAGACAAAAGATTGCTGGAGGCTTGCGGATAAGCATTCTCTATAAAAACCCTTTGGAGGCTTGCGGTTAAGCATTCTCTATAAAAACCCTTTGGAGGCTTGCGGATAAGCATTCTCTATAAAAACCCTTTGGAGGCTTGCGGACAAGCATTCTCTATAAAAACCCTTTGGAGGCTTGCGGATAAGCATTCTCTATAAAATTCCTTTGGAGGCTTGCGAATAAGCATCCTCTATAAAAAACCCTTTGGAGGTTTGCAGATAAGCATTCTCTATAAAAACCCTTTGGAGGCTTGCGGACAAGCATTCTCTATAAAAACCCTTTGGAGGCTTGCGGATAAGAATTCTCTATAAAATTCCTTTGGAGGCTTGCGAATAAGCATCCTCTATAAAAACCCTTTGGAGGCTGGATAAGCATTCTCTATAAAAACCCTTTGGAGGCTTGCGGACAAGCATTCTCTATAAAAACCCTTTGGAGGCTTGCGGATAAGCATTCTCTATAAAATTCCTTTGGAGGCTTGCGAATAAGCATCCTCTATAAAACTTTGGAGGCTTGCGGATAAGCATTCTCTATAAAAACCCTTTGGAGGCTTGCGGACAAGCATTCTCTATAAAAACCCTTTGGAGGCTTGCGGATATGCATTCTCTATAAAATCCCTTTGGAGGCTTGCAGATAAGCATCCTCTATAAAAACCCTTTGGAGGCTTGCGGATAAGCATTCTCTATAAAAACCCTTTGGAGGCTTGCGGATAAGCATTCTCTATAAAAACCCTATTTAAATGATGTTCTTCCTTGCAATAAAAGAGGAATTTTGCTACAATATGTCACTCAAGGCAGGACAGATCACAAGGTCAAAATGGAGCAAGTGAATTAAGATTGAGAGATAAGCTCAAGTCAGAATAGCTTCAAGTATTATCAGAGCCATACCCAAAGAGTAATGGTAGTAGTGATGAATGTCTATATACTCTAGGAGTCTAGGTGACACCGCTAGCAACACCACACCAAAAGGAAATGTGAAAATCAGTAATGAGTATGATCGTTGGTACGGGAGCATCCATTGACAGCATGGATGAAAGAACTTTTGCCAAAGTAAACCACTTTTGATTTATAACCCTCAACAAAGTGTATATTTGTGTATGATGCTGACTCGCAACTTGGGGTAGTGGGCCAGTTTGTCACCAACATAGAAGTAGATATGAAATCAGTTGGATGAATCATGAATCTTTAGTCAGTTACAAGACATCATGCAACCTTCTCATTGATGTAAAGATTAACCATGCTTATGACTCTCCTAGAGTCTGTGACATGTTGTTGCAAATATATCCCAAATTGTTTGAAGGCACTAGCAGATTGAGGAATGCAGAAGTCAAGCTCCATGTAGATTAGATGCACCTTCCCATGGCTCAAGGAACATGAATTCCTTTCCACATGAGGAAACAAGTGGTTAAAGAGCTCAACAACCTGGAACAACAAGGAATCATTGAAAGAAATTGGACGGCTATTCCACGGGTCTCCCCTTTAGTCTCATCATCCCCCAAAACAATGCTGAAGTCTGTTTGTGTGTTGACATAAGAAGGGCAATTAAACGGAGAGACATCCAAGCCCAACGATTGAGGATCTCATTCACGACATGAATAGTGTAACTGTTTTTACCAAACTGGAGTTGCGACAACAAATACCCTTAGCACCAGAGAGCAGATACATGACAACATTAACTACACACAAAGGGTTACGAAGATTTGCCTGACTAACCTTTCGAACAAACTCGGCAAGTAAAATATTCATAGTGAGCAGATACATGGCATGCCAGGAACATCAACATTAGTGACAATGTCATAGTATTCAGGAAATCTCAAGCTGACCTTGAGCAGACACTTCAGGAAGTGTTCGAGACATTCTCTCTGTTGGAAATTGACGATGATATGCTGGAAATAGGGTCTAGTCTAAGAGGGACAAACAGGCTAAAGATAAAGAATGCAGAGAAGCAAGAACGAGCGCAAGTTTCGGATCTCATAATTAGTGAAACAGTTCTCCTCCATCAAAGAAGAGGAACAAATTTACCACGAAGTTCGACCCATCACCTTTTCAAATAGTAAGACGAAAAGGGACAGTGATTACAGCTATCAAGAATGAAAAATATGTCTATCTCGGTTCAAGAAGATTGATTCGTAGGCTGTAGGAACAGACATTCCAGATGATGATGATCAGATACTTTGGAAAATGATCACTATATATTATTATAAGTTGTGGTTAAGAAATTAATAGTCGTGTCGTATTTCATGTTTGTGTGTGTGGCCTTTCGTAGTGTGTGGCCAATAAATCACAATTAATTATATACTATAAGTCATGATTAAATAGTGCATGTGTTTATGTTTGTGCTTTCATAGTGTGTGGCTAATGACTCATTAACTATATACTAGCTACAAAAACAGAAGAAAGCTCTCGGTAATGGTGCACAAGTATAGTGAAGCACATATATACACTAGTGGATGAAAAAAACTGTCCATTTCTTGAAGCACAACAACCTGGTTTGGATATACCAGTCTCTTAAATAATGTCCAAGAACTCACCAGGCACATATAAAGACTGTCAATTATTGATGTGGTAATATATAGCTCTTCAGCAGGAATTGTTTTGGGGTTAGCTGGAATAATACTGAAAGTTGATTTTTGTCAATTGGACGTTACACTTTGACAGAGACCTAAGGGTCGTCTATATTCCAGAATAGCCCAGAATACAATAACTAAGAAAAAAACTCCTATGGTTATGACTTTGGAACTTCATAGATTATTCACATGTCACTTGATATATGTCTCTCTGTGTGCTAAAATATTTGCATAGATTTAACTGTGCCATAGTTACCTAAAATGGGGGGATCTCAAAATCAGAGTGCCTGAACTTGCCGAAAGTGTGGCTCCCAATGGAATGTGCTAAACAGCTAGAAATTCAAGTGTGGCTGTATATACTCTACACAATGAGTGTTTTCTTTTAGCGCATATATGCACCAGTAGATATCAAATTTCTTCTGTCCCAATACATCAATATTTTCAGTAGCCATGTGACCACCTAATCACATTTTAGCACCAATGAGAGCAATGAGAGCACTTATTGTATATAATAGGGCATTCTCTTGCCACAGATAGTAATTTGAACTGTCCAATCTCTTGAGCTACAACTGCATAAGTTCAGGTACTCAGATATTGAGGTGAGGTGCCTCCACTTTAGCTGCAGGTAACTTTAGCATGGCTATATCTATGGAATTTTAGATCAAAAGA
The DNA here is from genome assembly GCA_028752905.1 of Cladorhizidae sp. MBARI D1340-BT2. Classification (NCBI taxonomy): domain Eukaryota; kingdom Metazoa; phylum Porifera; class Demospongiae; order Poecilosclerida; family Cladorhizidae; species Cladorhizidae sp. MBARI D1340-BT2. The sequence continues at coordinate 36,349,073 of JAQNBH010000013.1, read as the reverse complement.
GAGCACACAGAGGGTTTCCCTGTGAAATTCATTTTACCACATCACATCATTCTGTAAATAACTATTTTCAGATTTCAGTACAACATCATAACTGTGGCTTACAGAGTAAACCCACGAGTATTGAACCATGTTAGCTTGTTTTCTGCATAAGCGCAATTCACTTGCTGGGTGCCGACTCGTTCCCCAGCCTAAGACGGGTGTCCCGTTCCTATGTTTACGGGTGTGCGGTAAATGTGATGCGCGGCAATACATTGTGTGGCATCAACATTGCTCGAGGTATTGTCCAGGCATAGCTGCAGGCTTAACACTATCAGAGCCGGATCCAGGAATTTTAACAAGGGGGGGTTGTAGCCATATGTACAGGTAACCAATGGATCATTGGCCATAAGGCCTCCCATTCAGAACACAAAACTGATAATTCACCACAGTTTAACTATCTGAAAATTCACCACATAGTACTCAAAAGTTAACAACTGCCATAGAAAAACAGCGAACATACCGGTAATAAAATTGATCGATTTAACAGTAGTTAGTCAGTAACCAAGGCCTATACAGGGGCAAAAACTCAGGCAACCAAAAAATCCCAATGAAACAGCTAAATGCATTAGATTTAAGCTCAACTGGAGAAGCTAAAAAGACGTGCAAGTGTGGTAAAGCCCAACTTAACCTCTAAACCTACTACAGTACTAACCCTATCCCTGACTATGCACAAATTCAACCTGGTAATGGAATTAAGGAATGCCCTCCAAGGACTATGAGGTACACCAGACACAGGATATGGAAAGAGTAGTATCAGTGTTATGCTCAACAAGGGAAGAGCTGAGCATTCTGTTCATGACTGCTTTAGACTGGATAAATACCAGCTAAAACGTCAACCTCCTATTCTAGTGAAGAGACCAGATTATGTGATGCATCGGACATCCTAGCAAAGAGGTCTCATCTGCCACAGTTTCCAAAAATTTCAGTCAAACCAGATTTAGCACCAAGAAAGAGTACGACTGAATCAATCCTGTTAAAGGTTCGCTGGGATCTCATAAAATCTGGCACTGATCGTAAGTTGATTAAAATACGTTTTAGCTGTAAATCTGACATGGTAAAGTATATACTATGTTTTGAAATATTTCCCATGGATTCGGTAGAGTCAACCATGAAGTTCTACCAAATGATTTAAATCATGCTGATGCTGCTAATAGCGAGCTATGCTGCATTGCCAAGTTTTAACCATGATTATATCGTTTCTGGCTTTGCTATCTCCAAAGCTGATTTCCAAAGCTCGGGAGTTGCAATTGATCTGGATGATAATAGTACTACCGCAGATTCTAAAAGTGATCAGGCAAACCTGCCTACTAGAACCTCTCACCAACCTACATGACCGCATGTATCACCTTCAGTCTGCTACTCTAATGCATATACTACTTCTGCACTTGTACATCCTGATGATCACGCCATCACAATCCACATGCAGCCTCCCATTCCAACACGCATAAATTTTCAGCACTTGTATGTCCTCATGATCACATCAACTACAATTCACTCCAAATCTGCATCAAGAGAGCAAGTAATTTAACTGCACATGCACAACCATTTGTTTCCGATATTTTAACACAAGGAGTTTATTGCCCAAACTAGATCCATTGAGGGTTGAGGTTGCTGATAAACATCCATCTATTGTATGTATTGTCGAATCATGGCTGTCTGAGGAAATACTGGACCAGGACCGGGCGATTGATAATTACAGCTTAATCAGACTTGACAGAAATAGCATTATCATGTGTGTTTTTACTACTCTAATCTGGGAAATAATGTCGAACCGCAGAGATAACTGAATTTGTAGCTATTAAAGTCAAGTCACCTTGTAGGAATGGTAAACAATTGTAGCTCAACTATTTATCATCCTCCTTCATCACCGGTCTCCTTTTTTGATAACTAATGTAGTACATTGCAGCAAATTTATCCACATCAGCTCTCCAGTTTCGGCTTAATTGGTGACTTTAATGTTAATCTTCTCAACCCTAACCACTCATATCTTTCGAGACTTCAAAGTGTTCAGCAGGATTTTTCACTATTGCAAGTTGTTAGAGCACCAACACATATATGCATAAAAAATTGTGACTCTTTGATAGTCTAGTATCTGACTAAACATCTATTTACAAGTGGGTCAAATAGGTGTCCTCCTCAGGTCACCTTGGGCCCTTACATGGAAACACCAAGCTGGGCACATAAGCATTAGCCCAAGAGTAACAGGATGCTGATTTTGAGAGGGTTTGTGAAATGATTGATGAATCTGACTGATGTAGTTTACTAGGGGACGAGAAATTAATTGTCCTGCAGCTAACTCGTCTGCAATTTTTTTTTGAAATCATGTCTGGATGCATTCCTCAGCAGACATTGAGTGTGAAAAATAAAATGTCTTGGTTGTCAACATGTGTCATTCTGCTAATCAGGAAAAGTGGTTTAGTTAATAGCATACTTTTATGGCACTCATTTCCTTGTAGAAACATAGACTGATGGAGCGTAGAAGCTTTAGCTGAGTCTAAGGAAGCTTCTTGATGGTGGATGATGCCAAGAGTCTATTAGTGGCACTTGAGGAGTACCTATTCTACCTCTGCCTTCTCCTGAAGGATTAGAAGTAGTTACATTTCAAATATGCTACAACTAAGATTCTATTACTTTATGTGCACTCTACATACCGCCAAACTCGGACTATTCTTACCTTCAATCTCCCTGACATACCACTTGAATGCATCCTCTAATTATTTTGCGAATTTGTTTTTGAGTATAACCTTGAGTAACTTGTCACTGCTCCTACACACATCAAAGGAAATACGCTTGATCTAGTATATACTCAGAAATAATAGTGACATCATTAGGGACCTAATTTATCCGTCTTTTTCTGATCACTTGATCATTTCTTTTTCTATATATCAATATGCTCTCCAACCATAACATCTAAGCAGCCACTGAGATATTTTTAACTTCTCTAAGGTAGATTATCATGCTCTCTCCTCTTACCTACTGGACACATATTTCAGTAATTGCCTTATTATTATTATTATTATTATTAATAATAATAATAATAATAATAATAATAATAATAATAATAATAATAATAATAATAATAATAATAATAATAATAATAATAATAATAATAATAATAATAATAATAATAATAATAATAATAATAATAATAATAATAATAATAATAATAATAATAATAATAATAATAATAATAATAATAATAATAATAATAATAATAATAATAATAATAATAATAATAATAATAATAATAATAATAATAATAATAATAATAATAATAATAATAATAATAATTATAATAATACTACTACTACTACTACTACTACTACTACTACTACTACTATTACTACTACTACTAATAATAATAGTAGTAGTAGTAATAATAATAATAATAATAACAACAACAACAACAACGATGAAAACAACAACAAAAACAACAACAACAATAATGGTATAACAACAACAACAGCAGCAGCAACAACAACAACAATAAATAATAATAGTAGTAATAATAATAATAATAATAATAATAATAATAATAATAATAATAATAATAATAATAATAATAATAATAATAATAATAATAATAATAATAATAATAATAATAATAATAATAATAATAATAATAATAATAATAATAATAATAATAATAATAATAATAATAATAATAATAATAATAATAATAATAATAATAATAATAATAATAATAATAATAATAAAGGGGATATGGAACAGATGGTCATCAGAAGTTCCATGTCTAAAGAAGGAGGGAACAGGAAGCAGGTCATGGGGGTTGTAGAGGAAGTGGGTAAGGAAGATAAAACAGAGAAGGTGTTAAAGGAAATAGGACAAGCAAAGTTGGTGAAGGATGGAGGCAATATATATGAGGATATTACGAAGAGGGAACAAGAAAATTTTCAGGAGGTCTTTAGCTAACTGGTGGGGAGGCCAATTATCATGAGAAAGAGAGGAAGATATATACAAGAGGAGAAAAGAGAGTCTGGGGGGAAATGGAGTATATATGGTGAGCAGCGGCAAATGAAGAATCCCCAGCAAGTAAACAGCAGGAGAAGGCACGTGCGGAAAGAAGTCGGAATGCAAAAGGGTGGTGGGGAGAGGGGGAGAGTGGATGGAGGCCAGGAAGAAAAGTCAAGGGAAATGTCGTATCCACTGTGATTTGATACATGTGGGCTGTCAGGGGCTGGCGGACAACAACACAGAGGGGGGTGGAGAGAGGCAAGAACCATCAGGTGGGGGAGCACCGGGAGGGGATTCAACCAGGGAAGGAGCACCTGCTGGCAAAAGAAAAGATGCCCATGATCATGAACAAATCCAAGCTGTGAGTGCAAAAATTATGTTAAGGAGGGTGGCGGTTGGGAGAGGGACCAAAGATAGGGAAACTGGGCGGTTGAGAGTGGCATTTGTTAATTGTAGAGGATGGTGGTCAAGGGAGGTGGATTTGAAGGTAGTGTTGGGAATGAAGAAGTTTGATGTGCTGGGATTAGCGGAGATATTTTTGCAGAAGGAGGATGAGGTGAGTGTGGCAGGATATGAGTGGCACGGCAGGAATAGAGAGGGTGGCAGGTGCGCGAGTGGAGGTGTGGGAGTTATGGTGCATGAGAGTTTGGAGTTCTAGGATGAGGAAGTCAAGAGAAGGTTTGCTGTGGGTGGAGTTGAGCGGAGTGGGGAGAAGAAAAACTATGGTAGGGGCAGTGTATGTGAACCCAGAAGGAGTGAGAGAGACAGAGATTGTTTGAGATATTGCAGGAGGACGTGGTAAAGTATGAAGAGAAAGGTTTCGATGTTGTTATGATGGGGGACTTCAATGCAAAGATTGGACTAGGAGTGGAGGACAACCCAAACAGTAATCGAAGGCAGTTGTTGGAGTTGGTTAGGGCTGGAGGTCTGGTATGGGGAACGAGTTGCAGTGCTGTGAGGGCAGGTGGACGTGGGAATGTGGGGAGAGAAAGTCGGTCATAGACTATATGTTGTTTAGTGAGGACGTGGATGTAGATAGGGTGGTAGTTGAGGACTCAGGCAAGGTGGATGTGGGGTCGGACCATAACATTATTTGGGGAGAAATTACGTGGGGTAGGAGAGAGGTACAAGTGAGAAGAGAGCGACATAAATGGAGAGTTGACAATAGGCTAGACTGGGTGGAGTATCAGGAGGTAGTGGAGGAAATGTTCATGGGGTGGGAAGAGGAGGTGAGAGAGCTTGAGCAAGAGTTGGGAGGAAACATAGTTGAAGAGGTGTGGGGTAGGTGGAAGGAGAAAGTTTTGGCTGCAGCGGAGAAAGGAAGTGAAAGAGAAGAAGGAATCGAGGAAGGGAACTATAGAGAGCAGGGTGGGACTAGTTGTAAGCTGTTTTGGAATGATTTAAGAGTTTTAAAGAGGAAGGAGAGAAGGATAAAAGGAGTGAAAGATGATGAGGGGAAGGGTAGTGGAGGAGGAAGACAAGGTGTTGGAGGTGATGGTAAAACACTGGGAAGAGCTGGGGAGGAAAAAAGAGGAAGTTACAGTACCAGAATTAGAGATGGGAGAAGTGGGTGGGCATGAGCTGGGTATGTGTGAAGAAGTAAGTTGGGAAGAAATAGTAGAGGTAATGAAGTGTTTCAAGAGAGGAAAGGCTCCAGGTCCTGATGGAATGTTGAATGAGATGCTGATGTATGGAGGTAGAAGGTTGGTGGAGGTGATGGTGCAGGTGATGAATGTGGTGATGAGGATTGAGTGCTGCCCAGTGGATTGGAAGAGGAGTTTACTAGTACCTCTCCACAAGGATGGTGACGAGGACGAAGTAGGGAATTATAGGAGAATTTCATTGTGTTGTAGTGTGGTGAAAGTGTTTGCGAGAGTGTTGGCAATGAGGTTGGGAGTATTCACTGAGGATAGGATTTTGACGGAAGCACAAGGAGGATTTAGGAGACAGAGGAGATGTTCAGACCAGTGGTTGGTGTTAAGAGGAGTTTGTGAAGCGAGGAAGACTGAGAAAAATGCTTCATATCTAGCTTTCCTGTACATAAGTAAGGCATAGACAGTGTGTGGAGGGAGGGACTGTGGCAGAAGTTGAGGCAGTGTGTAGGATTGTATAGTGGGGTGGAGACGACAGTGATATTGAATAGAAGGAGGTCAAGGTGGTTCTCTGTGGAGAATGGACTTAGGCAGGGATGTCCTTTGTCTCCACTTCTTTTCAATATTTATTTGATGGGAATGGCAGAGGAATTGGAGAGAGCTGAGCTAGGAGTCAAAGTGGAAGGCTGCTGGTGTGGGGCACTTATGTATGCAGATGATGTTCTTCTGGCTGACAGGGGTGGAATTGCAAGCTATGTTGGATGTGGTACAGGCATATGTGTTAAGGTGGAAGATGAAATTTAATAGCAAGAAGAGCAAGGTCATGGTAGCAGGGAAGAAGGAAGCAGAAGTGCATTGGAGGATTGGTGAGGAGATATTGGAAGAGGTCAAAGAATTCAAGTACTTATGAATATGGTTTGATAGGAAGTTAAGGGGTAATGTTCAGTTAGAGAAGATGGCAAAGAAGGCAGAAGAGTGGGTTGGAAAGGTGATATGGATGAGTAGAGTGAATGGGCAGGTGGAAGTAGACAGAGGAAGAATGTTGTGGGAGCTTCTAGCGAGACCCAGTATGGAGCATGCAGCCAAAGTGTGGTGGACAGGAGGACATAATGGTTGGAGTCAGCACAGATGAGAGTGGGTAGGAGACTGTTGGGGGCAAGTAACACAGTAGCAGGAGTGGCAATACGGGGAGATATGGGTTGGAGGAAGCTAGAGGAGAGGAGGGAAGAGATGAAGGTTTTGTTTGGCAAGAGATTAGAGGTGTTGGAAAGAGCAGATTGTTAAAAGTTGTTTGACTAAGAGAGGATGGAGGAATTGGATGGTGGGAAGAATATGAGATCTTGAGGAGAAAGTACAAGATAAACATTGAGGTTGGGTCAGTGCGCAAGTTGAAGGGGAAAGTGAGGGTAAGAAATGAGAAGTTGGGAGGAGGAAGTAAATGGAAAGAGTACGCTGAATTTTTATAAATCGGCAAAGAATGGTGCAGGGGTGGAGAGGTATGTGAGGTCCATGCATGGTCAGGAAGGTGTGCGGTTGCAATTTCGACTGAGGACTGCATCACCTGGGTTGTTAGAGGATAAGAAGAGATGTGGGATAGTTAGGGATGAGAGGTGTATAATGTGTGATAGTGGAGCAGAGGAAGATGTGGAGCATTTCTTGGTGATATGCGGGGAATTTGAGAGGGATTGGCTAGTACTGATGAGGTGCGCAGAATTGCAGGGGCAGGACAGTGGCTGGATGAATTTAGAAGAGTGAGTAAGGATGGAAAGGTGACATTGCTTTTGGGGAAAGATGTGGAGGGAGTAAGTGATGCGTGATGGAGGAGGTGGGCGAGTGTGTTATGTATTGGGTAGGGAAGTGGTGGTAGAGGAGAAAGGAACTGTTGTATGGTGAGCTGAGGAATGATCTTTGGTCCCCTCCCGTCTCCCCCTCCTTGAGCAGCGGGACACTCGTAACTTAATATTGTGGATAATTTTTACTGTTGATTTTTTAATATAGATTGTTATAGATTGTTATTAGGTTAGTTACTAAATAGTTCCACGCTGTGCTGTGTGATGGGCTCAGCAATATCAAGATTAAATCAATAATAATAATATTAATAATTGTTTGTACGTAGTTATACTATGGCCTATATCAAGGCTCAGCAGAACAATTAAATTATTATTATTATTATAATTTACTGATGAAAAACTACGCAACAATCCGCTTCGATTTGAAAATACCAAGAATGTTCTTGCGCGCATGTGCATTCTAAAACCATAGCAAAAGCTCTTCAGAAAAGGAGAGAGAGAGAGAGAGAAGTGAAAGAAACAACAGAACAAAGATAACTGAGTTGTGGAGGGAGAGTTATGAAGAAATCGTGGGAGAAGCAAATCGTGGGAGAAGCACAGCTGGCCACGATGCTTCCTTAGGCTCTGGTGAAGTTTCCTTCTGACTAGCCACTCTCTATTCAAAACCACAACAAAGTAAGTTGGGTTCAAGCGAACCTAAGCTGTGAGCCTTTCTATCATCTAGTTATAGCTACAGAAGATATTTATAGCTATAGCTTTCTCACGACTTATCTCATGTGCTCATTATATAGAGTGTCACGCTTTAATGTCGGAGGTTTACTTTTGTGGTGCTCCTTCCCTTGTAGAAACATGGACAGATGGAGTGTAGAAGCTTTACCTGAGCCTAAAGACTTTTCTTGATGGTGGATGTCAAGAGCTAGCAATGAAGTCTATAAAAATAGCTTCAGATAACACAAATAATTTTCAATGTGTAGCTCGGAGATGAAGTGATAGTAAGCCCCTCTCTCCTGTCAAGCGTTATACATTAGGACTATTAAAGATACAAAGAATAAACGACCGTTCCTTTGTGTGTGTGTGTGTGTGTGTGTGTACGCGCGTGTGTGTGTGTGTGTGGACATTATGGATACGCTTCGCTCGCCGATCAATGGGCCACAAGCCATGCCCTATTCATCCCACCTTCCCCCATGAGGGGGCGCTGCTTGCGAGTGATCAGCTGGTGATAAGTTAATTATCTGTTTACACTGACTGCAAAGAAGGCGTGACTTTTACTGGCACTAGCATCTACCAGTATGCCCCGGCAGACACTGTCAAACTAAGTTCTGCTGCTTCCCACGCTGTTTGCTTCCCATGCTGTTCACATATTGGTTGGATTCATGCGGCTGAGGACGTGTTTATGGATAGTTTTTCTGAAGGTGAGGACAACAATTCTCCATAGATGAAGAACAACACCTACTGGAACTTGAAATTGTACCCAAAGTCACACTAGAAACAAGTCTGCCTTAGATGAATTGAAAATATGAATAGTGTGGATAGGACACATGAATAGTGTGGATAGGACACATGAATAGTGTGGATAGGACACATGAATAGTGTGGATAGGACACATGAATAGTGTGGATAGGACACATGAATAGTGTGGATAGGACACATGAATAGTGTGGATAGGGCACATCAATAGTGTGGATAGGACACATGAATAGTGTGGATAGGACACATGAATAGTGTGGATAGTACACGATTCTAAAGTATTGAACTGTACATTAGATGTGCCAAACATAATGTAGTCAGCATTTATTAATGCACACCTTGTCTAATAGATCACTACACCTATGGTTTCACTGTGATGGAGGTTGTGCTACACCACAGGAAACAAGTAAGTGATGGCGGAGTGGGTGGGTGGCAGGGCATTCCCTTGTAGATGCTAGTGATGCTGCAACTGTTGTGTTTTGTACAAACCATGCTCAATAGTACAAAATAGTAGTTTGTACAGTACACAGATAGCTTGTACAGTTCACAGATAGTAGCTTGTACAGTTCACAGATAGTAGCTTGTACAATACACAGATAGTAGTTTGTACAGTACACAGATAGTAGCTTGTATAGTACACAGTAATTTGTATAGTACACAACTTGTATAGTACACAGTAGCTTGTACAGTACACAATAGCTTGTACAGTACACAGATAGTAGCTTGTATAGTACACAGAAAATTACAGTACACAGATAGTAGTACACAGTAGCTTGTAAAGTACACAGATAGTAGCTTGTACAGTACACATAAAATAATAAGCAATAACCCTGTTTGCTTATGTATTTGAAACTCAATCGAAATACATAGTTATCCACATGAAAGAATAAATGAGGTAAGGATCATCAGTTACGTATACATCGCTCAAATGTTCTCTATCTCCCCCCAAGTCTTTAAACCATTGGCATGGCCAGATGGTTGAAAGCCGAGGAGTTACTTCATCTAGTACAAAGTTGCCCGATGTCCGCCATGCCGTGGGCCTCTTTATTCTGGTTGATCTTCTCAGTGGTTGTGGGGTTAGGGTGAGTGGGGGTAGGACAGGGTTCTTGATGGGTGTAGAGTCTGGCGTGGGTTGGGCGGGACTTGCTTCCGTGTCTGTCCCGGTTGGGCGCATGGGAGGAGTGACCTTCCTTGGTGTATGGAGGGGTGTAGGAAGTGGATTGACGGGTGATGTGGTAGTGTCATGAAGAGGTGAGGCTGGGGGGGTGAGATCGGCAATGTCCTCTAGGATGGATCCTCTTCTGGCTGGTTGGTATACCAGGATGTGTGGGTGGGGATTACCTGTGGGGTGTCTTGAGAGGCTATCAGGAGCCCTGTGTGGAATGTGAGCCATCCTGAAATGGTATCTTAGGGGTTTTTCTTTTAGGTTTCTCAGTCTGGTGTTGCAGATGTGATCAAGATATCCGTCACTAAATATCTTTAGGAATGGTCTGTGTTCTACTGCAATAGTCGGGGTTTTGCATCCCAGGACAAAATGTCTTGCTTTGTTCAGGGTATCTGCCACTGCCCCAGCCCCAGCCCTAGCCCTGTTTGCTCATGTATTTGAAACTCAATACAACGTTATCCACATGAATCAGTGATAGGCGCAACTAAATAAATGAGGTAAGGATCATCAGTTATGAATACATCAGTCATCAATGTTCTTTAACACAGATAGTAGCTTGAACAGTACACAGATAGTAGCTGTACAGTACACATAGTAGCTTGTACAGTACACAGATAGTAGCTGTACAGTAGATAGTACAGTACATAGTAGCTTGTATAGTACACAGATAGTAGCTGTATAGTACACAGATAGTAGCTGTACAGTACACAGTAGCTTGTATAGTACACAGATAGTGCATTACAGTACACAGATAGTAGCTTGTACAGTACACAGATAATAGCTGAACAGTACACAGATAGTAGCTTGTACAGTACACAGATAGCTTTACAGTACACAGATAGTAGCTTGTACAGTACACAGATAGTAGCTGTATAGTACACAGATAGTAGCTGTACAGTACACAGATAGTAGCTTGTACAGTACAAAGATAGTAGCTGTACAGTACACAGATAGTAGCTGTACAGTCACAGATAGTAGCTTGTACAGTACACAGATAGTAGCTGTACAGTACACAGATAGTAGCTTGTACAGTACACAGATAGTAGCTGTACAGTACATAGATAGTAGCTTGTACAGTACACAGATAATAGCTGAACAGTACACAGATAGTGGCTGTACAGTACACAGATAGTAGCTTGTACAGTACACAGATAGTAGCTTGTATAGTACACAGATAGTAGCTTGTACAGTACACAGATAATAGCTGAACAGTACACAGATAGTAGCTTGTACAGTACACAGATAGTAGCTTGTACAGTACACAGATAGTAGCTTGTACAGTACACAGATAATAGCTGAACAGTACACAGATAGTGGCTGTACAGTACACAGATAGTAGCTTTACAGTACACAGATAGTAGCTTGTACAGTACACAGATAATAGCTGAACAGTACACAGATAGTAGCTGTACAGTACACAGATAGTAGCTTGTACAGTACACAGATAGTAGCTGTACAGTACACAGATAGTAGCTTGTACAGTACACAGATAGTAGCTGTACAGTACACAGATAGTAGCTTGTACAGTACACAGATAGTAGCTGTACAGTACACAGATAGTAGCTTGTACAGTACACAGATAATAGCTGAACAGTACACAGATAGTGGCTGTACAGTACACAGATAGTAGCTTTACAGTACACAGATAGTAGCTGTACAGTATATATATAGTAGCTGTACAGTACACAGTAGCTTGTATAGTACACCAGTAGCTTGTATCTCCAACAAATAGGCAAGCACTGTATAGTCACTAAATTACTTCCTAATCTAATGATACGAGGTCTTGTAGGGAGGCAGGTGTGACCCTATCCGGCGACCTTGCAGGTCATGTAGGTTTGTAGGGAGGGTCTGTGTGACCATGTCAGGTGACTTCATTACAGATCTTGCAGGAAGAGTCTGTGTGTAGTGCTGGAAATTATATTAGTGTCTCTGAATACAATCGATTTTGTTCTGCCAATTTCAGAGTTTGATCTGAGATCAAATGCTTTGTGTAATTCTAATCACCAAGTAATGAGTGCAGGCACAATAAAACTCTATTTAATGAAGAATGCAAGTAAGAGATTGAGTGAGGCATCCTGTACCTAGTAATCCCAGTCATCAAGTGGCAGGTCCTCCTGTCTCTGTCAGAGGTTGGGGCATCTGATGGTTTGATATGTTTCTTGTGCTGCTTCCGTTGACCGTGAGACTAGGCTTTCTAAACTTAGCACTCCACCCAAGACTGAGAGCAGCAGCATATGGCAGACAATGTTGCTGTGGAAGTTTGTCCGCATTCAGATCAGCAGGTCATTTAGTGTATTGCTACCCGGTGAGATTCTCTTGCCGTTCTTGATGAGGTTCAGCTGGGAAAAGGTTTGTTCAGCTTCCCATTGGACACTGGAAGAGAGAAAAGAAGGCTGACAAGACTCGGAACATTGACCACTCAGAAGAAGTTGACAGATGGAATAACCACAACCAAACGGACAGGTACCCATGGTAGATAAGGAGATAACCTGAACAGCGTATGAGATCATTGGCTCACATGGCAGTTCCTTCAAGTGGAAACAGAAGTGCTCAAATGAGTCCTCTAGCATTTAGAGGATTCTCACCTTCTGTGGATTCTGAGGACTCTTCAGCTTGAATGAATATCTGACTGTCTGCCTCCCTATCCTCATCCAGAATCTTCTGCCATCCTTGGGAACCTAGCATGAAGATGATGTCACAAAAGAGCCACAGATGTGACCAGGCCAGCCTTGTATGTATGTGAGTGTCACACATGTACAATACTCTCCCTAGTGGGTTTCCAAGTAGTTCGTGAACTTCTTCAGCACCTGACCTTGATAGAGACTTGTTCTCCATCTTTGTCAGTAATCTTCTTCAATGTACATGTAGCATAGCAGCATGGGTTGGCCACTGGTCTAGAAGTTTTGTATTGAGCTTGTGGGTCTCCTTTACTGTTCTCAGTACTGTAGGTTACTGAGAGCTCCAAGAATATCCAACTCATCGGCTTGCATTCACATGGAGAAGATGGCATTGCTGTAAGAAGATAGTGAACAGTGCCCAGCCAAGAAGATAATTGGCATCTGTCCATTTCCCCAGGAACCCTTTGGATTTTGCACGATTAGCTGGTTTCACTGAAGAATCCTCTGAAAGGGGTGTGGTGAGGTGAACTGTGTAGGCACCATATTTGGCCAGAACCCCATTTTATGGCACTTAGTGTGTGGACTACCCATCGGTTTCCGCATGCTCTTATTGGCCTTACCCCCTGTCCTCATCATTCAGTTGAAACGCCTCTTTCAGGTCATTGACATGCCCTCCAGTTCGCTATGCTTCTTAGGAGATTTCCCGTAGAGGTGGAATAGAGCCGGAGGAGCATTTATCAAGCAAACCAGAGGAAGTGCCACGAAGTGCACCTTTCGTCGCTAGTTCGAGCCTGTGCGCCTAACACCACATCCAGAAGATCCAACAATTCTCTATCTTCTGTACCAGTCCTTTGAGACCACCACCAGCTATATTCGGTGCTGCTCCATCAGTGGTAATTCCCACCAGCCAACGTACAGGCCTCTTGAGTCACTGACTGGATGCTAGGTCATTGTAGTCTGTGATTGAAAAGTCCTTCTGAAGGGACACTTTTGGGCTTATGCACTCAGAAGCACATCCTTGTCTGCATCTTCTCTTTAGCACCGTTCTGGTGACACAGAGAACTAGCAGAAGAATGTTGTCAACATTGCAGAGCCATCTGTCAGCAGGGAGAAAAACTTGGCTTCAGGGAGGGCAGAGAGCAAACCCTGCCTTTTTGGTTCAGCAATGTAGTGCACAAACTCCCTAGCAGTATTGAAGACAACTGCGGCAGAAATATGGACCTTCTTACATGTGCATACAAGACTCAGACTAGCAGGGAAAATCTTGCACAAAACTTAAAACCAAAAATGAGTTGGCATAAAGGGGTAGTAACATATATATTTTTATACTACATCACATGATCTGTGGCTAATTTGATTGGTTAATAACTATAGGTTACATAGGCGCGTAACCTACACTTTTTAACCGCATGTAGTTTAGCGCATGCGCAATGTAGTATAAGTAAGATAGCCTATTCAAAAGAGTCGGTTATGCGCCAGTGTAACCTACTCGTTTGCTGTTACATCCCTCGGCTTCACCTCGGGGTAACCGCAAACTCGGAGGTTACATAGGCGCATAACCGACTCTTTTGAATAGGCTATCCTATACTTTAATTTTTAATAAAAAAATAAATAATATAACTATACATATACACTATTTATATCAAATATGAGAGCTATTGGATGCTTTATTCTAAAGTTATGGAGAGTTTCATCCACTCTCCTCATTTCAATATCATCCAGAACTTGGCAGAAAATCTCCCTAAGTTTGCTCAACCAATATCTCGGTAACCGTTTATGCTAGAATCTAGTTCTTACCATTGAAATGAAGCTAATTTTATACTGATTGATGCCATGGAAACTGTGCAGCAGCTGCAAGAAAACATTAGTCACGCGCATGCTCAGTAGGCACATGGATTCTTTGCTCAAAATGGCCGACCGCGTACAGAAGCAAGCAACCCAACGACGACGAAAGCGAAGCAAAGGCTTCATGAAAAAGAAGACAACACCAGCAGCGGAGATTACAGAGGCACGTGCAACTCCTGTGCCAGTTCTGACTGCCAGCAACAAGAAGCTAGCTCTCAGTATGCAGTCGAGTGCGGGTGAATCCGGTCCAAGTAACAGCGGTAGTGCCAGCAATGAAGAACTTCGGGAAGGAGCAGGCTACTTTTGCTTCATTATGAATACTGAGGCCCTGCATCTTATTGCCAAGACCTTCCAATGCTGTGGCTCTGAACTTGAGGTAAGAAAAGACTTGAGCTGTAGGAGGGGGTGGGTAGCCAAGATTAATTTGAGTTGTAGCCATTGCAATAAGGAAGTAGTTGTTACTGACCCCTACACAAAGGAGGATGTGTCTGTGAACAGTAGAGCTACCCCTGACTATGAGAGCTATGTAGGTAAAGGCAGGTCTGCACTTCAGACCTTCTCTGGAGTCATGGGGATGCTGCCACCAGTCTGTGCACAAGCTTACACTTCCCATAACAAGAAGCTACTGGAAGTTTCAAGGGAACTGGTATCTCTCAACTTTGCTACTGCTGCTGCTGAACTTCGTGTAGGTGCCAGGGATGATGAATTGGTTGATGTGAAGGTTACTTGTGATGGGACATGGTCCAAGCGTGGCTTTATGGCACTCTATGGAGTTGTAGTGGTAGCATCTTGGGATACAGGTAAAGTTTTAGATGTAGAACTCAAGAGCAAGTTCTGTTCGGTGTGTTCAGCACATCGTCAGATGGATGAGACCTCTCAAGAGTTCATGGATTGGTGGCAGGTGCCATCAGTCAGAGTGTGGATGCAATTACGTAGGTTCTTCATCAGGGATGGAGTGTAAAGGGAGCTCTTAGTATTTGGGAACGGTCAGTGGAGAAGTATAAGTTGCGTTATATCACATTGATTGCAGATTGTGACTCCAAGACATACAACCTCATAAAGGAAAAGAAACCATATGGTCGTGAGGTTGAAGTGAACAAATTTGAATGTGTGGGGCATGTACAAAAGCGGATGGGGATTAGGCTCCTAGCTCTGAAGAAGACAAAGGTGACAGATGATAGTGGTAGGAGAGTGCAGTGAGTGGGAAGGAACTGCCTCACCAAAAATACCATGCTACTTCTGCAGAAGTATTATGGGAAAGCGATCAGGTCCCATGTGAATGATGTGGAGGAGATGAAGGGTGCAGTCTGGGCAGTTTTCTACTATTCCCTATCCACAGATGACAATCCACAACACCAGTTTTGCCCCACTGGCGAAAGATCATGGTGCAAGTATCAACGTGCTGTGACCAAGTCAGAGCAACCACCACCACACAGCCCAAAGATTCCTTTGGATCTAGCCCGGTATGTCAAACCTGTGTTTGACGACCTGTCCAGTCAATCCTTGATGGAACGATGCATCTTAGGAGCGACTCAAAACCAGAATGAATCCTTTAATTCCACTATCTGGAACCGTTGTTCAAAGACAGAATTATTGCTCTGAACTTTGCTGTGCTAACTTTCAACTCGGGACATTTAGCTTTGAGGCCACTACTAGAGCGACTTGGTTATTACTGTGGACCCCTCACACGCCAATTTCTTTCTCAACGTGACATCAACCGTGTGTGGTTGGCAGAGCACAAGGCAAACCAGCTGGTGAAGAAAAGAAGACAGGCTCTACAATATAACAGAGCTGAACTGGAAGAGCAGAGTATCAATGAGGAAGGGGAGACTTATTGTGCTGGGGAGTTGATGTCTTGGATACTTCTAAGTATCACTTTGTGTGTGTGCTGTTCCCAGCATGCATTGAAGAACATGATTATGTGTTACTCAAACTTTGACCACAATTATAAACAAGATATTTCAACCTGCCAATGATTATATTCTTTCTAACACAAATTATATATCATTCTGTAGCTGCTCTACTAAATAAGAATAAGCCAGAGATATTTTTTGGTTAGGTGGTGCCATTTGCAGCTATGTGTGCACCATACTTGTGGTAATTTTGATCAGCTGCTTTCACTAGAAATCTCTAATCACTTTTGGCATTTAGTGGTTTAGTGGTTGTAGCTCCAGTGTGAATAGGAAGTGATTAGCACTACCCATAAGGTCATCTGCTGTAACCTGCAAAAAAGGCAATATCATATTTTTTAAATACATCATAATAAAGAATACAACATTATAAAGGTACATAATTCAATTAGCTACAATTTGGTATAAAATTACCTATGTAGAGGCAAGTAAAAAAAAGTTACAAGGTCATACAAAAACCATGAATTGTTCATGTGGTTATATGGCTTACTACCCCCATGACAAGCAACAGGCTTGCCAAATATTACAGTGTATGCAAATGTGCATTCTAGAACGTTCATTAGTGTTGCTCGGACATTTTGACATTCAGACATTCATGATATATTCTGAAAATATCTGATGTCCGACTAATTTCCTGGTCTGTGGGTGCATGTGTGTAACCCTCTCTGGTTACGTACTTGCAGGTGTTAAAGAAGGGTATCCGGAACCTTCCAGTTCTTGAAGTTTGGCTCTGTGTGTGTGAGAGCCTATTTCAGTGCGGAAGACTACAGTCGGACATCAGACATTTTTCAATCATCTCGTATTTCTCTGAATAAATATCAATTTGCTCTATCAAAATGTCTGAGCAACACTATAGAATGCTCTAGAATGCACGCATGCACACAACACAGATGTATGGATGCCCCACCTCTGACACATACAGTAATGAGGAGGAGGAGGAGGAGGAGGAGCTGTTACTTGATGACTGGATGCAGGAGGACTGACTCAATCTCTACTTGCATTCTTCATTATCGAGTTAGATCGTGTTTGCACTCATTACTTGGTGATTGATGATTAGAATGACACGTTTTCAAAGCTTTGTCAGATCAAAGTCTGAGAATGGCAGAACATTATTGTACTCCGACAAATTGTCCGAACACATTATTTTTTGTTGTAATATCCTCTGGAGTACCTCACAACCTCCTTGCTGGTCTTGTGGAAGGCATGTGAAACACTAACCAGAGACATCCTCGCAGGTCTTGTAGGAAGGGGCAGTGTGCGTGTGTAACATTAACCATAGGCCTCCTGGTGCTAATAAAATGTCCTCTCTGTACCCATTCTAATGAGAATGCTACAACTTGGAAAGGGTCATCAGACAAAAAACCTGATCACGCACAATGCAAAAAAATGCCTGAAGTTTCCTTTTCCAAATTTTTTAAAATCTTAGTGCATTAAAAAAATATACAATGAACTTCTTGATGGCCAAAATGATGGCCAAAATGACATATTCCAAGAACAAATCAGATGGCAAGGGGGAAAAAACACTCGATTTAACTTCCTCAGGAATGGGTTGCAAACTACGGGGGTGCACGCTCCATGTGCGCATGAACGTGTGCGTGTGCATGTGTATATATACTGACGACACAAGTATTAGTTATTTAATTAATTTCCTAGTCTACTACTGGGCTGATGTTATATTGGGCTTATGTATACTGGGCTTATGTATACTGGGCTTATGTATACTGGGCTTATGTATACTGGGCTTATGTATACTGGGCTTATGTATACTGGGCTTATGTATACTGGGCTTATGTATACTGGGCTTATGTATACTGGGCTGATGCATACTGGGCTTATGTATACTGGGCTTATGTATACAGGGCTTATGTATACTGGGCTTATGTATACTGGGCTTATGCATACTGGGCTTATGCATACTGGGCTTATGCATACTGGGCTGATGCATACTGGGCTGATGCATACTGGGCTGATGCATACTGGGCTGATGCATACTGGGCTGATGCATACTGGGCTGATGCATACTGGGCTGATGCATACTGGGCTGATGCATACTGGGCTTATGCATACTGGGCTTATGCATACTGGGCTTATGCATACTGGGCTTATGCATACTGGGCTTATGCATACTGGGCTTATGCATACTGGGCTTATGCATACTGGGCTGATGCATACTGGGCTGATGCATACTGGGCTGATGCATACTGGGCTGATGCATACTGGGCTGATGCATACTGGGCTGATGCATACTGGGCTGATGCATACTGGGCTGATGCATACTGGGCTGATGCATACTGGGCTGATGCATACTGGGCTGATGCATACTGGGCTGATGCATACTGGGCTGATGCATACTGGGCTGATGCATACTGGGCTGATGCATACTGGGCTGATGCATACTGGGCTGATGCATACTGGGCTGATGCATACTGGGCTGATGCATACTGGGCTGATGCATACTGGGCTTATGCATACTGGGCTTATGCATACTGGGCTTATGCATACTGGGCTTATGCATACTGGGCTTATGCATACTGGGCTTATGCATACTGGGCTTATGCATACTGGGCTTATGCATACTGGGCTTATGCATACTGGGCTGATGCATACTGGGCTGATGCATACTGGGCTGATGCATACTGGGCTGATGCATACTGGGCTGATGCATACTGGGCTGATGCATACTGGGCTGATGCATACTGGGCTGATGCATCTGGGCTGATGCATACTGGGCTGATGCATACTGGGCTGATGCATACTGGGCTGATGCATACTGGGCTGATGCACTGGGCTGATGCATACTGGGCTTATGCATACTGGGCTTATGCATACTGGGCTTATGTATATTGGCCTTGGCCCACTAGTGTTGGCCTTGGCCCACTAGTGGCTTCAGGTCAGTCTACGTACTGTAGCTCCACACTTAGTAGCTTTGCCTCAGTTCACTACTGCTCTTGTTTAGCTGGTAGCTCTGCTGTGTTAGACAAGGCTTGCTATCAAAGCCTGTGTAGACTAAGGCTTGTAAAACAGTGCCCAATTTTTAAAACCCTACACCTCCAGTACAGTAGCTAGAAAGCCTTGCCTTAAAGAATTCCAAACTTCATAGAGTAGCTTAGCAGGCCTTGCCTTAGAAAGGTTGAAGAAGAATTTACGGAATGTCAAGAAGCTTAGCAGGACTTGCCTTAGAAAACTTAACCTCTAGAACCCCCTAGCTAAGCTTTCAAGCCATGTCTAGAATATTAGGCCTCACATCAACCATGTATAGACCAAGAGCTGATACATTTACACATTGATATTTTGGCCAACAGAGAACTCGGTGTTGGTAGTGCCTCTAAGCATAGTGGAGGATGGGTCATGTGTTTGGTGACAGGTGTATCGTAAGAGTGGAAGAGTTACGTCACGAGTGTAAAATTCTATTGCATGGTGGATGTCTCTATTATGTTTGTTGTACATGCAACAGGAGCTCAGACTTCTATGGTGGAGTTATAGGACAGGTTGGTCCTTGAGGGCCCCATCGACCTACACATATACTAGTCCACTTCTCCTCTACATTCGCTGGTTCCAATCTACCTCTCCATGGACCCTATTGAATTTGAGCCTGTATGGGAGAAGTGTTTGGAATTGATTGATCCAGCAGGCATTAAGTGTTTATGCTTGTAAAATATTTAAGTAGTGACAAGGAAAGTTATGTATTTATGTAGTACATGTGTTTCAGGATCGAAGAATGGTCTAGACATGGTGGAACAATTTTGAGTGCAGTTTTATAAAATAAAAAAATAGTGCGGCTAAACCATGCCCTAGTCCTAGCCCTTCACGTGTAACCACGGCAGCAATAAACCCAGGTGCTAATTGCTAGAGGACAAAATCAGCCGGTACAGCGAGGTCCATGCGCTTACTCTTTGTGAATGAAGCATTGTTAAGCTTGCTTCGAGCGTGCCTATTAAGTGTGCTTTCTTCCGCTTGTTAAGCTAGCCTTGATTTACAGAGATGACTTGTGTACAGGACATACAGCAACTGGTGCTCTAAACAGGTGGTCCAGGGAAGGTCTCGAAGTGGCGAGAAGCTTCATAAGTCAGCGTACTCCAATAAAGGAAGCCTCACCTCGTTACTGGTAGCATAAGGCTTCACAGCACCTGCACCCCAGCAATGCAATTACTCCAATAATTAATTTTTGACTGGTTGCTGGGATGGGGTGGGTGGGGTGAGGGGTGACTCTTTCATGTCTTAGCTGAAAGGCAACACACTTAAACACAAACTTCTCGGACATGATGTTTAGACATCATAGGCGCCAATATATATATACATATATATGTATATATATATGTGTAATCTCATTTTTAGACTGGTCTGTCTTTCCTAGTTTTGTAACTAGGGCTGTTACCTTTTACCATATCAATGACTCACGCTGAAACCAGCTGCAAAAGCCACAAGACCACTTTATATGGTCAAATTTAGATCAGCACAGCTGCTAGCGGCTATGGGCAGACAATTGTGTTTGACCTTATTTTAAGAGAAGTTGTCATTCTTGCCCTCTCTAGTACACAATAAATGTTGACATCCAATTTCTCCACCCATCCAGTGACATAGCTTTGAGTATAGATTTGAAGGTGTCTTTTGAAAACGGGGGATTTTTTAAAACAAATTGTTTAAAAAAAGTACTGTGGTCTTGGAGCTCTATAAATTCTGCATCTTTCACTCTATGGCTTTGATATTTAGCTGAAAAGATAGGTTTCTCTGTGTGCTCTCTTTTGATACTAAAAACTATTGCCTAGATACAACCTTACCCAAGGTACAGGAAGTCAAAGTTGGAGACCTCAAAACCTGCATGCCCACAGCTAACTCTTAATTGGAAAGTGCAAGACAGTAGAAATTAGCACCAGTGGCTAGAGGAAGCTCTACTCTATACAACGAGTGTTTATATTAGGCGTTCATGTGGTTATGTGCATTGATGCTTGATCACAGACTTACGTTTTAGTGCCACTTATAGAGCTTCCTCTAGCGACTGGCACTAATTTCTACTGTCTTGCACTTTCCAATTAGGAGTTGGAACTGCAGAAAACTTGGGCAGGCAGGTTTTGCCTGTACCTTGGGTGTGGTTGTACTTATGCAACAGCTTTTAGTATCGAAAGGGAGCACACAGAGAGACCTATCTTTTGAGCGGTACATCAAGGCCACAGAGTGAAGGATGCAGAATTTATGGAGCTCCAAAGTTGTAACCACATTTTTTAACAGTATGTAAAAAAATGTTATCGGCCCCCCTTGAGTCTCGCCTTCACACAAAACTATGCTTCACTTAAAAAATGAACCAATACTAGAAACTTGGTGTGCACCTGCTGAGACACACACCTGCAGCATGAAGTTGTTTTTGTAGAATGCAAGAGACCAAGCTTCACACCAAGATGTGATAAATGCCAAGAAATGGCTCCGCCATCTCGCCATCTACTGTAGTAAGTTGCATGTCATATGTAAGATTTGACATGGATACTAGTGTTGCTATTTGTGGTAGGTCTTTGTTGTGACAACATTCAACGTACCACAAGCCACATGAGTAGGTGTTAATTGAATTAAGTGCAGTCTGTGGATCTTTGGATTGCATTTTCATCGGTCCATATAACATCCTCGAAGCCACATGTCACCACCCAAGAAAATGTCATGATCACTCCTCGGGAAAGGGAGAGAGATTATTGTAATATTACTTACTTTCAAGATTTGGAAATCAAATGTTTCGCTGACTCAAGCTAAGCTCGCTAAGGAGTAAGCTAAGCAGCCAAAAACTATCAAAGACTCTTAACCATGTTAAGATGCTCCCCCAAGCTAAACTCCAAGCCACTGCCTAGGTAAAATATGCCATTAAGCTTACCCTTCAAATTTAGAATAACCTAATCATTCAAGTCTCACCTAAGCTAAATCAGCTTGTAAATTGTAAGCATAATTCATGCTGCAGGGTTTCAGTTTGGGGGGAGGGGGGAGGTGATACAATTTTCTACACACTCTTAAAAAGAACTTGTCTTACAACTTTGGTGCTCAATAGATCTGTATACTTCACTCTGTGGCCTTGATATATAGCTTAAAAGATAGATCTCTCTTTGTGCTCTCTTTTGATACTAAAAATGTTGCACTGCCATGCCAGATTTACATACAGTCAAAGTTTGGGAACCTCAAAACCTGCATGCATTAATTCTCGGCAGTTCTGGCTCCCGATTGGAAAAGTGTTACACAGTTGAAATTAGTTATCAGTGGTTGAGGAAGCCCTACTCTACAATAAGAGTGCTTTCATTAGGAATAAAACAGCGAGTAGTGGTAAGCTGCAATTTGACTAGTACTCACATTTTAGTGCGTAGCCTAAAGAGAGCTTCCTCAGAGCTTCCTCTAGCCACTGATAACTAATTTCTACACAAGCACTATGCAAATTCGAGTTTTCCAACTTTGACTGCATGTAACTTTGGCATTGTTATACCATGTAGTATCAAAAGATAGCACACAGAGACTTTTGAGCTATATATATATCGAATCCTTGGAGCTCCAAATCATAACCACAAGATTTTGTAAGAGTTTAATTGCAGTGGCTACACTAAGCTTGGCAAGCTTTAGACATAAAGATGGCTTACCTTGTTCGTGTACCCGATGAGCATGTAGGAGCTACCTCGGAACGTCCAGCCTAGAGCAGTCCTGCACCTGAAATGGTGTGAAGTGAAATTTTGTAGCCCTTGCTTGGTCTAGCGCAGACAATGCAGGAGGTAATCAATTGTTTTGTTGTTCAGCTCTGCTCATATATTATTTCTCCAATGGTTGGCATTAATACCGATGGCCTTATTCTAAGGAACGACTTATGAAAAGTAAAGAAGCAGGAGGCTGACGAGCGGCAAGAAAACTGGATGAAGCTGGGGCACGAAGAAGATTGAATTCGAAGCACAAGTGAGGGCAAGGGATTTGAAATGCCAAAAAAAATCCTTTCTCCGTTGGAATGGATTCTTAGCTCGGTTCATGGCATCGGGACTACATTGCTCGGAGACGTCACTGCTGTATAGTGCAACACAATCAGAACTTTTTGGACACCTACTGTAAGAAGGGTCTGTGTATGTGTGTGACCCTGTCCGGTGACCCCCTTGCAGGTCATGTAGGGAGGGTTCTGTGTGCGTATGTGACCCTATCCGGTGACCTCCTATAGTTATGTGGTATGGTTTAGCAGCTCACTCTTTGGATGTTAGGAAGTTTGCTGTTAATGTTAGAGTTCTTTCAAGTGTTCATTCAAACAGATTTACATTTGAAAAGCAGGCCTATGGACACTCACCAACTCAAGCTTCTTATTGAAGCTGCCATTTGTAAATATGATGAATGTCTCTCTCTCAAGAGTTCCCAAATGCAAGCTAGTTATATGAAATCGACGTAGACTTGAGAGGATCACAAAATCTTGACAATGTTTACTTCTAATACAAGAAGTGTCGATGCCACAGGGATTCTCAACCGTTCCTCCATCATTTACCCCCTTAGCCTGATGTATTTCAACATTTACCCCTTTACTCCCACACAAAAAATGCATAGCCATCATAAAGGCACAGAAAAGTAAGAAGATAAGAAAACACATTTATTATCTAGGTTTTGCATAAAATATAGTAATATACTTTGACAAAGAAAGAAATTATATAGTCCATTCCTATCACTAAAAAAAAATCAAACAGAAACAGCAGAAGCATTATCAGTTGGAACACTGCTGATTCATTGAGTCAACCAGTTTATTTATTCGAGGAGCTGTTGCTGACAACACTACTCTCATATCGTCATCGATTTTCACGCAATTCCTGGCCTTTGTCTTCATTGCTACTAAAGTTGAGAACCCTGATTCACTTAAGTATGTAGTGACAAAAGGAAGAAGCACTTGGAAGGCACGCTGAGTAAGAAGTGGGAATGAATCTGTGAGTTTTATCCAAAAATCAACACCAACCTTTTCAAATTCTTCTCTAAGATTAGCAGAGGATTGAAGATCAATCAACATCTTTTGCTGGGTCGTCATCTTTCATTTCTGACAGTTCAGTGGTAAAATGTCTTATTATCCATCTCTCTGTAGGAATCATGTCTTTTGAAAAGTAGCCAGTGAAGTTTTCCTTCAAGATTTTCAAATCATCTGTGATGTCTTCATTTATCTCAGTTAACAAACACACTAGGTCTTTCACTAATGACCTCATGCAAGTTTGTAATTTGCCAAGTTACTTTGATGAACTCTTCGTGCCCATAAGTGTAGCTTTGTCTGCAATGCTGTCATCTTTTCACTTGCTTCAACAATGGTTACTGATGTTCCCTGGAGTTGTTTGTTGACTTGGTAAAGATGGGTAAATATATCTGAGAGGTACCCTAAACGGGCGATGAACTTGGTATCAGCAAAGTTTTCACCCAGCTTTGAATCCCGGTCACGAAGAAAAATCTCTACCTCAGTATGGAGCTCAAACACACAATTAAGAATAAGTCCACATGAAAGCCAGCTCACCTCAGTATGAAGCAAAAGAGTCGAATGCTCAGAACCCATCTAATCACAAAAAGCTTTGAACAAACAGTGATTCAGTGCTTGGGAACGAATGAAATTAACAGCCTCGACAACTTTCTGCAAAACCATTTTCAGATTTTCATGAAGCGTTTTTGCAGCCAATGCATGTCTGTGAAGAACACAATGTGTTATTATCACATTGGGTGCCTTTTGCTTCACAAGTGCAGTGAAGCCTGATCTCACTCCCATCATGGCTGGGGCTCCATCAGTACAGATTGAACCAACATTGTCCCATGTGAGATTGTTCCTTTCAAAGAAGTCTTGTGTTTTCTGCATTATATCAGTAGCCTTGGTTTGTTGGAGATGTTCACAGAAGAGAAATTCATTCTTCAGTTCTTTTCCACATATGTAACGGACAAAACAAGAAGTTGTGACAAATTTGCAACATCACAGGATTCATCAAGTTGCAAAGAAATTTTTTCTGGGCTAGATGATCTGTTCAATAACTTGTTGACAAATATCTTGAGACATTTCAATAATACGTCACCGAATGTCATGAATCTTCTGCTTTGCTTCTTTCCCACGTTCAACCATGTCTAAGGCACAAGGTTTAATCAGCTTCTCGGAAATGTCATGAGGTTTCATTGCCTTTGCTATTCGCTGCGCTACATGATAGGAAGCTGCAAGCATTGGTTTCTTCTTAGGTTCAAAGCCAAGTGTAGACAGTGTTCCTGCAGCCCTAATCCTAGCTCTCTTTACCTCAAGATGGTCATTAGATGCATGGGCAGCTTCCAGATGCTGTTTCAGAATTTTAAGGTTTCAGTGACCCATTTCCAAGAACTTTTGAGTACAGCAGACACTGAGGCTTCTCCACACCATCCACAACAATGAAGTCAAAGCCATATTCTACAAATGTACGTTTCTTGGACATGGCAAAATCTGAGGAAATTTTTTTATGTAATATATAAACTATGGCTACTAGGTCTCTTCAATTAATACACTACCTGAGACAAGGTCAAAATATAGTATATATATTAGTTGAATATATAGACCTAGTAGCCATAGTTCATATGTTATATACCTTGGTTGTACTCTGATCTCCAGCAGCTGAACTATTGAGCTATTGTGAGCTAGCTATTTTCTCTTAGCTTTAATGAGCTAGCTATAGTAAATAGAAATTTTGGTTTGTAATGAGTTTTTCATGAAAGAATATGCCAGTGGAAGGGAATAGCAATGAAGACTTACTATGAAAACAATCACAGATCAAAGGCAATAGTGTGAATAATAATAATAGTAGTAACCTCGGGGTAAGTTATATATACCATAAGGTGAAGCTATGTTGTGGTGTTCCTTCATCTAATCTCCTATTATATTCCCTTTTCCTTATTCAATTATCAGGTACAGCAATTATTTACCCCATGCCATGTCATTTGTTACCCCAGGGCCCAGGGGGGAAATTTACCCCTGGTTGAGAATCCCTGCACTAAGGGGTTGGTCAAATATATACAGATCCTAAAACTTGCATTTTGCGTACTTCCACCCTGCGAAACCCATAAATACATTGCTCATAATTATAATGGAGAACAGGGAGGGGGAGTTGGGAAGCTAATTAACATCGGAATGCAAGTAATCAATTATAAAAATGACTAACACCACTTTGTGGTGTACTTACAAACCATAGACAAGATTTGTCGAGGTACGTAGCTAGATCATAATGCAGTATTAGCTGACATGTTGGAATTAGCAAGCAACATCTACTGCTGCTGCAGTTTGAGTCACCATAATATGAAGAAGTGGTCAAAATCAACACCAGTTCTTCAGCTTCCCAAATTCATAAAGCTATGTTCTGTATAACTCACAATAAGTATTGTACATTAAGATGAATAAGGAGCAATAATAGACATGTGCTGCACGAGTAGAGGGTTCCAGTGCTCCCCTAAACATGCTGAGGGCATGCCAATTCTGGCAGAAGAGCATCGAAGTGGAATGCTTTATGTTTTGATCCTTCCACCAGCTCCTGTCATGCTGTATGCATTCAATGTGCCAAACATCAGTTCTCAACACAAAATTGCACCACCCTCTGTCTGTGCCAGTACAGCTGACATTGAATGTGATGGTGAAAGTGATGGTGAAAGTCATGTTGATGCTTCAGCTGGTATGAAACTTGTCCATAAAAAATAAATAATATTATATTAGATTTGTAGACAAAATGCTGAATTGTTCTTCCCAGCTATTTTTCCGTGCATTAAAGTATTTTATCTCCATTAATCCAAAGGTATGGTGTGTGTCACTATAGCCACGCAGGGATCCATCTTGGCTAGCTGCTACCCATGGGTCCTCAGTGGAAGTGAACAAACCGCAGCGGTCCGCAGTCAAGCCTGGGTGCTGACTTTGATGTTGGTGAGCAATGGACTCTTGCAGTGTTGTGTCTTCCATTATCTCGCCATAACGTGTGGCTTCATGTCCTCTAAATCTGCTGTATAAAATCTTCTACTTTTTACATCTCTTACTCATCTTTACAATTTCTCCCCCTTTTGAAGCAGTTGGTCATTTATTTTGCTCACTTCTCCATTTGTCACTTTCTCGTTGATCTTTTTTACTAGCTTCTATTTCATCTCTTGTTATTTCTGCACATCCCTGGTAGTCTTCATGTCTTCCAAATACTCTAGTGCAATGTCATCACTCCCTTCATCAGGCTGAATGTCATCATATTATATTTACTAGAGGCTTCACAAGCAGCTACTGTGTTGTCTGTTCTGGAGTCTTCACTATGTCTTCTTTGTTCCTATGCCTCTATAGCAGCTTCTGGAGTTACGTCTTCTTTGTTCCTATGCCTCTATAGTAGCTTCTGGAGTATTTCTTTGTTCATTTGCCTCTATTGTTCCTATGCCTCTATAGTAGCTTCTGGAGTATTTCTATGTCTTCTTTGTTCCTTTGCCTCTATTGTTCCTATGCCTCTATAGTAGCTTCTGGAGTATTTCTATGTCTTCTTTGTTCCTTTGCCTCTATTGTTCCTATGCCTCTATAGTAGCTTCTGGAGTATTTACTAGGTCTTCTCTGTTCCTTTGCTTCTATTGTTCCTTTTCATTTTCTTTTACTCATTAGCTTCTTAGAAGAGTGATCTGCAGTGGCCAGAAAGACTTTGTTTGAAGCTGGTTGGTCCCCAGTCCTTTCCCATGTTCTGTTAAGCCTTCCCCCACGCAACAATACTTCCTGAACAACTGAGAATGGTTGCTGACCTTCCTCCCATCAAAGTTCATTCTGATGTTCATCCCACACTGCTAAATGTTGAGAGTGGTTGCTGACCTTCCCCCCATCAAAGTTCATTCTGATGTTCAACCCACACTGCTAAATGTTGAGAGTGGTTGCTGACCTTCCCCCCATCACAGTTCATTCTGATGTTCATCCAAACTCTACTTAACATGTAGTTCCATTGTTTAGTAATTGTTTTGCCTCTGCTGCAATCCGCTGAGCTTAATTAACATAGATGCCAGTCATTAGTTTAGGGTCAATGTCATCAGTGGGTTTGTTTTCCTCGCATGTTGAATCTTCTGCAATTGTTTCTGTCCACAACCTCCCTTGTTCCTGTGTTATACCTAACAATGCAGAATCAGAGCAGTAAATAGACCTGATTCTATATCATGTATGAAAACTATATTTTATCTTATTGTAGGACATGTTTAAAATACATAAAGGACCTTCCTCCGAAGACCCACCCCCTCCTCATCATTTCTACTGCCTCATGTGGACTTTGCAGACTTTGCTCTCTCTCTGACAGAGGTACAGAAGTCTGGGCTGCAGCGATCATGATGTCCAACGGAATCGTCCATTGATGCGATCTCGTTCTAATAGTTGCAAGTGTTTTGTCTTGCTCCTGGTTACGATCGTCATAGCACAACGGGAAGCACTAGTCTCTGCTGTAATGTTTGCCTCCCAACGGCAGTAACCTCATGGACCTTTCAACTCTCTTTGATGTCTCTAAAGTGATTCATTGGATGCATGTTGAGCAACAAATGGAGCCTTCTCATTTCACCAACCAAAGTGTGAGATCCACTGCAATTCAGGAGTGTGCAATTAAATCTGATGTGTACTTTAGTAGTTTCTCCATGTTGATAATTCTGGAGCCATCAAGTTTTCCACTGTTATTGCAACTGTGTGTGTGTGTGTCTTGTATTTGTGTTTTCTGTTCTCATGTTGCCTGGTCCCCGTAGACAGATTCCCACAATTTCCATTACGTGGGTGGTAGAGGTCGCAGCGGTTAGCTTCCCATGCGTCAACTTTTGCGGTCTATAGTGCTGTAAAGGCATATTCAGAATACTCGGGATTGCGGGCATGAAGGATTTCAGAAAACTTGCTATCGTCCAGTTATGACTTTTAGGAGCTCTGTCATGTCAAATCACGTCCCTGGCAAGTTTTATGATTTAATCTTGATATTGCTGAGCCTGTTAAGGCCATCACATATATATTACAGCACAGTGTGGAACTAGTAACTAACCTAATAGTAATAACTATATATCTATATTAAAAAATCAACAGTACTGAAAAAAAAGACAAAGTAATCTTGACAATACCTCGGACACATGCGTACATCATGATACATGTCTTAATCCTTTTCTTTAAAATGTAATTGCATTTCTACCCCACCTCCCTCTTGCCCTCATCCCTACATTCTAACAAGATAGAGTAAAATAGTTAAGTTAGATAGTTACGCTAGCAAAGGTTTATATTCATTCCATTTTTGGAGCTTGTGGGCGGCAAATATTTGCTGAGAGCAAGATATTGCTAGTTGTGAGGCCTTCACAAGGATGGGTACGGATTGTTTAGTGTGTTCTATTAAATTATCCACAATATTAAGTTATGAGTGTCCCGCAGCTCAAGGAGGGTGAGACGGGAGGGGACCAAAGATCATTCCTCAGCTCACCATACAACAGTTCCTTTCTCCTCTGCCACCACTTCCCTACCCAATACATAACACACTCGCCCACCTCCATCACTATATATCACTCCCTCCACATCTTTCCCCAAAAGCAATGTCACCTTTCCATCCTTACTCACTCTTCTAAATTCGTCCTGCCCCTACAATTCTGCGCACCTCATCCATCAGTACCAGCTGGTCCCTCTCAAATTCTCCGCATATCACCAAGAAATGTTCCACATCCTCCCCTGCTTCACTATCGCACATTATACACCTCATTTTGTTTATTTACGCCGCTCTCTCTGTAGCGGCAATCTAGGCATGACGTAAGATACTATTCGATCTATTATGCCCAACCAATGACAAAAAAAATTACACTTCAAATGTCTTCAAACTGTCTCTATATCTTCAACATAAATAATAATAATAATATGTTGACTTCTTTTTAAAATATAGATTGTTATTAGGTTAGTTACTAAATAGTTTCACACTGTGCTGTATTATATATGTGATGGCCTTAACAGGCTCAGCAATAGCAACATTAAATCATAATAATAAATAATTGAACCATCGCCGAGGGAGTGATTGATAGCCACACCCATAACCGTGCAATGTCTAGTAAAGAATTTGCTGCAGGAGATCGTGCACTCTTAAAATGTCTTGGAATATTTGTCAAAAGATTCTGGATCCTTGCCTCTCCACAGCGAGTTCCGCCTACCCAGCAGTTTCATTTCCCAAGTGGTCTTACGAATGAAAAAAAGACATTCCAGGCGACTTGGTTGTCTTGTAGCGGCTTCATTATGATGAAGTGGAAGGTCGAGTGCGGCATCTTTGCTTGAGAGCTATAACAGAAAAGTCTATGAAGACTTGGACCTCTGATGCTGCATTTTATGCTACCATACATTATTCTTGTAACTAAAGGCTTTTGAAAATTCATGTGCAACAGTTGCCTTGAAGCAGTATAAATAGCCAGTACAAGCATTTTGTGGACTGACTCTACCTGCAACAACATGCAATGCTTCTCTGGCAGAGTAAAAGGCTACCAACTATCACTTCTTTTTGAATGCCTGAAGCCTTGCTTGACATGTGCAATGACAATAGTGATGGGAATTTTTACTAGTACTGAAGCTAATTATTTTAAGATAGAGCAGTTACTGTGTTTCAGGATAAAATTAATCAATTATTATTAAATAGATGTCTTGACTGGCTCGTTATTCCAGTTATGAATGAGCTACTGGCTGGAGTATATATTATATGGAGGAAGATTGCTGGAGACCTGCTAAGTATACAATGTTAATTCTTGTGACCTGCTAAGTATACAATGTTAATTCTTGTGACCTGCAAAGTATACAATGTTAATTCTTGTGACCTGCAAAGTATATAATGTTAATTCTTGTGACCTGCTAAATATACAATGTACATTATTGTGACCCGCAATGTTAATTCTTGTGACCTGCAAAGTATACAATGTTAATTCTTGTGACCTAAAGTATACAATGTTAATTCTTGTGACCTGCTAAGTATCAATGTTAATTCTTGTGACCTGCTAAGTAATTCTTGTGACCTGAAAAGTATACAATGTTAATTCTTGTGACCTAAGTATACAATGTTAATTCTTGTGACCTGCTAAGTATCAATGTTAATTCTTGTGACCTGCAAAGTATACAATGTTAATTCTTGTGACCTGCTAAGTTTTTCTTGTGACCTGAAAAGTATACAATGTTAATTCTCGTGACCTGCTAAGTATATAATGTTAATTCTTGTGACCTGCTAAGTATTCTTGTGACCTGCAAAGTATACAATGTTAATTCTTGTGACCTGCAAAGTATACAATGTTAATTCTTGTGACCTGCAAAGTATATAATGTTAATTCTTGTGACCTGCTAAATATACAATGTACATTATTGTGACCTGCAATGTTAATTCTTGTGACCTGCAAAGTATACAATGTTAATTCTTGTGACCTAATGTATACAATGTTAATTCTTGTGACCTGCTAAGTATCAATGTTAAATCTTGTGACCTGCTAAGTAATTCTTGTGACCTGAAAAGTATACAATGTTAATTCTTGTGACCTGCAAAGTATACAATGTTAATTCTTGTGACCTGCTAAGTATACAATGTTAATTCTTGTGACCTGCTAAGTATCAATGTTAATTCTTGTGACCTGCAAAGTATACAATGTTAATTCTCGTGACCTGCTAAGTATACAATGTTAATTCTTGTGACCTGCTAAGTATTCTTGTGACCTGCAAAGTATACAATGTTAATTCTTGTGACCTGCAAAGTATACAATGTTAATTCTTGTGACCTGCTAATTATACAATGTTAATTCTTGTGACCTGCAAAGTATAAAGTATACCTGCAAAGTATACAATATTAATTCTTGTGACCTAAGGTGGGAATAATCCATTTCTGGGACATTTTTTTTTAATTCGTTCATAACTTTTTTTGTTCTATACACTATGATGTTGAAATTAGTACCAAAATGCTGCTCATTCAGAGAGCTTTCCAGTAGTATATTTAGTTTTGACCTAGCGCCATCCTGGTTGGAGTTGTGGACACCAAGGTGATTTCACATTATTGCACTTTACTCAGCACCTGTGTGACATATATAACCACTTACAATTTTGACAGCGCTTAGAGAACCCACAGACATGTATTTTGAATGGATGAATACATCATAACTTGTAAAATGGAATTTTAAGAAAGGTCAGTAATTTGCTCATGATTAGCAACATTCCAGAGCTCATATCTCTCCCATAGATTTTTATTAGTAGATTCTTTCCATTCAAATGAAAGAGTATGAAAAGAGCTTTCAAATGATATATTAAAAGTTGATATAGGACAAAGGCACACAAACTCATTTTGAGATAACTACTGAGCTCTGAAGACTTTTCTCGGTAGACAAAACATGGCGTGCGCAGTTCATGACATCATCTTTAGGGAATGCCCAGTTGCTATAGAAATACTGCTATGCCGGTTAGCTATCTAATGATGTAATATCCAGCTTCCAGGACTAACACAAAGAAGCTATGCTACGGTTTTCGAGGTTCTTTTCCACTTGTGGTTAGCAATTGAAGAATTTATGTAGTCAATAGCATGGACAAAAGTGTGTATAACTTTGCAGTGAAGCCTTCAAATGCTCTGAAACTTGAAATAGAAATACTACATGAACTATTTTTATTATTTTTTAAATTAATTTTAATTTTTTTTGGAAAAAATGGATTAGTCCCGCCTGACCTAAGTATACAATGTTAATTCTTGTGACCTGCTAAGTAACTTCTTGTGACCTGCAAAGTATACAATGTTAATTCTTGTGACCTGCAAAGTATACAATGTTAATTCTTGTGACCTGCTAAGTATACAATGTTAATTCTTGTGACCTGCTAAGTATCAATGTTAATTCTTGTGACCTGCAAAGTATACAATGTTAATTCTCGTGACCTGCTAAGTATATAATGTTAATTCTTGTGACCTGCTAAGTATTCTTGTGACCTGCAAAGTATATAACTTTTTTTGTTCTATACACTATGATGTTGAAATTAGTACCAAAATGCTGCTCATTCAGAGAGCTTTCCAGTGGTATATTTAGTTTTGACCTAGCGCCATCCTGGTTGGAGTTGTGGACACCAAGGTGATTCACATTATTGCACTTTACTCAGCACCTGTGTGACATATATAACCACTTACAATTTTGACAGCGCTTAGAGAACCCACAGACATGTATTTTGAATGGATGAATACATCATAACTTGTAAAATGGAATTTTAAGAAAGGTCAGTAATTTGCTCATGATTAGCAACATTCCAGAGCTCATATCTCTCCCATAGATTTTTATTAGTAGATTCTTTCCATTCAAATGAAAGAGTATGAAAAGAGCTTTCAAATGATATATTAAAAGTTGATATAGGACAAAGGCACACAAACTCATTTTGAGATAACTACTGAGCTCTGAAGACTTTTCTCGGTAAACAAAACATGGCGTGCGCAGTTCATGACATCATCTTTAGGGAATGCCCAGTTGCTATAGAAATACTGCTATGCCGGTTAGCTATCTAATGATGTAATATCCAGCTTCCAGGACTAACACAAAGAAGCTATGCTACGGTTTTCGAGGTTCTTTTCCACTGTTGTGGTTAGCAATTGAAGAATTTATGTAGTCAATAGCATGGACAAAAGTGTGTATAACTTTGCAGTGAAGCCTTCAAATGCTCTGAAACTTGAAATAGAAATACTACATGAACTATTTTTATTATTATTTTTATTAATTTTTTTTTTTTTGGAAAAAATGGATTAGTCCCGCCTGACCTAAGTATACAATGTTAATTCTTGTGACCTGCTAAGTAACTTCTTGTGACCTGCAAAGTATACAATGTTAATTCTTGTGACCTGCTAAGTGTACAACAGGGTTTCATTTAGGGAGGAGGGGCAGCCATCCCCCCCCCCCCCCCCCACCTTGGAAATTCTATTATTAAAATTCTTATTGATGTTGATATGTGCTTGACATCATGCTCCCCTTAATATCCAGATTCCTCCAGTTGCCCCCCCCCCTTGGACAATTTTCTAAATGAAACCCTGTACAATGTTAATTCTTGTGACCTGCTACTTGTGACCTGCAAAGTATACAATGTTAATTCTTGTGACCTGCTAAGTATTTGTGACCTACTAAGTATACAATGTTAATTCTTGTGACCTGTTAAGTATTTGTGATGTCTGCTACTAGTGATAGTACTTGAATAAAATGCAGACATACCATGTTCACCCCCCCTTGGACAATTTTCTAAATGAAACCCTGTACAATGTTAATTCTTGTGACCTGCTACTTGTGACCTGCAAAGTATACAATGTTAATTCTTGTGACCTGCTAAGTATTTGTGACCTACTAAGTATACAATGTTAATTCTTGTGACCTGTTAAGTATTTGTGATGTCTGCTACTAGTGATAGTACTTGAATAAAATGCAGACATACCATGTTCAACTATGAAGCAAGTCATTAAATAGTATCGTGACATTACATATACACATGCACTGCAGAAGTGGTTATGTGATCGTTTTTGGTAAAGGTTAAGAAGGCCAGCAACATTTTCTGCTGATATTTCAAACTGCATGTATGTAGGTTAATCATATTTATTACCACAATGGCCACCATGTGGCCATGGCTATATAGCTATTTCAACTTTGGTGAGGCATTGCCTGGGCCTCCCTTCTGGTCCTACTCTTACTCGTGTCCTTCAAGTGGCTTACTAACCACGAGGTTATTGCATTTACCGGGCCCTCCAGACCAATTCCTATCCCACGGACAAACTCTCAACCAACTACAAACATGCTTAATTGCCTTGAAATTCTTCACTGAAAAATCACCCGTGAACTTTGACCTCAGGTCTGCAATAAATGACCGCATTGCCACTCCCACCTACTGTTTAGGTGCTACGGTCCCACAAAACAAAGTCGTGAAATTGAACCGGAGAGATCTGTGTTAACTCTTGACGAGATCATGTCATAGGAGGCATCATGTCATAGGAGGCTAATGAAATGCCTTTTTTTATTTATGCAATAACATTCCTCGAAAATAGTGATCACCCAGATCTTGACACAAGACACTCCGTACTCATTTCTATAATTATCGCGCTACCTTAGCGAGACTAACATCGGCATAGCCAGATTCAGGTTTCCCAGGGATCAATGTTCCTCTAGAATGAGAAACACAGACTTTCGACGCCTCCCCAAAGGCATTCTGTGCTTTCGGTTTGAGTAATATTTTCGTTGGAAATTCTTCCCGCCGAAGCCAGACTTGGCGTAACTACTCAGCAAAAAACGCGTAGCTGCATATTTCTATTGGCTCTATGTACGCCAACGCTGCATTAGACGGTGTTGTCCGCTTGACTTAGTCCCAGTATTCGTGCTATTTACATCCGCCCTAGATACAACGTAGAAAGAACCAAGTGTCAGGATGAAAGTTTCGCTGCTGCCTACCCTTATATTTGGGTACTGTATCACCTTGATAAACTCTCAAAACTTGACTGAGGAAGAAGGAAAGAAAGCTAACGTTGACCTCTACGTGCTGACGGTTTTGCCATATATAGTCCCTGAGCTGCTCTTCAAACCATCGTATTCCCCAGGTAAATCACTGAACATCAGCATACAACTAGCAGCTGATATGCTCAACAATAGGACTGACATTCTAGATGGCTATCAGCTCAAGTTGCTACAAGAAAATGGTGGCTGTGATGTCCCTTTTAGGTCCATAGATGGCCTTGTCAGAGGATTATCTTTAGGAAAAGATGACCCACCTATTGTTGGCATGATAGGGCCTGCCTGCTCCATTTCTTCCACAGCTGCTGCAGCCTTCAATGGAAGAAAAGAGGTTTCTTTATTGAACATTTATTCAGGTGGCACCCCCGAAATCAACAACCGAACAAAGTATCCATTCTCTTTTGGTATTCTTGACTCAGTAGATGTGATAGCAGAGACTCTGGTGGCCTTGATAAAGGCCAATTCCTGGAAGAATATTAGCGTGTTTTATGAAGAATCCAGACTCTATTTCTCTTCCCTGTCACGAGCATTTAACAGAGAGCTTAGTGAGTATAATGAAGAACTTCAAGAACAAGGCAATGATGAAGTTGACTGCGAAACGAGGGATGTTCTATCGTATAACCTACTCACTGTCAGACGTGTGCAAAATATGAATCGTATCGTGATATTTATGGTTAATGAAGATTTGCTCGAGAAAATGCTATGTGTACTTTATCATAATGGACTAAGGTTCCCCAATTATCTGTTCATATTGGCTGGTCTTGAAGCATTTAATCCATCCAAAGTTATGATTCCACCTCGTAACCAGACCTGTACTGAAGGTTTGATTGAAGATATCCTGGCCACATCAGTGCTAATAGATTATCAGTTGGAGTCCTCGGATGAGAAGGAGATCAAATTTTCCAATTTATCGCTGGAAAACTTCAGGGAAATATATAAACAAAGAATTCAGGAGGCGCAGGAGGAAAGTTCCACCAATGCTGACATCGAGTATAATCGTGAGGGTGCTATGTACTTTGATGGTCTATGGTCGCTTGCTCTTGCACTAAATAATTCCATTGACAAGGTGAACTTAACAACGTATACATTCCTTAATCAGCAAAATTTTACAAAAATAATCAGAAATGAACTGTTGAAGTTGGATTACGAGGGACTTTCTGGTAGAGTAAGATTTAACAATGAAACGGGCCGTGTCGAACAGAATGTGAGCATTTCACTAATCAAGAAAGGTCAAGAGATAAAGATAGCCTACTACACTAAAGTCACAGATGAGATTATGATAGTAAAACCCGACAACTATACCGACATATTCATTTCAGACCAGTTTACGGTGAGAATTAAGACCATCCCCAAGCCTCTTATCTACGTGATAATGACCCTTACTGTTATTGCATTGGTTGTAACAGCTGTTATCCATACTCTGATCATTGTGTATCGTGAACGCAAGCCAGTCAAGGCTACTAGTGTTAAGCTGAACTGGATGTCCTTCACAGGCTGCTATTCATTTGTGGTGGTGATAATTATTAATATTTATATCCATGGATTTTCTGACATGATAACTCCGATGAGCATATGCAATTTCCAACATATCTTTGACATCTCTCTCTCAGTGGGACTGACCCTGTTGTTTGGAACAGCATGTGTACATAGATGGAGACTTTACAAGTTATTAGTCCGCTACACGAACCCTGGGAAGTTTCTCTCTGACAATGTGCTTGTAGGATGTGTGCTTGCTCTGGTAATCGTGGATCTCTTTCTGGTGGTTCCTCCAGTTTTCATCAGTCGCTACAAGCCAGATTTCAAAGATATCACACTCAAGGAGAACACGGAAGCTGTCCTCACCAAAATCATGGTCTGTAATCGCCCACACTACTTTTTATGGTTCTTTTTCGGCATTGTAGAGCCAATTACACTCATGATCATCTTATTGGTATTCACCATCAAGACTAGGAAGATATCACACAAGCACTTCACCGCCAAATGGACTGTGTGTCAGTTGTACTCACTGAGTATGATACTGCCGTTTTTCTTGGGCCTGTGTCTTATATTTTACTCCAAGCTGACGTATACCAGCATTATATCACAGTTTGTGACTTACTGTTTGTTGATGTTATCACTCCTCATTACATCCAACCTCATTCTTGTTCTTCCACTTCTACAAGTCTTCCAGGAGTCGAGACTATATTTGAGTCGGTATCCCCACAAGAGAAGGCCTTCTACTAGGTATTCATTTTATCGTGACATTCCTTCTCCCCAGAAAAAACTATCAAGAACATGAGGCCTTCTATCATACAAAAATCAAACGAGAAAACTGTCAGACAATTTGTGGTTTCTTTGCTGGTGTTGTTGTGTTCTGTTGTTCTTATATAATTTAATGGAAAGTTACAATGTTTTGATGATACCAAATGGGAATGAATAAAATAACCAAGTCACAATGAACCAACAGATTGTTGAAAATGACTTGCAAGGTGGAAAAACAAGAACCGCGAATTACAAACCGATATTATGTCATTTTTAGTTGTTTTTGTGGTTGAAGATATGAAGATGATATTGCCATTTTAGAAACTCATTATTGTGCAACTATTTGTTGTTGTAAATACGAATACTTGAGAGTTAATGTCCCAAGGAACCTGGCATAGGTATCATGTACCAGAAACCAGAACTTTTAAGCGTGAGGTTCTGACTGTGGTGGACCAGGCTATTAGGGTTGTTTTGTGGTTGGTATAATTATCTACATTTGTGTGTACATGTGGTAACTCTAGAAATTTGATATGGTGTATATAGATAGTGTACCAAGTGTTGTAGGTCTATTTGGTACGCTAACATGTACAAAAGGATAGGTTGATATTTAGTCTGCTCATATTATCCTCGACTGCTGTATATATACCGAACTCGAGTTAATCTATCAAAGCAACACAACTAAATGACACCCCTTAAAAGGACAATGCCTACTTAGATTGTTTTCATTTTTAAAAGCTTATATCCAACATCATCATATTCATTATCCAAATCTGAGATAGGTATGAATAACACATTCAGAATCACTGACACTATAACTATTAACTAGCAAGCTATGATCACAATCAAACACACCCAGGTCTTCAGCAGCAGCTAGTACAAAATCAATATCAGCTAGTATTGTTTACACAACTTTTTTCTTCACTTTCAAATTTTTCTTCCGTTATGGGATGCAAACCTCTTAGTTCAGATGCATAATGGTGTTAAAGTATAGTAACCCTTCTTGTTACACTTGGCTATTCTTCTGAGGGGGATGGGGGGGGGGGAGGAGGGGGAGGGGAAAGACGTAGCAGTGGCCCAGGAATTCCTGAATCCCCACTTTTACATTGATTAGATTTCTGGTATATATTTCATGTGACAGAAGAGATAAAAATGGCATACTGAACAACATCCCAAATACCTGAGTGTCTGCTCTAAACATCACAATTCGTGACTAGCATGGTTACACTGGTTTCAATGTAATTGGACCCTGACCCCTCTCCTTTGAACCTGGCTAGAGGTGTGGGGTGGTTAAGGGATGACGTGTAATTTATTTTAGTGGTTACCCATGCACATAATTATAAGTGGCTCGGTCTTTCAGTAAAAAATAAAAGTGAAGGAGGTGGTTTCCTCCATGCTGACAACATAAGAACATACAAGCAGCAAACTCAGTGGAAAAAGGTAAACTTTGGTTGAAGGGGCAGCTGGTTGAAAGTGTTGTGGATGCTGTGGATGTTGTTTGTATGAGAATTGCTCAATTATCTCGCATGATCCCGGAATATTCCCTTCAATTTGTTCTAGAAACTTCTCTCTTGTATTAGGTCTTCAATTTTTGTGTTGAGAAATACTGATACAAATTTTACATTTCCTGTACATTACCATCGCTATTAAAATTAATACCCTTCTTATCATACGTATTCCGTCTGCTTCAGAATGAACACTGCTATAGGGGTGCAGAGTTTGAATCCCTCAGTTTCTTTTGGTATCACCTAATCTTGTTACCAGGTATGTACCCCATCAGGGTAATGGCAATCTGGAATGCATGCATAGCACAGTAGCAGACATTACCTTGTGATTATTTAAAAAAAACACTGCCTGGGAAAAGCAATCATCTCCGTTACCAAGCAATTAATGTTTCTTTATGCGCAGAAGTAGTTAAAACTCCTTCTTCACCTCTCAGGGTTCCCTCGATGCTCACCTTTTATGGCCTTCTTCTTGCACCACCTCCTCATAACACTTCATTTTCTCCTGAATTACTTGCACCCCTGTTTCACCCTGGCTGCACGCTGAAGCCAAAGCCTCACTAAGGAATGGTGTACAAACAAAGTAGCGGACCCTTTTGTGAATCAGGAGGTGATGTCTGTTCAGGGATTATACCCATCTGGTCTTTCTGAGACTCTCTTCTCGTCACATTCGTCCTTGTTGTGGCTCTCCAGAGACAATACCAGATGCTAACTTTTCATCACACCCATTGTTAAAAACTTATATACTAACATTCAAGGCAAACCCCCCTCATTGGTACTAACCACAACGCCACCCGAGATGATTCCACCTTCAATTCTGGACCTCACGATAGTCCTTCTCACAATATTGATGATTTTGAAGACTCTCCATCCTACAAAATTCTATCAGGGCATGTCAGCCATACTGAACAGCTTGGGGTTGATGAGTAATTGTTGAGGGAATATGGTGCATTTTGACTGCATGTGAGAATTGTTCATTCTGCAATTATCCCACATTGTTCCAGAACATTCCATTCAGTACTCATCTATGCTGTTCTGGAACATTCTTTCTCATCAGTCCTTGTGCTAGTTCAGTCTTGTCATATGTGACAAATTCTATGCTCTTGTCTTATTTGTGTGTTGCTTGATGAAGTACTAAACAAACAAGTTTTTCTGTATGTGATCTAAAAGGCAACATTGGCATGGCATAGGATATAGCTAGCTAAATTTCTACGTAAGATTGTTGAATGTCAAACTTGTTATAATTTATTTCCTTTGGGTTAAATATTTTATTTACATTGTGCGTGATGTTGCACCGAGAAGCTTCATGAAACGATGTCATTTCCCCCCAAATCGGGCAACTTTAAAGATTTATCACAGAGGTTGATTGGTCTGTGGTACTAGCATTAGTCTAGATATATTTTTTCTTTTGACAGAGAGCAAAGAGATGAGTCAACAATGTACAATTTGTTGTAGCTACTGTGCAGGTGTGCTGTATTTGGGGTAATGACCATATTTGTGATGCAAGGAATGGCTCCTCTTGTGGTCTTTCAGATTATCCAAGACAACATTCCTTATACTTGAATAAGATAGCTATATACTTCAATTCCCAGTTGTGTGTATGATGTGTGTATATATAATTTTTAAACATTATGGCAGGAGAGACCTGCACAAGGAAAGCAAACAGTGTGAAGATGGACAACTTCTTTGGTGAAACACTTTATCTAACTGGTATATAACTATGTTTATAAAAACACTTTTAGGAACAATTATGTCCTAGTCCAGAAGTTCACCAGATTGTTGGTCCATTGACCTTCAACATCAAGGCGGTATCACCTTTCTGAGTTAACACAGAGAGATAAGTCTCCTCTGTAGTCTTCTTAGGGCCTTGATAAAGACGACGATTTGGGGATCAAAAGCTCCTGATGTCCCATCCGCCACAGGAACAAACTGGTACGATGACTTTGTATTTCCCTCGACTCATATATACATTACCACAGTTTGTCATTTGGTTTCCAGGTCATTACTTGCATCATTTGTTAAACATAGTAGTAAAATCAACAACATACACACACACACACATGCATGAATGCACAATGTACAACATGCACTCATAAATGTACTCTGCATGCATGCGTGTACAAATGCTCACACACACACTTTGATGCCTTGTCATCAAAATACTGCGTTTATACGTGTGTGGCACTCTTCTTAGTCTGGCTTGAGGAACTGGCTCTTTCTTAGTCTGGCTCTAGGGACTGGCTCTTTCTTAGTCTGGCTTGAGGGATGGCTCTTTGTTAGTCTGGCTTGAGGGACTGGCTCTTTCTTAGTCTGGCTTGAGGAACTGGCTCTTTCTTAGTTTGGCTTGAGGAACTGGCTCTTTCTTAGTCTGGCTTGAGGGACTAGCTCTTTCTTAGTCTTAGTCTGGCTTGAGGGACTGGCTCTTAGTCTGGCTTGAGGGACTGGTTAGTCTGGCTTGAGGAACTGGCTCTTTCTTAGTCTGGCTTGAGGAACTGGCTCTTTCTTAGTCTGGCTTGAGGAACTGGCTCTTTGTTAGTCTGGCTTGAGGAACTGGCTCTTTGTTAGTCTGGCTTGAGGGACTGGCTCTTTCTTAGTCTGGCTTGAGGGACTAGCTCTTTCTTAGTCTGGCTTGAGGAACTGGCTCTTTCTTAGTCTGGCTTGAGGAACTGGCTCTTTCTTAGTCTGGCTTGAGGGACTGGCTCTTTCTTAGTCTGGCTTGAGGGACTAGCTCTTTCTTAGTCTGGCTTGAGGGACTGGTTAGTCTGGCTTGAGGAACTGGCTCTTTCTTAGTCTGGCTTGAGGAACTGGCTCTTTCTTAGTCTGGCTTGAGGAACTGGCTCTTTGTTAGTCTGGCTTGAGGAACTGGCTCTTTGTTAGTCTGGCTTGAGGGACTGGCTCTTTCTTAGTCTGGCTTGAGGGATTGGCTCTTTCTTAGTCTGGCTTGAGGAACTGGCTCTTTCTTAGTCTGGCTTGAGGAACTGAGAAAATTTAAAGTGGAAAAATGACTAGGGGTACGAGGGTTGGGTGAACTCTATGGTTTGACATAAAACCATATTCCTCGCATCCAGGGAAAGAAATTTGTTTCAATTACAAGAGCCAGCATAAAGCTCCCTAAATCTCCAGGGAATGTTGGAATGATAGGTAGTGAGAAAGACCAGCAGAGGCTGTAAACAATGCAATACCCATCACAATGCAGTAGTCTATATGCACACAGAAGACCTGTAAGTAAGGGAGCATTCCAGGAGGCAGTGCAGGTAGTGCTGGCTAGCAACAGCATCATCTAGTCTTATCTACACCAACCAGTGACTCATCAGGACAGGATATGTTGAAATCAAGTGAACCTGTCATAGTCTTAATAATCACAGATCTTAGTCCGCAATTTAGAGAGTAAAAATATTATTTTGTACAAACTCTGTTGACAAAGATTAAATTTAAATTTATAGCCTGCCTTTCCTCAACATTCCCAAGCACATGTGGCTGCCATCTTCATCAACTACATGGCTCATGATAAAAATTAATAGCGGAGTCAATATGTAATCGCTGCTAATTGCTGACAATCAGCTCATGTGACCAATGGTATTTTCACCTCGGTAGGAGCTTGACACAACAGTTGGGAAAGTATGCTTTAAACATTCTTATACCAAATACAGCGGCACATGTAACCGGGTCACACACACTGGGTCACATCTACAGATCCCACGAGAACCAGCCCATGATGTTTATGTTATAGGTACTTCTGTATCTGGTGGATGTTCATGTAACTCCACAGTTTCCGGTAATATTTGGTGTTGTATGCATAACAAGTAAGACGAGCTGTACACACCTTCACTGTGATTGTTCAACCTTCAACCTGGATTGTATCCTAGTTGCTGAAAAGGAAATCATAGTCTATGCATGTAACCATCTAGTTATAATTATAGATATATACCTCAAGTAAATATACATTCAGGGCCATAGGACAACCTGAATATATATACCCAAAAGGCTTTTAGGTTATCTTTTAAGAGTGGTTACAGTTTAATGAGGAAAAGAATAGCCAAATAGTGCACGTGCAATGCAAAGGTCAATTTGCTAATTGGTCATGGCGAGTAGTTCGGAGGATGTCATTTTTCAGTCGATTAACTTGAACACACTTCCAACCTGTGCATGTTTTTCTCTCTCCCAAAATGGCTTTTTGGAAAGACAAAGATTGTTCACTGCTCTTTTCAAAGCATGTGATACAAACAGTGGGAGTGGCACCACTTTGTGCTGCAAGCTTTTAAGCTTTTTTAATATTTTATTGAAATTTAGAATCACGTCTTAAGGCGAGACTAGTAAAATAAAATAAAGATATTTATTCTTTACACTATAGTTCATGTAGTATTTAGTATTTCTATTTCAAGTTTCAGAGCATTTGAAGGCTTCACTGCAAAGTTATATACACTTTTGTCCATGCTATTGACTACATAAATTCTTCAATTGCTAACCATGACAGTGGAAAAGAACCTCGAAAACTGTGTGAGAAAAGTCTTCAGAGCTCGCCCGAAGAAGTACCGTTATCTCAAAATGAGTTATTTCAAGTTTGTGTGCACATAACTGGGCCATGCTTTGTCCTATATCAACTTTTAATATATCATTTGAAAGCTCTTTTCATACTCTTTCATGGAAAGAATCTACTAAAAAATATCTATGGGGGAGATATGGGCCCTGGAATGTTGCTAATCATGAGCAAATTATGAGCAAATTACTGACCTTTCTTAAAAATCCATTTTACAAGTTATGTTTTCAGCCATTCAAAATGCATGTCTGTGGGTTCTCTAAGTGCTGTCAAAATTGTAAGTGGTTATGTCACACAGGTGTTGAGTAAAGTGCAATAATGTGAAATCACCTTGGTGTCCACAACTCCGACCAGGATGGCGCTAGGTCAAAACTAAATATACCATTGGAAAGCTCTCTGAATGAGCAGCATTTTGGTACTAATTTCAATTGACATCATAGTGTATAGAACAAAAAAGTTATGAACGAATCAAAAAAA
The DNA here is from genome assembly GCA_028752905.1 of Cladorhizidae sp. MBARI D1340-BT2. NCBI lineage: Eukaryota > Metazoa > Porifera > Demospongiae > Poecilosclerida > Cladorhizidae > Cladorhizidae sp. MBARI D1340-BT2. The sequence goes on along the minus strand of JAQNBH010000013.1, from coordinate 36,304,493 downwards.
TGTCCCAGAAATGGATTAGCCCCACCTTAATCACATGTCTTAATCACATGTATTAATGATTTTGTCACAGGAAGTGAGCACTGAAGTAGCATATTTGGATAGTTTTTGTTGGTGCAGCATCTTGCACATAGTGAGGTGTGGTCTGATACAGAATTAATCTTGTGGGAGTCGATGAGTCTGAGGTAGTATCTTTTACTCCTGCATGGGTATATACCTATAAGAACTATTTTCAACCAACTCTCAGTTGACATATGACAGATACAATGACTTTCTTGATAATTGCCTTAGATTTACTTACTCGATGTTTCGGCTGGATGCTCTAATGAAGCCTAAATAGAGCATGTAGCCGGAATATCGAGTGAGTAGATTTAAGTGGATTATTGAGAAAGTCATTGATATAGTGACAATTATGACATCATTGTCTTTGAAGTGGCCGCAATAAGTGGCACACCTTATTTAAAGGGTGTGACATCAGATGAGGGTGGGGATGGAAGTGATCTGGCAGGTCCGGCCAAAACTGCACCATTTTTTTACCATCGTTAGGCAAGGAAATGCAAATGGGTAATGGTCATTGCGACATGTTGCATGGTGACATGAAAACACATCATATGTGTGCCTATCATGGTTGCTCCGGTTTAGACTTGCAGGCCTGTACAAATAAATACACACACACACACATATATCCTGTTTACATATAATAGTTTATATAATTATGTATAACTTGTACACATCATTTATCTATGCACACCTCATATCATGGATTCATATAATTATATATACCGGTTATTTTATAGGAGGAAACAAGACTACGCATGTATATAGGCCAATACCAGTTATATAACCTGAAATCATATATATATAATTATACACCAAACATTGTACTGATTTTAGAGCAACAACAAATTGCTGTGCATGATTTTAAATAGCAATGGTTATCTAACTGGTGTTGGTCTACACGAGTGCAGTCTAGTCTCCGTCCTTTCTTAAGTTTGTTTTGTTTTCCCCCAGATTCTTCTGCAAAGATTCGTGACTGGCCTTAAGGCTCAAATTAGCTAATAAGTCTTACTTCGTGATTGGTTAAGAACCACCAAAAGCTGTCGAAGATGCCATGGAGATCGAGTGTGCAATTGGTTTTGATCACACAAACCCCCAAAATCAGGTCAATACAATATCTGAAGATCATCCTCAATAAACAGCTTGCAAGTATGCACCCAAACCAGTGTGTGTTCGTTTCAAAAGTCCGGTCTGCAGTAGATGCAATGAGTAAAAGTACGGAAGGATTTGAGTCACCCCTTAAGACCCAGATAGAACTACTCTACCAGAAGCACCATAAAGAACCTGATATATAGGATGGAAATAATCGGCAACCACTAACTGTTTGAATGTAGACAAGAGGCCCGTTAAACTAAGCAAGGATGGCTCGAATGGGAGTCAACCATTATCGTGTAGGTAGGGCCTGTCATGACAAATTTGGACCATTATCGTGTAGGTAGGGCCTGTCATGACAAATTTGGTCCCCCCATATTTGGGAACTTTTTCTTTATAAAAAATATGTTCCCCCTGGAACTTTTTACTTGAAAAAAAAGTTCCCTCTTGAAAAATAAAGGGCTAGGGCTGGGGCTAGGGTGGGAACAAAACTTTCAATAAGGGGGGAACAACTTTTGGGGGGGAACAAATTAAACGTTACAGGCCTCAAGTGAATACCTTACTCAGTTTTGGGGAGAAACTTCTACCAAGTTCTTATATATTAGCTTTCCTCATGCTGTGCTAGCAGAATGTTGGCACAGTTCCGTCATGCAAACTGCCTCCAACACCATTGAAAGAAGTGGTGTGACAAGTCACTGTTCCGGTATGACTTCCATGTTAAACAAAAATTCATGATAGTGTAAAATTATCTGCATTTTCGGAGCATACTCGTTGATGCAGTCCTGTAACACCATACTGCCTTGTTGTAGTGCATATGCCTGCTGTAGTTCCACAGGAATAGCCACATGAAAATACGGTCAGCTAACTAAATGTAGGGCATAGTACTTTCAATCCTCTCTGTCATTTGAATCTCCAGTAAGGCTATCGTCGGTCAAATCTGCAAATGAATCCTCACCACTACTCTCATAACAGTCAATAACATCACAGTCATCAATTTCATTCACTTGATCATCTTCCACTCCCTTCAAATTAGTTTCAAAACACTCAGAAGCATCTGCAGCCAAAAAAAATCTGTACCTTTTAAAATACCTCACTGCCATCTCCTTAGTTGATCCCATACTTAACCAACATAGCACTTTCTTAATATGTGCTGGCATGTTTGTACAAAAAAAATCCTTGTGGAAAACCATAACTTTAGTGTAGCTTCTCTTTTTTCCTTCTCAGATGTCCCATTGATGACTTTATGGATTCCTTAACTAACCCTCTCATTTTCACTTTCCCTCACTTTTCCAAGGAGTTCACCTTCACACAGATGCCTTTGGTGCTGCTGCTCTAGGTGTGCTCTTCCAGAAAAATGAACGGGCTGATAATGTTGTTGCATACTGGAACTGTTAACTTAGAAAAGTAGAGATGAATCATTCCACTACTGAGTGTGAGGTGTTAGCAGCAGCGGCTGCTATTAAGGAGTGTATCCATGCTGATATGCATTCCCATTCATGCTCACCACCGCTAAACCGCTCAGGCCTCAATGATGTTGATGGGCATCTCATGCAATGGATGATGTTTCTATCGTTCGCATTTCAGATAGACTTCAGGCCTGGTAAGGCCCATGGTGATGCAGATGTGGTTCCTCATTCCCCTAGCAGATATACTCTCAGAAAAGCTCTGTGGATGGAAATGAGGAGAAAGGTGACAAGCAGCGATGTGCCAATGGGAAGGACCCTTCTTGTGATCAGATATTATTCCCACCATGGTTATTGCACTACTTGCTGCACTGCCTGTCCTGAGAAATATGGACTCAGCACAATGGAATGAGAAAGGTTTAAAAATCATTGGCGATGGGACTGTCCAATGACACGATCCCTAAATCCACCCTTCCCATATTTAGAGGATGGCATCTGTGCATATGATCTCAATAAATGGTTACCAGCACATACAAATTGTCCACTCAGTGATAATCTGTCTTGGAACAACTCCATGATCATGCAGGACGCATGAAGTTACGGAAAACCACAAACAAGAATGAAAGAGCTGTTCTATTAGCCTGGTTATGATGAGGTAATGAGATCTACTTGAGAGAATGTGAGTAATGTCAGGACCACCCCCCCCCCCCCCTCACCCTATTGCACATCTGGGCACTATCTAGACCACAAAGCCATTCAAGAGAATATCCTATGATATAATGGGTCCCCTTCCTACCAGTGGACACGACAATAAATATTATTGTGGAAAGTTCCCAATGTGGGTGAAAGCTCTTGTTATCAGGACACCACTTCAAACACTCGGGTAACAGTGTCAGTTGACATAAGTTTCTGTCATGGTAAGGTGTCCCAATGGTCCATTCTTTGTAGTGAAGCTATTCAAACTCTGTGCAGACTTCTGGCCATGAGGTGAACTAAAACATCCGCCTATCGTTCTCAAGGAAAAGGACAAGTGGAGCAATTTAATACGACTGTGGCAACAATGCTAGCAAAGTGTGGCAAAGAAAATCAAAGGAATTAGGATAAGCACCACCTTAAAATGTTTGCAAATTATAGTCCATGAAAAAACTGGTTTATTTACATTTGACCTGATATTCAGATGAAACCACAAATTACCAGTAGCCATCATGCTAGGCTAAATTACCAGTAGCCATCATGCTAGGCTAAATTACCAGTAGCCATCATGCTAGGCTAAAATACTAATAGCCATCATGCTAGGCTATATTACCAGTAGCCATCATGCTAGGCTATATTACTAGTAGCCATCATGCTAGGCTAAATTACCAGTAGCCATCATGCTAGGCTATATTACCAGTAGCCATCATGCTAGGCTTTATTACTAGTAGCCATCATGCTAGGATAAATTACCAGTAGCCATCATGCTAGGCTATATTACCAGTAGCCATCATGCTAGGCTATATTACTAGTAGTCATCATGCTAGGCTAAATTACCAGTAGCCATCATGCTAGGCTAAAGAGTTTCAGGGCTACCCTCAGCACATCCAGTACTACATCATTAGTTGAAATATGCCCTCAGGATCACATGATTGTCACTAATTATAGCTGCCAAACAGAGATTTAAACTAGATTAGAGTTAAGCATGGGCACTGAAAATCTATTTTTCTTTCTGACAGTTGAAGTGCCTATTGGCCGATTCACAATATGATGGATGGCAATCCGCTCTATTGAATCTGTTTCCATTGCATGCATTGCGCAATCCGTTCTGCTGCATGGTTCACAAGATTTGTGTCCGTTGAGACCGCTGTGTTTGAACTTTGACCAACACAATGGACGGCACTAGCAGTGAGGAAGAGTTGATTTGATTTTGCTATTGGCTAGCAGAAAGAAGTGCAGAAAGAGGAATTACAAGCTGGAATATTTTTATAGCTGGTAATAGCTAGTTGGATAGCCACTTCTTCCAGGTACATTCTTTGGCCCTAAGATCTTTACAGCCTCTAGCTGAGGCCTGCCAGAGGTTGGGAAAGCTCCTCACTGCTTCAATAGACATCATGGAAAGAGTGTGAAGTTCAACATGTGATATGTTGTAAGATTCTAATTGATGCAAGAGTGGAATCAAATTCTACTCATGCGTTACAATCCGTTCCTATCCATTAGATCCGTAGTCCCTTACGTTACAGGGTCACAATATCAGTGCAACGGATCAGAAGAATGGAACACACGTGACATATTGACTTGCATCATATTGTGAACCAGCCTTATGCTTATGTTATACACCTAATGAAAACACTCGCGTTGTAGAGTAACATTTGCTCTATGCTATAGATAGAATTTCAGCTGTCTAGCACATTCCTGTCTGGAGCCACAACTGCAACAAATTCAGGCACTCATATTTTGAGGTTATAGCTATACAATATTGTAGCATTGAAAAAGAGCACACAGAGAGATCCATCTTTTACGTTATGTTTCAAGTTGATACAGATAAGTATGCAGAAATGGAACTCCAAAATTGTAACCACACATTATTTGCTTTAAGCCCCCTCTTAGTTTCAACAGATGAGGTGCTCTGTATGTTGATAAGTCAGGTGGAGAAGTTGGATGAAGATAACTTTACTTTCCACGTGTGAAAACTGAATGTGGAGTCAAGTATGTTGTAGATATGAAACTTGGAGTAGCTATGTTATAGCTGTATATACTACTGGTTCTGTGTTCACACCAAGAAACTATTGGGAAATATTATCATATCTCAAGTGCCAACTGTAACCAACACTCTCACCAAAGAGAAGAGAAACTTGCAGTGGGGCTTACTGCTACACAGGATCCCTGCTTATATTAATCTCATCACCCAAAAGCATCATGAAAGTACTACCCTCATTATTCTTCATTTGTCTGACCAGATCTGTCGATTCTACTGGAACTGCCTGAAATCTAATGCAATCGGCAGCCAATGATGTCACAGAAGATGATGACGGAAACATTACTGAAAATGGTAATTATACTGAACAACTTATTTAGCAAGTTCAAGAGTTCACCGAGACTTAACTTCATGAGTCATGAAGTAAGGAGCTGCACAGGGAATGAGGGAGTGCAGACTCCCCTAAGAAGGTACCAGAATCTCACCAAGAATGGACCATACCAGAATGCAAGTGCTCTTTATCATTTTGGATGGTGTGATAAGCACTCAAGGTGGACATATGCATCAACGTAGAAGAATACCATTAACACTCAAGGTGACTTATGCATCAAAGTAGAAGAATGCCATTAAACACTCGGAAGGTGGACTTATGCATCAAAGAAGAATACCATTAACACTCCAGGTGGACTTATGCATCAAAGTAGAATACCATTAACACTCAAGGTGCAGGCCACACTAGAAGTGTAAAGCTGTTTCAAGGGGAAAGGCAAAGCTTCAACCTGGAGATGTAGCTACTGAAAAATATGATAATTGTCCAGTATCCTTCACCAGCCAAACTGTAGGCAACCACTTGAAAAACAATTACACTCTTTACATGCCAACATGAACAAAATGCGTTGCTTAGAAATGGTGAAGGACTTGTGATCAAGTTACTGTGCATGATACGAGATTATTAATATTTATGTAGTTTGGGTATTTCCAATCTTTTTGGGATATAATACACACCACATGTACAAATTACTGTAACAGATAGAGCATAGATACACAGAGTACCAAATCATTCATCCAAATCTCCTGTGAGTGAGTGGATCCTGTGAGTGAGTGGACTGCCCCTAAAAATCTATAGTGCATGTGCCATGGTGAGACTTTAGGCTTGAACTAAAGTTAACCTCAGCCCAAACTATGTTGATAGCCTTCCTTATTTGTCAACAGAAATAACACACATGTATTTTAAAAGTGCGGTCATTTTGTCAGCCATCTTGGTGAGATGTTTGTCAATGAAGGTAATGCAAAATCTGTGTACCCTAAAACCATCAAAGGGCCCATTTCAAATTAGTATATTTTATCTTATATTTTCGCAGAACAATGAATTTCAGCGGCAATCAAGGGTTTCTCAAAACCCTCAAGGATACCACAGCATCATCAAGATTTGGATTCAGCACATCAAAGCTGTGGAAAACCTTCAAAATCAGACAGCAATTTTAGGTTTTCAGTCTGGCAAACAGACTGCAATGGTAGGCCTAAGGTTAGCTGTTTTGAGTAATTAAGGCTATCAGTTAATAGGCTGAAGCTACATGGATCACTTCCACACTCATGAAGAGGTTAAGCTACTAACCATGCCGGCACTTCAAACCCTAGTTTCTTAAAGACGTAAAGTTGAAAGTGGGCCACCAAAAATTAGTTCGATGAAGATGTTGGTTGTCGAGGGCAACTCTAACAGTGGCTCCAAAGTTAAGCACATCCATCACCAACTGCCTCCAGTTGTCAACCTAACTGAGCCATGTTTCAACACAGACGATCATAGCTACACATTTATTTTAAGGCAGACATGTTGGTAACTGGACCATGTTGTGTAACTGGAGAGCTATGGTCGGGAATGTGAAGTATGCATGCGCAAGTTGTCTGAAAACAAAATTGCCATGATGGCAATGGCGGCTTTCAGGAGCTTATAGGTTTCTTTTGGTAAACCCCCACAATTTTTTTTTTAATGCATAAAACCACCTCCTGGTTATGCTTATTCAGAAAATGCAGCATCTATTCCTGATAGTTGTTGGGTGCATAAAGGACAACAGAAAGACAGACACATGAGCTCTCTCTCTCTCTATATATATATATAGAACAATTAAGAGCAAGTAAAGAACTCTTCAATTGAAAAAGAAAACCAATAGAGTGTGCTCCATGTTGACGATAGTAAGTTAGAAAACTACCCCTTACCATTTAAAACCTTACCACCAATTTTAATTTGGTAAAGGGTTGCTAAACTGGGTGTGGCCAACATGGGCACAATACTTCCTTTGTTTTTTAAGAGCAAATCTGTTTGTAAGGGGAAGACGAAACAAAAAGGTGGTTTGACTTTGGCGCTCCATAGATTCTGTACACTTGACTGTATGAACTCTGTACTTACCTAGATCTATCTGTGTGCTCCTTTTGATGCTAAAATGTTTAGTAAATCATGCCAAAGTTACATGTGCACAGCCAAAGTTGGGATACCTCAAAATCTAAGACGCCTAATTCTCTGTAGGTGTGGCTCCATGAAAGTACTAGGCAGCTGTAATTACTAGCGTGTAAGTGGTGGGCCCCTCCCCTTCTCCCATTAGCACAGACATGAAGTGCAGTACTTAGGCCATGTGAATATCAATCTTCAATAGCCACATGCAACATTCTTTAGTGGCCACCCTGACTACTTAGCCACTCATGAAACAGTCATGGTGTAGAAGAGAGCTTCCTCTTAACTGCAAGTAATTGCAGCTGTCTGGCTGGCTCTTTCCAAAAAGGAACCATAATTCAGGCACTCAGATTTTGAGGTATCTCAACTTTAGCTGCATGAAACTTAGGCATGGTTATACCAAAAGAGAGTACACAGAGATATCTATATTTGAGCTACCGTATAATCTCTGATATGAACCAGTTACTATTTACTTCTGTCTACCTGCGATTACTATTGTAAGGGGCGGATACAATTAGAAAGGCAGTTATATTGATGGCAGTTGTGAAGCAGTTCAAGTGCCTATTTAGAGGACTTCTAATCGGTTGGGTGCACAGGACTGAGTATCGTTGTCTGGAAAGCAGAAAGTAAGGGTTCAATCCCAGGCTGTACCCAAACATTCCTCCCACACCCCCATTTCATTTCTCGCATATTTCCCCTCCGATCTAGTTCTCAGCTTATAAGCTAATGAGTAATTACTTGGGTGTGTCTTTATTGCTTGCCTCCATGGTTACAATTGGAGGTGTGGTTACAATTGGAGGGTGTGGTTACAATTGGAGGGAGTTCCAATTGGAGGTGTGGTTACAATTGGAGGTGTGGTCACAATTGGAGGTGTGGTCACAATTGGAGGTGTGGTTACAATTGGAGGGGCAGTCACAATTGGAGGGGTGGTTACAATTGGAGGAGTGGTTACCATTGGAGGTGTGGTTACAATTGGAGGGTGTTTACAATTGGAGGTGTGGTTACAATTGGAGGGTGGTTACAAGTGGAGGGTGTGGTTACAATTGGAGGGTGGTTACAATTGGAGGTGTGGTTACAATTGGAGGGTGGTTACAATTGGAGGTGTGGTTACAATGGGAGGGTGTGATTACAATTGGAGGGGTGGTTACAATTGGAGGGCGGTTACAATTGGAGGGTGGAGGTGTGATTACAATTGGAGGGTGTGGTTACAATTGGAGGTGTGGTTACAAATGGAGGGTGCTTACAATTGGAGGGTGGTCACAATTGGAGGGGTGGTTACAATTGGAGGGTGTGGTTACAATTGGAGGGTGTGGTTATAATTGGAGGGTTATTACAATTGGAGGGTGTGGTTATAATTGGAGGGTGTGGTTACAATTGGAGGGGCGGTTACAATTGTGTTATGTAATAATTCAGTTATCGGTGTATAATTTCTGTCAAACTCAGATGTGTCGTATGTCAAGGAGCATTTATACCTACCTCTACACCATATCTTCCTCTACACCATATCTTACCCAGTGATCAATATGTGTGATTTGAACTACATACCTGCTGCAAAACCACTCCCACCATTGCTGGGAGAATGTTGAGGAATACAACCAGCTTCAATACCAAGTCAAGGGCTATGGTGGGATAGCATTATGCATTGTGGTCATTTTTAATACCCACAAATATCATTATTTTTTTATATATATATTTTTTGCATACAATGCACATCTATTCAGCAAAAACAAAAACACTTGTTATTGCTGTTTTGGGAGTTGTAGACAAAAGAAGCGAACAGCTTTGGCAAAATTTGATCTGTTTTTGTATGTCCACAAAACATTGCCCCTTCATGTGCCATTGAATTTCTTATCCATGTTTTCAGTCTTAAAAACAACATTATATTCCTGATGAAGGCTAGAGCATCTAGTCTAAACGTCGAGAGAATACAATTTCAAATTTATTATCGAGGTTGTAACAAATACCAGCTTTCCTCTTGACATTGTTCTTGACATAGTTTATGCCGAATCTATTTTTACATATATAATGCGTTGTGGGAGGATATGTGAGTGTGGAGGGAAAAGAGAGGCTAGTTCTCCAGCATCATCTCTCAGCATCATCACCTACCATCATGTCTATAGGCTATTACTACACCTCCCATGAGAGTGGGGTGGAATAGTCATGTACCGCCTTGGGCAACTAACAGGCACAGATAAATCTCATTCACAAACCTGAGAAGCCTTTTTCACCCATGCCTTCTGGTTCCAAGTCAGAGGGTAAGCCAAGCCGTCAATTCATGCCGTAGCGCTAAGCTCATCCATCCAGTGCTTCAACAGTTTCGACTATTGGGGCCCACCTATTTAAGGCTGCACGTTCACAAGAGCACTCGCCCAGGTAAGCAAGGATTCTTCCTCGCCCCAGTCAGCCTCAGTTCAGTCAAGACTACCGCCAGTGTCACTAGAAAATGACTTCAGCCCTACTCCGCGGCCTAGGGTCGTCAAAACCGCGTAGCTACTAACCAACCGCTTGGAAATGAGCAGAATTGTAGGGGCGGCTGGATGAGAATTGAAGGAGGAAGAAGGTGGCGTTGCTGTTAGGGAAAGGTGTGGAGGGAGTAGCTAAGTGATGCAATGATGGAGGAGGTGGGTTAGCAGACCTTCAGAACCCACTGCACATTGCTGTATATCACTAATTCTGTAAAGCAATAATCTATCGTGTGTTATGTATTGGGTAGGTAAGTGGTGGCAAAAGGAGGAAGGAATTGTGTTGTATGGAGAGCTAATGGATGAACTTTGGTCCCTTCCCCTCCCCCTTCTTTGGACAGCTGACACTCTTAGCTATTATTAATATGATTGCAATTACAATTATTGTTCTGTTGAGCCGTCACTAAGTACATACCATACAAATAATACACTACTAATGAAAAAAAACATGAATTGAATTATAAAGACATTGTTTTGGGGTGGAGATGGGGGGAGGTGCCAAAGACAAGGACATGGAACCCTAGGTGCCAAACATTAAGTATTTCCTCTTCTCCCCACCATTTGAGCAAATTTCCCATTACAATTCTGTCAACACCTTCTTCACCCCTGGCTACTGATCTACCCAACATTAGGCCTACTCTCCCTTCATCATCTTCATTTCTCCATTCTACCACCCACTCCTCAGATCCTTCAATGTCCTTGACCATATCCAATAATCTTCCTCGATCACCAGCAAACTCTCCACAGTACAACACAATATCTTCCACAACACCTTCAACACTTAGCTCACATCCCGGCACGTACCACACCCACATCCGGGCACATACCACACCCAAATCCTGGCATGTACCACACCTCACCTTGTCATCCAAAAGTCCCACTGATGCTGTCCTTAACCACCTAAATCTCAGCCTCACTTCCCATATTACTGAATCCTCTCACATATCTTTCTTGTTCAAACTCACTCCTACTTCTTCCCGCCACTCTTCCTTATGAACATCCTTACACAATTCCTCCATGTCTTACTTGAGTGTACTATTTCCAACTCTTCTCCCCCCTCCCTCCCCTCCCCCCAAACTTTCTTTTCAGCTCACAAAACTCTGCCCACCAGCCTAGTCACCTAACAGTGCCACAACTTTTTTCTCTAGTCTATCTTCACTCATTCTCTGCAATCTCGAACCATTCTTTTCTTCCCTTCTCTGCTCCAGCCTCCTCCAGCCCAGGTCCCCTCTTACTGCAGCCCCTACAACTGTATTACTCCCTCCAACCAGTTTCCTTATAAGCGGTCTCTTGAATTCTTTCCAAATTCTTTCAGACCGTCTTTTTTCCTGTCCACCACATTTCAGATGCATTTGGTCCAGCTAGCAACTCCCATATCATTATGAGTTTACCTCTCTCCATCTCACATCTCTCCATTCACCCTGCTCATATAAATAATTCTTACCCTCTCTGCTTTTCTCCAAATGAACATTTCCTGTCATTCCCGTCAAACCACATACCAAGTTATTTGAAGGCTTCCACATTCTCCATTCTCTCCTCATAAATCTTCCACTCTCCTCCACTCCACTTTCACCAAGCTCTCATTGACCTACTCTTCTCATTACTTCACTTCATCACATACTTCCCAACCACATCCAACATCAATTGTAACTCTACCTGAGCTCTTGCTAATGGTACAATATCATCTGCATACACCAACCCATCACACCATGTTCTTTCCACTTTAATCCCTAACCTTTTCCCTCCAAATCCTTAGAAAACTGTCGACAAAGGACAACGCTATCTCAGTCCTGCCTCCACTTCAAACTACCTGGACCCATCTCCACCTAACAACACACTTGACTGAACTCCTTCATACAAGCACTAGCACAAATTGACAAACTATCTGGACCCATCTCCATCTAACAACACACTTGACTGAACTCCTTCACACAAGCACTAGCACAAATTGACAAACTATCTGGACCCACCTCCACCTAACAACACACTTGACTGAACTCCTTTATACAAGTATTTGCACAAATTGACAAATTCTTCCTGAACTCTCATCTTCATCCACAATCCTTCTCTCCACTCTATATCATATGCCTTGCTTACATCCAGAACTGTCACCCCGGTGACTTCATTATGTCACACATACACACACCTTAACTCTAGCAACTGGTTAGCACATCCACCCTGACCCCTGACGGTATATGTTTCTCTGTAAACTTACTGACTACCTGCCGAAATGCTTGCCATCACTTTTGCCACAACTCCCTAGAGCTATCCCCCTGTAATTACCAGCCACCTCCTCATCCCAAGCTTTAAAGAGAGGCAAAATATAACTTATCTCCAAACACCAGGACACTCCTCACCAAATTAACTAGCGAACATAACACTTCCACCATCCTATTCCCACCATACTTCAACATCTCATCAATTATGCCATCAGGACCAGGAGCCTTGCCCCTTCACAATATTATACATCTCCTGGAATCCAACCTGCTACCATCCAGTTCACTTCTTTATCTTTAGACTTAAGGTTGTTAATTAGAACATCCTCCCCTGACCTGGACACACTTCCTAATCCTTCCCAATGCTTGGCTAAAAGCTCCAATAAATCCTTCCTCTTCTCCACTACAACCCCATTTTTTCTATTACTCTCTCAATTTGACAGCTTCTTCTTTCCCTTGAAGTCCATCCAAAATAACTTACAGCTAGTCCTTCGTTGCTCTTTAACCTCTCCACAAATCTTCTTGCTTTCTAGCCCATTGCCACCCCTATCTCTAAGCTTCGTACAGGATACTTGTCATGCTTGGATGGCTACTTCAATCTCACGAGACCGCCAGCCCTTAGATCTGTCTGTTTCCTCCAATTAGCCTATTCTCACGGATACACCATATTAAATTGTGATCTGATCTGATCCTAGATTAAGTTCTCCACTCTCTTCACCATCTATCCATAATAACCCCCTGTGACATCAAGGTATAACTACCTCCATCCTCTCATCTCCTAGTCTCGCTAGCTGACTCTCTAACAGCATGAGTGAGCATGTTAGACGAGAGAGGCTGGTCAATTATCCATACAGTGTTTTGTTCTGGGTTGCCATGATTTTCGTGGCACATTTGCTGCATGAATATTACCAGGTCATGTGACTAGCAGGAGTGGCACTACGTGGAGATATGGGGTGGAGGAAGCTGGAGGAAAAGAGGGAAGAGGTGAAGGTTTTGTTTGGTAAGAGATTAGAGGTGTTGAAAAGAGCCGATTGGTTGTAAGAGAGGATGGAGGAATCGGATGGTGGGAATAATGAGATCTTGAGGAGAAAATACAATGAGGTTGGGTCAGTACGCAAGTGGAAAGGTGAGAAATGAGAAGGATTGGGAGGAGGAAATAAATGACAAGAGTACGCTGAAGTTTTATAAATTGGCAAAGAATGATGCAGGGGTGGAGAGGTATGTGAGGTCCATGCATAGTCAGGAAGGTGTGCGGTTGCAATTTAGACTGAAAACTGCATCAGCTGGGTTATTAGAGGATAAGAAGAGATGTGGGAATACTAGGATAAGAGGTTTATCAGGGATCGTCTGGTACTGGTGCACAGAATTGTAGGGGCTGGATAAATATAGAAGAGTGAGTAAGGATGGAAAGGTGGCATTGCTGTTGGGGAAAGGTGTGGAGTGAGTGAGTGATGCAGTGGGGTGGGCGAGTGTGTTATGCATGTATATACGCTGCGAAGTTCGAATTTCACAGGTGAATTCCTTTCAATTTTCCCATTGCTTACAGAGAGAGCTTCCATCCATTTGGACAAGGGATAACAACTGAACTGACACATAAAAAATTATTACATATATATATATAATATATACCTTGACTGCATCTGCTACTACTTACTGTTGTGTTGGTGTTGGTGGTGTTGTTGTGGTGTTGTTGGTGTGGTTGTTGGTGTTGTTGTTGTTGGTGTTGTTGTGGTGTTGTTGGTGTTGGTGTTGTTGGTATTGTTGGTGTTGGTAGTGTTGGTTTTGTCGGTGTTGGTGTTGTTGGTATTGGTGTTGTTAGTGGTGTTTGTGTTGTTGGTGTTGTTGTTTGTGTCGTTGGTGTTGATGTTGTTGGTGGTATTGGTGTTGTTGGTGTCGATGTTGTTGGTGTTGTTGATGTTGGTGTTGTTGATGTTGTTGGTGTTGTTGGTGTAGAAGAATACCATTAGCACTCAAGGTGACTTATGCATTAAAGTAGAAGAAATTCAAGGTGGACTTATGCATCAAAGAAGAATCCATTAACACTCAAGGTGCAGGCCACACTAGAAGTGTAAAGCAGGCAAAGCTTCAACCTGGAGATGTAGCTACTGAAAAATATGATAATTGTCCAGTATCCTTCACCAGCCAAACTGTAGGCAACCACTTGAAAAACAATTACACTCTTTACATGCCAACATGAACAAAATGCGTTGCTTAGAAATGGTGAAGGACTTGTGATCAAGTTACTTTGCATGATATGAGATTATTAATATTTATGTAGTTCGTGTATTTCCAATCTTTTTGGGATATAATACACGCCACATGTACAAGAATTACTGTAACAGATAGAGCATAGATACACAGAGTACCAAATCATTCATCCAAATCTCCTGTGAGTGAGTGGATCCTGTGAGTGAGTGGACTGCCCCTAAAAACCTCTAGTGCATGTGCCATGGTGAGACTTTAGGCTTGAACTAAAGTTACCCTCAGCCCAAACTGTGTTGAGAGCCTTCCTTATTTTGAGGTTACTATGTTAACAGAAATAACACGGCATGTGTTATGTATTTTAAAAGTGCGGTCATTTTGTCAGCCATCTTGGTGAGATGTTTGTCAATGAAGGTAATGCAAAATCTGTGCACCCTATGCACCCTAAAACCATCAAAGGGCCCATTTCAAATTAGTATATTTTATCTTATATTTTCGCAGAACAATGAATTTCAGCGGCAATCATGGGTTTCTCAAAACCCTCAAGAATACCACAGCGTCATCAAGATTTGGATTCAGCACATCAAAGCTGTGTCAAAATCAGACAGCAATTTTAGGTTTTTAGTCTGGCAACCAGACTGCAATGGCAGGCCTAAGGTTAGCTGTTTTGAATAATACTATCAGTTAATAGGCTGAAGCTACATGGATCACTTCCACACTCATGAAGAGGTTAAGGTGGGACTAATCCATTAGTTAAAAAAAAAAAACTTTTGTTATAGATATTTATTCATTCTATAGTATAGTTCATGTAGTATTTCTATTTCAAGTTTCAGAGCATTTGAATGCTTCACTGCAAAGTTATACACACTTTTTTGATTACTTTGATCTTTGAGTTTGATTACTTTGATCTTTGAGTTTGATTACTTTTTATTAGTTTAAGGGTTCAGTCTTAGTTTAAGGTGTAAGTTCGAGTCTTACACCCATTTTGGGGGTAATGGGGTGGCTGAGGGGTATGGCGTGCTAAGCCAGTAATTTGTAAGTTCGAGTCTTACACCCATTTTGGGGGCATAGTAATGGGGTGGCTGAGTAAACTAACGCAGGCTGCTTAAATACTAATTTTATAATAAAGACATAAGTAAAATACTAATTTTATAATAAAGACATAAGTAAAATACTAATTTTATAATAAAGGCATAAGTTAAATACTAAAGGTATAATAATCCCCCGGCAAGATTAATATATAAGAGACCCCCGTTAATAATTTAAATATATTAGACCGAGATGGAATCGAACCAACTTCTATATTGTTATGAGCAATATGCTTTACCTTTAAGCTACCAGTCTACACAGAATTGATCAATAAATTAGTATTTAGATTTTAGTAATCTTCTGCAATAAAATAAATTTTCACATAAACCCTATGACAACGTCTTATTCTCAGACGATCTTCAGAAACATCTAATGATATTTTCCTTCTCCCTTTAGATGCCTTCAGGGATTAAAACTAGAGCTTCCACCCTCTGATTTATACTATCGTAGCTAACCAACAATAAATTTGAGCCTAAATAATTGGTTCACCAGCGGATATCTTTTGTCCATGCTATTGACTACATAAATTCGAAGTTACGAACCTGAAAGGAAGATAGAGAACATAATAATGTACTTTTTTCAAGAGCCGTTATCTCAAAATGAGTTATTTCAAGTTTGTGTGCACATAACTGGGCCATGCTTTGTCCTATATCAACTTTTAATATATCATTTGAAAGCTCTTTTCATACTCTTTCATTTGAATAGAAAGAATCTACTAAAAAAATATCTATGGGAGAGATATTAGCCCTGGAATGTTGCTAATCATGAGCAAATTACTGACCTTTCTTAAAAATCCATTTTACAAGTTATGATGTTTTCATCTATTCTAAATGCATGTCTGTGGGTTCGCTGTCAAAATTGTAAGTGGTTATGTCACACAGGTGTTGAGTAAAGTGCAATAATGTGAAATCACCTTGGTGTCCACAACTGCTCACAACTCTGACCAGGATGGTGCTAAGTCAAAACTAAATATACCATTGGAAAGCTCTCTGAATGTGCAGCATTTTGGTACTAATTTCAACATCATAGTATATAGAGAAAAAAAGTTATGAACGAATTAAAAAAAATGTCCCAGAAATGGATTAGTCCCGCCTTAAGCTACTAACCATGCCGGCACTTCAAACCATAGTTTCTTAAAGACGTAAAGTTGAAAGTGGGCCACCAAAAATTCGCTCGATGAAGATGTTGGTTGTCGAGGGCAACTCTAATAGTGGCTCCAAAGTTAAGCACATCCATCACAGACTGCCTCCAGTTGTCAACCTAACTGAGTCATGTTTCAACACAGACTATCATAGCTACACATTTATTTTAAGGCAGACATGTTGGTAACTGCACCATGTTGTGTAACTGGAGAGCTATGGTCGGGAATGTGAAGTATGCATGCACAAGTTATCTGAAAACAAAATGGTCATGATGGCAATGGCGGCAGCTTATAGGTTTCTTTTGGTAAACCCCCCCCCCCCCCCCCCCAATTTTTTTTAAATGCATAAAACCACCTCTTGGTTATGCTTCTTCAGAAAATGCAGCATCTATTCCTGATAGTTGTTGGGTGCATAGAGGACAACAGAAAGACAGACACATGAGCTCTCTCTCTCTCTCTATATATATAGAAGAATTAAGAGCAAGTAAAGAACTCTTCAATTGAAAATAGAGTGTGCTCCATGTTGATGATAAGTTGGAAAACTACCCCTTACCATTTAAAACCTTACCACCAATTTTTATTTGGTTCCTAGAACCTCAGCAGCAACTAAGTTAGTTGCCATTATTGGTGAAGTTTCCTCTCATAATGATGTAAAGGGTTGCTAAACTGGGTGTGGCCAACATGGGAACAATAGTTACCTTTCTTTTTTAAGAGTTTGTAAGGGGAGGACGAAACAAAAAGGTGGTTTGATTTGGCGCTCCATAGATTCTGTACACTTGACTGTATGAACTCTGTACTTACCTAGTGCTCCTTTTGATGTTTAGTAAATCATGCCAAAGTTACATGTCGCACAGCCAAAGTTGGGATACCTCAAAATCTAAGCCGCCTAATTCTCTGTAGGTGTGGCTCCATGAAAGTACTAGGCAGCTGTAATTACTAGCGTGTAAGTGGTGGGCCCCTCCCCCTCTCCCATTTCCCATTAGCACAGACATTAAGTGCAGTACTTAGCCTGCAGAGGCCATGTGAATATCAATCTTCAATAGCCACATGCAACATTCTTTAGTGGCCACCCTGACTACTTAGCCACTCATGAAACAGTCATGGTGTAGAATAGAGCTTCCTCTTAACTGCAAGTAATTGCAGCTGTCTGGCTGGCTCTTTCCAAAAAGGAACCAGAATTCAGGCACTCAGATTTTGAGGTATCTCAACTTTAGCTGCATGTAACTTAGGCATGGTTATACCAAAAGAGAGTACACAGAGAGATCTATATTTGAGCTACCGTATAATCTCTGATATGAACCAGTTACTATTTACTTCTGTCTACCTGCGATTACTATTGTAAGGGGCGGATACAATTAGAAATGCAGTTATATTGATGGCAGTTGTGAAGCAGTTCAAGTGCCTATTTAGAGGACTTCTAATCGGTTGGGTGCACAGGACTGAGTATCGTTGTCTGGAAAGCAGAAAGTAAGGGTTCAATCCCAGGCTGTACCCATACATTCCTCCCACACCCCCATTTCATTTCTCGCATATTTCCCCTCCGATCTAGTTCTCAGCTTATAAGCTAATGAGTAATTACTTGGGCGTGTCTTTATTGTTTGCCTCCATGGTTACAATTGGAGGTGTGGTTACAATTAGAGGGATGTTACAATTAGAGGGTGTGGTTACAATTAGAGGTTTGGTTACAATTGTAGGGTGTGGTTACAATTGGAGGTGTGGTTACAATTGGAGGGGGGTTACAATTGGAGGGGCGGTTACAATTGGAGGGTGGTTACAATTGGAGGTGTGGTTACAATTGGAGGGGCGGTCACAATTGGAGGGGCGGTCACAATTGGAGGTGTGGTTACAATTGGAGGTGTGGTTACAATTGGAGGTGTGGTTACAATTGGAGGGGTGGTTACAATTGTGTTATGTAATAATTCAGTTATCGGTGTATAATTTCTGTCAAACTCAGATGTGTCGTATGTCAAGGAGCATTTATACCTACCTCTACACAATATCTTACCCAGTGATCAATATGTGTGATTTGAACTACATACCTGCTGCAAAACCACTCCCACCATTGCTGGGAGAATGTGAGGAATACAACCAGCTTCAATACCAAGTCAAGGGCTATGGTGGGATAGCATTATGCATTGTGGTCATTTTTAATACAATGTATTAACCACAAATATCATTATTATTATTGATTTTTTTGTGTGCATTTTTTTGTGTGCATAGAATGCACATCTATTGCTTACCCTTCAGCAAAAACAAAAACACTTGTCATTGCTGTTTGACAACTGCTGTTTGACAATATATATATATATATACATATATACATATCAGGGTTTCATACATATACATATATACATATCAGGGTTTCATACAGGGGGGAGGGACCTGGGATGTCCCCCCCCCAGCCAGAGTCCCCCCCCCCCCCCCAGGATTTTCAAAAATTACATAGTATAGCGTGCTAAAAGTGGGCGATGCTAAGCTGGATACCCCCGACCAAAAACCTGTATGAAACCCTGCATATTTATGGCTATAAGTAGCTTGGGTGTTGTAGACAAAGAAGCAAACGGCATTGGCAAAATTTGATCTGTTTTTGTATGTCCACAAAACATTGCCACTTCATGTGCCATTGAATTTCTTATCTATGTTTTCCGTCTTAAAAACAGCTAGATCATCTAGTCTAAACGTCGAGAGAATACAATTTCAAATTGATTATCGAGGTTGTAACAAATACCAGCTTTCCTCTTGACATTGTTTATGCCGAATCATAAATCTATATTTTACATATATAATGCGTTGTGGGAGGATATGTGAGTGAGGAGGGGCTAGTTCTCCAGCATCATCACCTACCATCATGTCTATAGGCTATTACTACACCCCCCCTGAGAGTGGGGTGGAATAGTCATGTACCGCCATGGGCAACTAACAGGCACAGCTAAATCTCATTCACAAACCTGAGAAGCCTTTTTCACCCATGCCTTCGGGTTCCAAGTCAGAGGCTAAGCCAAGCCTGCCGTAGCGCTAAGCTCATCCATCCAGTGCTTAACAGTTTCGACTATTGGGGCCCACCTATTTAAGGCTCCAAGTTCACAAGAGGACTCTCCCAGGTAAGCAAGGATTCTTCCTCGCCCGAGTCAGCCTCAGTTGATCAGTCACTCAAGACTACCGCCTGTAGAAAATGACTTCAGCTCTACTCCGCGGCCTAGGGTCGTCAAAACCGTGTAGCTACTCTTGGAAATGAGCAGAATTGTAGGGGCTGGATGAATTAAAGGAAGAAGGTGGCGTTGCTTTTGGGGAAAGGTGTGGAGGGAGTAGCTAAGTGATGCAATGATGGAGGAGGTGGGTTAGCAGACCTTCAGAACCCACTGCACATTGCAAATTCTGTAAAGCATCTATCTATCTATCTAGTGTGTTATGTATTGGGTAGGTAAGTGGTAGCAAAAGTAGGAAGGAATTGTGTTGTATGGAGAGCTAATGGGTGAACTTTGGTCCCTTCCCCTCCCCCCTCTTTGGACAGCTGACACTCTAATTTCCCATTACAATTCTGTCAACACCTCTTCTTCATCCCTGGCTACTGATCTACCCAACATTAGGCCTACTCTCCCTTCATCATCTTCATTTCTCAATTCTACCACCCACTCCTCAGATCCTTCAATGTCCTCGACCATATCCAATAATCTTCCTCGATCACCAGCAAACTCTCCACAGTACAACACAATATCTTCCACAACACCTTCAACACATAGCTCACATCCCGGCACGTACGGTCCAGGGGTGTATTTAGGGGGGGCGGGGGGGGGGGGGGGCATTCGCCCCCCCCTTGTATCATTCTCGCCCCCCCCCTTGAAATTAGAGATTTTTTTAAAAATAATGTCAAGAAAGGTGTAATACAAGAAAGGTGTAATAAGCTTATGATATCAGGTTCAAATGATAGGAATGTCAAACTGAGGTTCTTCTTGGTTTTCTCTGCCATACGTCCACAATCTCTTCAAGGTCGCTCTCAGAGAGTACTTCTGGTGCCTCTATAGCAATCCTCATAAGGTGAGAAAGGCTGCAGTCACTTATTAGAGAATTACGCAAACGAGTCTTGATCATCTTCATCTGTGAGAAGCTTCTCTCCACAGAAGCAGTAGAAACTGGAATCGATAAGCAGATGGAGGCAATCTTGTGCAAATTGGGAAACATGGCCTTGAGCATGTCGTTTGAAACAAGTTCTTTCAGCTGTGATGCAGTAGTATCCCGTGGTTGCTTGACTAACAGCTGGCGGAATGTTTTCCACTCTGTAAGTATTTCAGTGGAAATCATGGCTGTCTTCACTGTTTCTTCTCCATCCAATGTTTCTGCATCTCTATCTTCTCCGTAGTGAGCAATCAGTTTCTCAACAGACGTGTCTCCATAAGTGGGAAAAGATACTGAATCTGGTTTTGGAACTTTCCGTGGATCGAATATAGACAATGCTGATACAACAGCGTTGGATGAAGAAAATCGGCTTGTTATGTTGGCCTTTAAATCAGCAACAAAAGGCTTACCAACAACATTCTGGAACGAAAGTATTTTATCAGCGTCAATAGACACCTTTGTAGATGACTTCAAGTCTTCAACATTTTCAAGAAGCTCCAACACCCAGTTCGCTCCAGGCAAAACTGCATCATCCAAGGATTTAACAGTAGCATCAACAAGGAATGATATCAACGAGAGGTCAAGCTGCTCTGCCTGAAGTGCTTTGCTGAGCTTGGCTACTTGTGGTAGAGTGAAATCAAGCAAATATATAGCTGCAATCGTAGACAATTTGCAGAGGGCACCATGGATTCCAAGAGCTTCTGGCTCGTGGGACGTCTCGTAGATGTTCCCAATGGTGATTACAATTGCAGAATAACTTGCTTTGACAGCTTTGACACACCTTTCATGTGCCAGCCAGCGTGTGTCAGATGGCTTGATCACTTTCATTTCTGGAAGTTCAAGAACGTGCTGTACCTCCTTCAGACACTCTGCTCTCTTGGGGGAATTGCGAAAATGCTTCCAAAGAGTAGTCAATGTTCTGTAAACATGAGCAATTCCAGGAGTTTTATTGGCAGCTTGCACACAAGCCAACTGCAGTAAGTGACAGTGGCAGTGTATAAACAGAGCGTGAGGAGTATGTTTCTTGATACGTGCCTGAACCCCGGTCTTTCGTCCAGAAAAAGTTGCAGCTCCATCAAATCCCAATCCAACTATTTTTCCGACTTGTAGACCTTTCTTCTTTAAACAATCGATGAGATTAGAATAGATGGTCTCTGCATCAGCCTTCTTCAATGGAATAAGCTCCAGAAAGCACTCTACTGGTACACCATCTTCCTCCCAGCGGCAAAACACAGACAATTCTTCTACGTTGGTGACATCTGTGCACTCATCTGCCATGAGGCTGTACATAGGTGCCTTTTGAAGTCGCTTCAGAATCGACTCCTCCACCCATGTCCCCAATGATTCGATGAATTCAACCACAGCCACTCTTGATGTGTACACAGCATTTCTTGGTGCAGTTTCTAAGAATTGCTTCAAATGTTGGCTGCCACATCGAACCACCACGTCAACCAGCTTCTCAAATTTTGTCGAATGTGCAACTTGTTCTTTCGTAAGAAAATGAGTGAGTAGGATCAGGCACTTCACTGCAGCTCTGTTCTGAGCTCTTTTGCGAGCTAAAACATTCTGGAGTTGCTGTACAACTGTTCCACCTTTGGCTGCTCCTTTAGCTGCAAAAAGAGCTTGAGTTGCATGGATATGGAAGTCACTTCTCGCATGAGCTTTCATTTTTTCAACAGCTTTCTTCCAATTTCTGCAAGGTTGTGTGACCCACACTCCTCCAGTACGCTGCAGACCAGATTGCTTGCAAACCTTGCAAAAGGCACCATCGCTATAATAGAGCCAACTGAAATCTTTCTCCCAGCTCTTAGAGTATTTTCTCTTCGTGGATACAGAAGAGCGGTGTTTGTTTTGCTTGCTTTTCTTTGAAGGTGGAGGACTAAGGCTAGGACTAGATGCCTCGACATGCTCAGAGCTATCTGTTCTGCTATCTTCGCTATCGCTGCTATTAGCATGAGAAGAGGCTTGAGAAGTACTTGCAAAGTATGAGCGAATATCCATATTAATATGAAGAGAAATCAGCTAGTAAGGTTTCTTTTATAGAGACTTTAAGACCATGACATAATGGACTGAGTTAAAAATACTGAGAGAGAGTGGGAAAGAAGGAGGGAACTGAAGAAGTGATAAACCTACAAAGGAGAACACGTGGTGGTGTGTGATGACTTTAAGACCATGACATAATGGACTGAGTTAAAAATACTGAGAGAGAGTGGGAAAGAAGGAGGGAACTGAAGAAGTGACAAACCTACAAAGGAGAGCACGTGGTGGTGTGTGATGTCATCGTGTCATGACACATGCTCTCCTTTTTCCAAGCAGCTACAATATCATGAGAAATATATACAGTCTAGCCATAGTTCGGTATAGCATAATGCCATTGGTAGTCAGTCAAAATAGCTATCCTCAGACATTGTAAAAGCAAAAAAAAATATGGGGGGATCTTCCCCCCAGACCCCCCTTTTACGACTTATGAACATGTTAAGAAAATATTAACAAAAATTAGGGCACCAAGTGACCAACCATTTCCACCCCCCCCCCCCTAGAGAACTAGAGAAAAATTGTGTATGAAACCTGTTGTCCATGATTTTGTAAGAAAATGCATGGAATGCAACATAATTCGATTTCACAAAAGCCCACCTCCATTATACGAGTGACAAGTGACTATATCTAATCTATATATGCTGATTGCCGTAGCATGCAACTTCAGCAAATATTTAAGATGGAATGTTGTACTAAAGATTTTAGAAAAAGTGCATGCCATCATAAGTAGCAGCTATATATACAGTTAGTACTGCAAAAATACCTGTGGGTAAAACACTTTCGTACTCCACGCGGAAGCCCAGGGTGCACGTCCCCTTTCCGCACCATCCAGGCTCTCCGCCCCCCCTTATTTTTCCATATCTCAAGTTCGCCCCCCCTTGGCAAAATTTCTGTATACAACCCTGGTACCACACCCACATCCCAGCACATACCACACCTCACCTTGTCATCCAAAAGTCCCACTGATGCCGTCCTTAACCACCTAAATCTCAGCCTCACTTCCCATATTACTGAATCCTCACATATCTTTCTTGTTCAAACTCACTCCCACCCACTTCTTCCCGCCACTCTTCCTTATGAACATCCTTACACAATTCCTCCATGTCTTACTTGAGTGTACTATTTCCAAATCTTCTCCCCCCCCCCACAAAACTTTCTTTTCAGCTCACAAAACTCTGCCCACCAACCTAATCACCTAACAGTGCCACAACTTTTTTCTCTAGTCTATCTTCACTCATTCTCTGCAATCTCGAACCATTCTTTTCTTCCCTTCTCTGCTCCAGCCTCCTCCACAGCCCAGGTTCCCCTGCAATTTTCCTTATAAGCGGTCTCTTGAATTCTTTAATTCTTGCAGACTTGTCTTTTTTCCTGTCCACCACATTTCAGATGCATATGGTCCAGCTAGCAACTCCCATATCATTATGAGTTTACCTCTCTCCATCTCACATCTCTCCATTCACCCTGCTCATATAAATAATTCTTGCCCTCTCTGCTTTTCTCCTCATCTTCTCCAAATGAACATTTCCTCTCATCCCCGTCAAACCACATACCAAGTTATTTGAAGGCTTCCCCATTCTCCATTCTCTCCTCATAAATCTTCCACTCTCCTCCACTCCACTTTCACCAAGCTCTCATTGACCTACTCTTCTCATTACTTCACTTCATCACATACTTCCCAACCACATCCAACATCAATTGTAACTCTACCTGAGCTCTTGCTAACGGTACAAATCATCTGCATATACCAACCCATCACACCATGTTCTTTCCACTTTAATCCCTAACCTTCCTTTTTCCTCCAAATCCTTAGAAAACTGTTGACAAAGGACAACGCTATCTCAGTCCTGCCTCCACTTCAAACTACCTGGACCCATCTCCACCTAACAACACACTTGACTGAACTCCTTCATACAAGCACTAGCACAAATTGACAAACTATCTGGACCCATCTCCATCTAACAACACACTTGACTGAACCCCTTCATACAAATTCTTCCTGAACTCTCATCTTCATCCACAATCCTTCTCTCCACTCTATATCATATGCCTTGCTTACATCCAGAACTGTCACCCCGGTGACTTCATTATGTCACACACACACACACCTTAACTCTAGCAACTGGCTAGCACATCCACCCTGACCCCTGTTGGTATATGTTTATCTGTAAACTTACTGACTACCTGCCGAAATGCTTGCCATCACTTTTGCCACAACTCCTCAGAGCTATCCCCCTGTAATTACCAGCCAACTCCTCATCCCAAGCTTTAAAGAGAGGCAAAATATAACTTATCTCCAAACACCAGGAGACTCCTCACCAAATTAACTAGAGAACATAACACTTCCACCATCCTATTCCCACCATACTTCAACATCTCATCATCAATTATGCAGGAGCCTTGCCCCTTCACAATATAATTATTATACATCTCCTGGAATCCAACCCGCTGCACCATCCAGTTCACTTCTTTAGCTTTAGACTTAAGGTTGTTAATTAGAACATCCTCCCCTGACCTGGATACACTTCCTAATCCTTCCCAATGCTTGGCTAAAAGCTCCAATAAATCCTTCCTCTTCTCCACTACAACCCCATTTTTTCTATTACTCTCTCAATCTGACAGCTTCTTCTTTCCCTTGAAGTCCATCCAAAATAACTTGCAGCTAGTCCCTCGTTGCTCTTTAACCTCTCCGCAAATCTTCTTGCTTTCTAGCCCATTGCCACCCCTATCTCTAAGCTTCCTACAGGATACTTGTCATGCTTGGATGGCTACTTCAATCTCACGAGCCCTTAGATCTGTCTGTTAATTTCTTCCCCCCTATACCCAACTCAGCCACCCAAAGCACAATGTGTCTCCACAGTTCCCAAATTTATTATACAGCTTCTCTGTCCTTTCCCATCCACAGTACTGCCACACATGCCTTCCATCCTATGAAGCCCTCAATCTCTACTTGTTGGTCTTCTTCTCATTCGATCTTATCCATTGAAATCTTGGAGCACTTGTTCTTTCCTCCAATTAGCCTATTCTCACGGACACACCATATTAAATTGTGATCTGATCTGATCCTAGATTAAGTTCTCCACTCTCTTCACCATCTATCCATAATAACCCCCTGTGACATCAAGGTATAACTACGAGTAGTACCTCCATCCTCTCATCTCCTAGTCTCGCTAGCTGACTCTCTAACAGCATGAGTGAGCA
Source organism: Cladorhizidae sp. MBARI D1340-BT2 (assembly GCA_028752905.1). Lineage (NCBI taxonomy): Eukaryota > Metazoa > Porifera > Demospongiae > Poecilosclerida > Cladorhizidae > Cladorhizidae sp. MBARI D1340-BT2. Next base: position 36,278,369 of record JAQNBH010000013.1, on the reverse strand, counting down.
TATTAGAAGAGTGGCTGGTCAATATCCATAGAGTGTTTTGTTCTGGGTTGCCATGATTTTCGTGGCACATTTGCTGCAGGAATTTTTTTTTTAAACGCGAAATTAAATTTAAAACTCCAATTACCAGGTCATGTGACTAGCAGGAGTGGCACTACGTGGAGATATGGGGTGGAGGAAGCTGGAGGAAAGGAGGGAAGAGGTGAAGGTTTTGTTTGGTAAGAGATTAGAGGTGTTGAAACAGAGCCGATTGGTTGTAAGAGAGGATGGAGGAATCGGATGGTCGGAAGAATATGAGATCTTGAGGAGAAAATACAATGAGGTTGGGTCAGTGCGCAAGTGGAAGGGGAAAGTGAAGGTGAGAAATGAGAAGGATTAGGAGGAGGAAATAACTTTGGAGGAGGAAATAAACGACAAGAGTACGCTGAAGTTTTATAAATTGGCAAAGAATGATGCAGGGTAGGAGAGGTATGTGAGGTCCATGCATGGTCAGGAAGGTGTGCGGTTGCAATTTAGACTGAAAACTGCATCAGCTGGGTTATTAGAGGATAAGAAGAGATGTGGGAATACTAGGATAAGAGGTTTATCAGGGATCGTCTGGTACTGGTGGATGAGATGCACAGAATTGTAGGGGCTGGATAAATATAGAAGAGTGGGTAAGGATGGAAAGGTGGCATTGCTGTTGGGGAAAGGTGTGGAGTGAGTGAGTGATACAGTGGGGTGGGTGAGTGTGTTTATGCATTGGGTAGGTGTCAGGTCCCAGCAGCCCTGACTGGTTGAAGACAGCCCTGAGAAACTGGGAACATCAAACAATAAGAAGCCCTAATGGCTAATATTAATAAACATGCTACAATGACTTGTTCATCACATCACAATAGACTCATAAACACATATCTTCTAATCACATCACAATATACTCATCAACACCTATTCATCTTCTAATCACTTCACAATTGTCTATACATTCATCATCTTTCTTGTAGGGGCGGGATTGCAAGGGTATTTAAATCTCTCTGCAATCCCAACTCAGGAGTTCCCTTCTGCTACTGCATTTCAGTCTACTTGTGTTTAGTTTGTCTTGCTTAAAGTTAACTTAAGGCCTAAGAACCTTACTGTTTAGCTTGTGATAGGATTGAGAGGGAACTCTGGTGGCAGCATTACCGGAGAACAATACCTGCTGTAGAGTATAGTGGGTATACTGTTCTCATTGTTGTGCCTCGGTGGCTGGGGCATTAACATCTGGTGGCAGTGGTGTTAGACTTGGACATCGACTATTGATAAGAGAACTCTCATCACAGAAAGAGCTTCAGCTAGTGGTTGGCAAAGTTCTTGTGGTTGTTGACTTGCTAGCGCGTATTTCGCGTGTTATATTGCTATATTGTTGCATATTGTTGTGTTGTTGCAATATTGTTGCATACTTCTGTTAATATATTGCTGCATTGATAGTGCGCGCTGATTATTTTAGTGGAATGGAGGACAATGAGTCTGGAGCATTAGGTCACCGGCCTATCACCAGAAGCCAAGACAAACAACCTTCGGGACTGACAGAATCGTGGCAAATGATACTGGAGTTCACGGAGAGGAGAGATGAGAGCAGGAGACAAGAAGAATTTGAACGGGAGGAACGAAGAGAACGGCAGCAAGAGGAGCAGGAAACCAGGAGGAGACTGGAGATGGTCAACAATTATAGGTTTCTTTTGGTAAACCCACCCCCTCCCAAATAATTTAATGCATAAAACCACCTCCTGGTTATGCTTATTCAGAAAATGCAGCATCTATTCCTGATAGTTGTTGGGTGCATAGAGGACAACAGAAAGACAGACACATGAGCTCTCTCTCTCTCTATATATATATATAGAAGAATTAAGAGCAAGTAAAGAACTCTTCAATTGAAAAAGAAAACCAATAGAGTGTGCTCCATGTTGATGATAATAAGTTAGAAAACTACCCCTTACCATTTAAAACCTTATCACCAATTTTAATTTGGTAAAGGGTTGCTAAACTGGGTGTGGCCAACATGGGAACAATAGTTACCTTTCTTTTTTAAGAGTTTGTAAGGGGAGGATGAAACAAAAAGGTGGTTTGACTTTGGCGCTCCATAGATTCTGTACACTTGACTGTATGAACTCTAGATCTATCTGTGTGATGCTAAAATGATTAGTAAATCATGCCAAAGTTACATGTGCACAGCCAAAGTTGGGATACCTCAAAATCTAAGACGCCTAATTCTCTGTAGGTGTGGCTCCATGAAAGTACTAGGCAGCTAGCGTGTAAGTGGTGGGCCCCTCCCCCTCTCCCATTTCCCATTAGCACAGACATTAAGTGCAGTACTTAGCCTGCAGAGGCCATGTGAATATCAATCTTCAATAGCCACATGCAACATTCTTTAGTGGCCACCCTGACTACTTAGCCACTCATGAAACAGTCATGGTGCAGAATAGAGCTTCCTCTTAACTGCAAGTAATTGCAGCTGTCTGGCTGGCTCTTTCCAGAAAACCAGAATTCAGGCACTCAGATTTTGAGGTATCTCAACTTTAGCTGCATGAAACTTAGGCATGGTTATACCAAAAGAGAGTACACAGAGATCTATATTTGAGCTACCGTATAATCTCTGATATGAACCAGTTACTATTTACTTCTGTCTACCTGCGATTACTATTGTAAGGGGCGGATACAATTAGAAGGGCAGTTATATTGATGGCAGTTGTGAAGCAGTTCAAGTGCCTATTTAGAGGACTTCTAATCGGTTGGGTGCACAGGACTGAGTATCATTGTCTGGAAAGCAGAAAGTAAGGGTTCAATCCCAGGCTGTACCCAAACATTCCTCCCACACCCCCATTTCATTTCTCGCATATTTCCCCTCCTCTCTATAAGCTAATGAGTAATTACTTGGGCGTGTCTTATTGCTTGCCTCCATGGTTACAATTGGAGGTGTGGTTACAATTGGAGGTGTGGTCATAATTGGAGGTGTGGTTACAATTGGAGGTGTGGTTACAATTTGAGGGGTTGTTACAATTGGAGGGTTGGTTACAATTAGAGGGGTGGTTACAATTGGAGGGTGGTTACAGTTGGAGGCGTGGTCACAATTGGAGGCGTGGTTACAATTGGAGGGGCGGTCACAATTGGAGGTGTGGTTACAATTGGAGGGTGGTTACAATAGGAGGCGTGGTTACAATTGGAGGTGTGGTTACAATTGGAGGGTGTGGTTACAATTGGAGGGGATGTTACAATTGTGTTATGTAATAATGTGTATAATTTCTGTCAAACTCAGATGTGTCGTAGCATTTATACCTACCTACCTCTACACCATATCTTACCCAGTGATCAATATGTGTGATTTGAACTACATACCTGCTGCAAAACCACTCCCACCATTGCTGGGGGACTACAACCAGCTTCAATACCAATGGTGGGATAGCATTATGCATTGTGGTCATTTTTTAGTATTAACCACAAATATCATTATTATTATAATAAATTTTTGTGCATACAATGCACATCTATTGCTTACCCTTCAGCAAAAACAAAAACACTTGTCATTGCTATTTGACAATATATATATATTTATGGCTATAAGTAGCTTAGGTGTTGTAGACAAAAGAAGCAAACAGCATTGGCAAAATTTGCTGTTTTTGTATGTCCACAAAACATTGCCACTTCATGTGCCATTGAATTTCTTATCTATGTTTTCCGTCTTAAAAACAACACTATATTCCTGATGAAGGCTAGAGCATCTAGTCTAAACGTCGAGAGAATACAATTTCAAATTGATTATCGAGGTTGTAACAAATACCAGCTTTCCTCTTGACATTGTTCTTGACATAGTTTATGCCGAATCCATTTTTACATATATAATGCGTTGTGGGAGGATATTTGAGAGAGGAGGGAAAAGAGAGGCTAGTTCTCCAGCATCATCACCTACCATCATGTCTATAGGCTATTACTACACCCCCCCTGAGAGTGGGGTGGAATAGTCATATACCGCCATGGGCAACTAACAGGCACAGCTAAATCTCATTCACAAACCTGAGAAGCCTTTTTCACCCATGCCTTCGGGTTAAGCCAAGCCGTCAATTCATGCCGTAGCGCTAAGCTCATCCATCCAGTGCTTCAACAGTTTCGACTATTGGGGCCCACCTATTTAAGGCTCCACGTTCACAAGAGCACTCGCCAAGGTAAGCAAGGATTCTTCCTCGCCCGAGTCAGCCTCAGTTCAGTCAAGACTACCGCCAGTGTCACTAGAAAATGACTTCAGCTCTACTCCGCGGCCTAGGGTCGTCAAAACCGCGTAGCTACTAACCAACCGCTTGGAAATGAGCATTGTAGGAGCTGGACAGCGGCTGGATGAGAATTAAAGGAAGAAGGTGGCGTTGCTGTTGGGGAAAGGTGTGGAGTAGCTAAGTGATGCAATGATGGAGGTGGTGGGTTAGCAGACCTTCAGAACCCACTGCACATTGCTGTATATCACTAATTCTGTAAAGCAATAATCTATCGAGTGTTATGTATTGCAATTATAATAATTGTTCTGTTGAGCTGAGATAGCCATCACTAAGTACAAACAATTAACTATTATGAAAAAAACATGAATTGAATTATAAAGACATTGTTTGGGGTGGCGATGGGGGGAGGTGCCAAAGACAAGGACATGGAACCCTAGGCCCTTCATCATCTTCATTTCTCCATTCTACCACCCACTCCTCAGATCCTTTCAATGTCTCCAATAATCTTCCTCAATCACCAGCAAACTCTCCACAGTACAACACAATATCTTCCACAACACCTTCATCACATAGCTCACATCCCGGTACATAACACACCCACATCCCGGCATGTACCACACCTCACCTTGTCACCCAAGAGTCCCGCTGATGCCATCCTTAACCTAAATCTCAGCCTCACTTCCCCTGTTACTGAATCCTCTCACATATCTTTCTTGTCCAAACTCACTCCCTTCTTCTTGCCACTCTTCCTTATGAACATATTCCTCCATGTCTTACTTGAGTGTACTATTTCCAACTCTTCTCCCCCCCCCCCTCCCCCCCAAACTTTCTTTTCAGCTCACAAAACTCTGCCCACCAGCCTAATCACCTAACAGTGCCACAACTTTTTTCTCTAGTCTTATCTTCATTCATTCTCTGCAATCTCGAACCATTCTTTTCTTCCCTTCTCTGCTCCAGCCTCCTCCAGCCCAGGTTCCCTCTTACTGCAGCCCCTGCAACTATATTACTCCCTCCAACCAGTTTCCTTATAAGCGGTCTCTTGAATTCTTTCCAAATTCTTGCAGACTGTCTTTTTTCCTGTCCATCACATTTCAGATGCATATGGTCCAGCTAGCAACTCCCATATCATTATGAGTTTACCTCTCTCCATCTCACATCTCTCCATTCACTCTGCTCATATAAATAATTCTTGCCCTCTCTGCTTTTCTCCTCATCTTCTCCAAATGAACATTTCCTCTCATCCCCGTCAAACCACATACCAAGTTATTTGAAGGCTTCCCCATTCTCCATTCTCTCCTCATAAATCTTCCACTCTCCTCCACTCCACTTTCACCAAGCTCTCATTGACCTACTCTTCTCATTACTTCACTTCATCACATACTTCCCAACCACATCCAACATCAATTGTAACTCTACATGAGCTCTTGCTAACAGTACAATATCATCTGCATACACCAACCCATCACACCATGTTCTTTCCACTTTAATCCCTAACCTTTTTCCTCCAAATCCTTAGAAAACTGTTGACAAAGGACAACGCTATCTCAGTCCTGCCTCCACTTCAAACTACCTGGACCCATCTCCACCTAACAACACACTTGACTGAACTCCTTCCACAAGCACTAGCACAAATTGACAAACTACCTGGACCCATCTCCATCTAACAACACACTTGACTGAACTCCTTCATACAAGTATTTGCACAAATTGACAAATTCTTCCTGAACTCTCATCTTCATCCACAATCCTTCTCTCCACTCTATATCATATGCCTTGCTTACATCCAGAACTGTCACCCCGGTGACTTCATTATGTCACACATACACACACCTTATCTCTAGCAACTGGTTAGCACATCCACCCTGACCCCTGTTGGTATATGTTTCTCTGTAAACTTACTGACTACCTGCCGAAATGCTTGCCATCACTTTTGCCACAACTCCTCAGAGCTATCCCCCTGTAATTACCAGCCACCTCCTCATCCCAAGCTTTAAAGAGAGGCAAAATATAACTTATCTCCAAAAACCAGGAGACTCCTCACCAAATTAACTAGAGAACATAACACTTCCACCATCCTATTCCCACCATACTTCAACATCTCATCATCAATTATGCAGGAGCCTTGCCCCTTCACAATATAATTATTATACATCTCCTGGAATCCAACCCGCTGCACCATCCAGTTCACTTCTTTAGCTTTAGACTTAAGGTTGTTAATTAGAACATCCTCCCCTGACCTGGATACACTTCCTAATCCTTCCCAATGCTTGGCTAAAAGCTCCAATAAATCCTTCCTCTTCTCCACTACAACCCCATTTTTTCTATTACTCTCTCAATTTGACAGCTTCTTCTTTCCCTTGAAGTCCATCTAAAATATGCTAGTCCCTCGTTGCTCTTTAACCTCTCCACAAATCTTCCTGCTTTCTAGCCCATTGCCACCCCTATCTCTAAGCTTCCTACAGGATACTTGCCATGCTTGGATGGCTACTTCAATCTCACGAGACTGCCAGCCCTTAGATCTGTCTGTTAGTTTCTTCCACCCTATACCCAACTCAGCCACAATGTGTCTCCACAGTTCCCAAATTTATTGTACAGCTTCTCTGTCCTTTCCCATCCACAGTACACATGCCTTCCATCCTATGAAGCCTTCAATCTCTACTTGTTGGTCTTCTTCTCATTCGATCTTATCCTCAAACTTCCATTGAAATCTTGGAGCACTTGTTCTTTCCTCCAATTAGCCTATTCTCACGGATACACCATATTAAATTGTGATCTGATCTGATCCTAGATTAAGTTCTCCACTCTCTTCACCATCTATCCATAATAACCCCCTGTGACATCAAGGTATAACTACCTCCATCCTCTCATCTCCTAGTCCCGCTAGCTGACTCTCTAACAGCATGAGTGAGCATGTTAGACGAGAGAGGCTGGTCAATTATCCATACAGTGTTTTGTTCTGGGTTGCCATGATTTTCGTGCACATTTGCTGCAGGAATATTTAAAAAAAAGGTGAAATTAAATTTAAAACTCCAATTACCAGGTCATGTGACTAGCAGGAGTGGCACTACGTGGAGATATGGGGCGGAGGAAGCTGGAGGAAAAGAGGGAAGAGGTGAAGGTTTTGTTTGGTAAGAGATTAGAGGTGTTGAAAAGAGCCGATTGGTTGTAAGAGAGGATGGAGGAATCGGATGGTGGGAAGAATATGAGATCTTGAGGAGAAAATACGATGAGGTTGGGTCAGTGCGCAAGTGGAAGGGGAAAGTGAAGGTGAGAAATGAGAAGGATTGGGAGGAGGAAATAAACGACAAGAGTATGCTGAAGTTTTATAAATTGGCAAAGAATGATGCAGGGGTGGAGAGGTATGTGAGGTCCATGCATGGTCAGGAAGGTGTGCGGTTGCAATTTAGACTGAAAACTGCATCAGCTGGGTTATTAGAGGATAAGAAGAGATGTGGGAATACTAGGATAAGAGGTTTATCAGGGATCGTCTGGTACTGGTGGATGAGGTGCACAGAATTGTAGGGGCTGGATAAATATAGAAGAGTGGGTAAGGATGGAAAGGTGGCATTGCTGTTGGGGAAAGGTGTGGAGTGAGTGAGTGATGGAGTGGGGTGGGCGAGTGTGTTATGCATTGGGTAGGTGTTAGGTCCCAGCAGCCCTGCCTGGCTGAAGACAGCCCTGAGAAACTGGGAACATCAAACAATAAGAAGCCCTAATGGCTAATATTAATAAACATGCTACAATGACTTGTTCATCACATCACAATAGACTCATAAACACATATCTTCTAATCACATCACAATATACTCATCAACACCTATTCATCTTCTAATCACTTCACAATTGTCTATACATTCATCATCTTTCTTGTAGGGGCGGGATTGCAAGGGTATTTAAACCTCTCAGCAATCCCAACTCAGGAGTTCCCTTCTGCTACTGCATTTCAGTCTAATTGTGCTTAGTTTGTCTTGATTAAAGTTAACTTAAGGCCTAAGAACCTTACCGTTTAGCTTGTGATAGGATTGAGAGGGAACTCTGGTGGCAGCATTACCGGAGAACAATACCTGCTGGAGAGTATAGTGGGTATACTGTTCTCATTGTTGTGCCTCGGTGGCTGGGGCATTAACATCTGGCGGCAGTGGTGTTAGACTTGGACATCGACTATTGATAAGAGAACTCTCATCACAGAAAGAGCTTCAGCTAGTGGTTGGCAAAGTTCTTGTGGTTGTTGACTTGCTAGCGCGTATTCCGCGTGTTATATTGCTATATTGTTGCATATTGTTGTGTTGTTGCAATATTGTTGCATACTTCTGTTAATATATTGCTGCATTGATAGTGCGCGCTGATTATTTTAGTGGAATGGAGGACAATGAGTCTGGAGCATTAGGTCACCGGCCTATCACCAGAAGCCAAGACAAACAACCTTCGGGACTGACAGAATCGTGGCAAATGATACTGGAGTTCACGGAGAGGAGAGATGAGAGCAGGAGACAAGAAGAATTTGAACGGGAGGAACGAAGAGAACGGCAGCAAGAGGAGCAGGAAACCAGGAGGAGACTGGAGATGGTCAACATGATGAGGGAACAAGAGGAGAGCAGGAAAAAACACGAACTCTTACTCCTAGATAAACGGGCGGAGCACGAGGAGCATAAGCGGCAGAAGGATTATAGAACCAAACTGGTGGATAAAATTGCCCCGTGGAAAGACAGCGACCACCCCACCTCCTATCTCAGGAGGTTTGAGGATGTCATGGTTGATGCGGGCATACCCCAGATTGAGTGGCCGAGCAGGCTCATCCCTATTCTTTCAGGGAAAGCGCTCTCGGCCTATACCAACAATGTCCCTAGGATGGCAGCAGGAGTCTACTCCTCCTTGAAAGATGCTCTCCTTAACGCAATGGGACTCTCCAGAGAGCGATGTGCGAGAGAGTTCTGGGTGTTCCAGCGTGAGACAACCGAAACATGGCAGGATGCTGCGAGAAACATCAAAAGCATGGCAAAGCGCATGACAGACGACTGCACCTCAGCTGAGGAGTACGTTCTTGTTTTTGCCTTTTGTCATTATGCTCCCCAGGTGATGCTGAGTATGTCAGAAACAAAGCGCCAAAGTCACTCCTTGAGGTGGCTAACATTCTAGAGGAGCATCAAGCCACGAGACAGAGGAGGCCTTACCAGTCAAGGCCTTGGACTCGTTATGATGATGGACGACATGGACCCTATGCAGATGACAAAGGAGATGAATCGTCAAAGAAACACTCTCATCATGGTAGTGACAATACAGCGACCGAACCCAGACCGATACAGCAGGAATTTGCAGGTCAAGTTGGTCAAAGACAACAGCTGGGTAGGGAAAAAGTGTTCGTTCCTACCTGTTTTCTATGTGGGAAAAAGGGCCCAGACTGCCCATCCAGACTGAACATTGGGTTGGCCACAGAAATAAGTCAGCATGATTCCTTAGTTCAGGACAATGTTACACACGACAATGTCCCTATAGGGTTGGTGGTTGTGCCCATCAGACAACCCTGTTTGCATGTAGCGGGAAAACTTGGTAAGGAAAAATGCCAGATGAGAATAGATACGGGAGCTGGGTTTGTGGTAGACGCAAAGCTAGTAGAGCCCAGTGATTACATTGGTAAAAATGTTACCTTGACCAAGTTTGATGGCAGTACTGTGCTGAGTCCCCTAGCTAGGGTGTGGATTACTTTTGGCCGCTATCAAATCCATCATGTGGTAGCAGTTGTGGACAAGGCTCCTGAAGAGATTCTCTTAGGGTTAGATGTGGGGTACCTTGACAATTTAATGCAGCTGGAGAAAGAGCAAAAGAAAGAGAGAATGAGTGAGGAAGGGGCAGATGCAAAAACAGCAGGGCATGTTCTTGCAACCAGAGAGCAGTCGGCTAAAGATGGAGCAGAAGAGAGAGCTGACGTAGCACTAAGCGAGGAATCAGATGCTCACCCATTTGATTTTGCAGATTGTTTGTTCAGCTCAGAGGCATGTGTTGGGGAAGATGTTCAGACCGTACAGGATGGTACACCAATACACTTATCCCTTCCCACACTATGTACAAACACTGTAGACCGAGATAACCTCATAGCCCAGCAGGAGACAGATGAGTCCCTAGCTAGTCTCAGATCCCTTGCTGATAAAGATGAGCTAGGTTACTTTCGGAAAGATGGTGTGTTAGCCCATAGGCAAGAGATTGAAGGAGGGCAGGAATGTGACAGAATAGCTCCCACTCCTAGACAGAAAGTGATTCTGAAGATGCCCCGGGTGGATGACATGATTGCCCAACTGGGAGAAGCTTGTTATTTATCTAAGTTAGACCTGAACAAAGGGTTTTACCAGATTCCCCTGGCCAAAGAGGACCAGGAGAAGTCAGCATTGACATTCCTAGGACACACTATTGGTCGTGGAACACTGTCAGAGCCAGACTGCAGGGTGGCAGCAATCAAGCAATTTATTGAACCTGTCACTAAACGCGACATGCAAGCCTTTCTGGGTACAACAGGGTGGTACCGACCCAAATATGCGCACCATTCTGTGGAACTGACACCAGCCACACAAAAAGCAGCTCCAAATGTAGTGGTTTGGATGGATAGTTTGCATGTTGAATTTAACTATTTATGTAACTCTCTATGTTATGACCACGCTCACTATCACTACTCCCTGTGATAAGTTCTTGTTACAGAACGATGCTTCTGCTCGAGGCATTGCTGGTGTCCTCAGTGTAGTGAGGGAGGAGGAAGAGCTGCCCGTTGGTTTCTTCTCAAGGAAATTGCACCCGGCAGAAGCCAGGTACTCGGCGATGGAGATGGAGTATCTAGCCATGGTGAAATCCATCCAACATTTTGTATTGTACCTTATTGGACAGGTATTCTTGGTTGAGATGGACCACAATGCGCTCTCCTACCTACACACCTCAAAACATGGCCTGACCAAGCTCGAGAAAATGACCTACCAATCTCTTCGGAAGAGGGTGATGTCAGGTCCCAGCAGCCCTGACTGGCTGAAGACAGCCCTGAGAAACTGGGAACATCGAAGTCCTAATGGCTAATATTAATAAACATGCTACAATGACTTGTTCATCACATCACAATAGCCTCATAAATACATATCTTCTAATCACATCACAATAAACTCATCAACACCTATTCATCTTCTAATCACTTCACAATTGTCTATACATTCATCATCTTTCTGGTAGAGGCGGGATTGCAAGGGTATTTAAACCTCTCTGCAATCCCAACTCAGGAGTTTCCTTCTGCTACTGCATTTCAGTCTACTTGTGTTTAGTTTGACTTGATTAAAGTTAACTTAAGGCCTAAGAACCTTACTGTTTAGGATTGAGAGGGAACTCTGGTGGCAGCATTACCGGAGAACAATACCTGCTGGAGAGTATAGTGGGTATACTGTTCTCATTGTTGTGCCTCGGTGGCTGGGACATTAACAGTAGGGAAGTGGGCGACAATAATTATTTTGTGTGCTTTTCTTATATATGTACGCTGTGAAGTATTTTGACAAGAAAATTGACGTTTCACAGGTATATATATCTACTTATGTGAATTCCTTTCAATTTTCCCTTTGCTTACAGAGAGAGCTTCCATCCATTCGGACAAGGGATGACAACTGAACTGACACATAAAATTATTACTATATATATATAATATATAATACCTCGACTGCATCTGCTACTACTTACTGTTGTGTTGGTGTTGGTGTTGTTGGTGTTGTTGGTGTTGGTGTTGTTGGTGTTGTTGTTGGTGTTGGTATTGTTGGTGTTGTGTTGTTGTTGTTGGTGTTGTCGGTGTTGGTATTGGTGTTGGTGTTGTTGGTGGTGGTGGTGGTGTTGTTAGCGTTGGTGTTGGTGTTGGTGGTGGCGTTGTTGGTGTTGTTGTTGGTGTTGGTGTTGTTGGTGGTGGTATTGGTGTTGGTGTTGTTGGTGTTGGTGTTGTTGGTGTTGTTGTTGGTGGTGTTGTTGTTGCTGTGGTGTTGGTGTGGATGTTGTTGTTTGTGGTGGTGTTGGTGTTTGTAGTGTTGGTGTTGTTGGTGTTGGTGTTGTTTTTGTTGTTGGTGTTGTTGTTGGTGTTGTTGGTGGTGGTGGTGTTGTTGTTGTTTGTGTTGGTGTTGTTGTTGGTGCTGTTGGTATTGGTGTTGGTGTTGTTGGTGTTGGTATTGTTGGTGTTAGTGTTGGTGTGGGTGTTGTTGGTGTTGTTGATGTTGTTGGTTTTGGTGTTTTGGTGATGTTGGTGCTGTTGTTGTTGGTGTTGTTGGTGTTGGTGTTGTTGGTGCTGTTGTTGTTAGTGTTGTTGGTGTTGTTGGTTTTGTTGGTGTTGGTGTTGTTGGAGTTGGTGTTGGTATCGGTGTTGTTGGTATCGGTGTTGTTGGTATTGGTGTTGTTGGTGTTGGTGTTGTTAGTGTTGTTGTTGTTGTTGGTGTTGTTGGTATTGTTGGTGTTGGTGTTGTTGGTGTCGGTGTTAATGTTGGTGCTGTTGGTGTTGGTGTTGGTGTTGTTGGTATTGTTGGTGTTGTAGGTGTTGGTATTGGTGTTGTCGGTGTTGTAGTTGGTGTTGTTGGTGTTGGTGTTGGTGTTGTAGGTGTTGGTGTTGTAGTTGGTGTTGTTGTTGTTGGTATTATTGTTGATGTTGTTGGTATTGTTGTTGTTGGTATTGTTGTGGTTGTTGTTGGTGGTGTCGGTGTTGTTGTTGGTATTGTTGTTGTTGGCATTGTTGTTGGTGTTGTTTGTGGTGTTGTTGTTGTTGTTGGTGGTGGTGTTGTTGTTGTTGTTGGTGGTGGTGTGTTGGTATTGATGTTGGCGTTGTTGGTGTTGGTGTTGTTGGTGTTGGTGTTGTAGTTGGTGTTGTTGTTGTTGGTATTGTTGTTGCTGTTGGTATTGTTGTTGTTGGTGGTGGTGGTGGTGTGTTGGTATTGTTGGTGTGTTGGTGTTGTTGGTGTTGGTGTTGTTGGTGGTGTTGGTGTTGGTGTCGGTGTTGTTGTTGGTGTTGTTGGTGTGTTGGTATTGTTGGTGTTGTTGTTGTTGTGCTAGATGCGTGTGCTGGTTCATGTGTTGGATGTGTGTGCTGAAGTGTAGTTTTGTAGCCCGTGGTGAATAACTAGCTACTGTATAGCAACCTCACACGAATCTTAGTATCTCATGAAGGCTCGAGCATCTACAGTAGTCGAAATGTTGAGAGAATACAATTTCAAGTTGATTATTAACACAACTAGCCAGGACAAGGAGAGGCCCCAACTAGCCAGGACAAGGATAGGCCCCAGACAAGGAGAGGCCCCAACTAGCCAGGACAAGGATAGGCCCCCCCAACTAGCCAGGACAAGGAGAGGTCCCAACTAGCCAGGACAGAGATATGCCTCAACTAGCCAGGACAGATATATGCCTCAACTAGCCAGGACAAGGATAGGCCTCAACTAGCCAGGACAAGGAGAGGCCCCAACTAGCTAGGCCCCAACTAGCCAGGACAGAGATATGCCTCAACTAGCCAGGACAAGGATATGCCTCAACTAGCCAGGACAAGGATAGGCCTCAACTAGCCAGGACAAGGATATGCCTCAACTAGCCAGGACAAGGATAGGCCTCAACTAGCCAGGACAAGGATAGGCCCCAACTAGTCAGGACAAGGATAGGCCCCAACTAGCCAGGACAAGGATACAGACCTGCCAACCCCAGAGTCATGAAAATCTGGAGATACCCCAAAAAATCCTCGAAAAATCTGGAGATTTGGTATAAAATCTGGTTATCATTTGCATCAAGTCATAACTTAAGCATGCTTAAGCATACTAAATTAATTTCCCCCCATTCCCCCCCCCCCCCCCCCAAATAACACACTGCTTATCAGTTTAATGATTATGATTATAGCAAGAAGTTGCCCTTTTTGCATGGTCCAAAATTTTCTCATCAGGCACCCAGCGAAACAGGGAACTTCAGATTCAGGGAATGCTAGCTTCATGGCTAGAATGCTTGACAAAGTGCCATCGAGCTTCATTGCCGAGCGTCTGTCTTATTCTTTCCGACAATGCTCAAGTCATTCCTCTTCAGCATTACTCTGAGGGAGGACAACAACTACCTCAGCGACACGAAATAGGTATTTGAAACGCTGACAAGGTAGTTTGGATAAGCAAAAAGTTCGGATATGCAAAAAACACACACAAATATTAATCATAAATTCATGAATGTAATTAAAATGCTGAATCACGTTGGAACTATTTTCAATATACTTTTAATCTGCAGGTCCTTTGGTTAATAAGAAGCTCACTTCCTGATACTGGCATGCTGTTTTATATATACATATTTTTTATATTCATAATGTTGTATTTTCTCTGAGCAAATAGTCCACCGACTGCAGTGCCTTGGGGCTTGCCCACTTTTTCTGAACGAACCACAGATATAAAGCATTTTCTAGTTGTTCGTCTTTAGCAAGGCGCATGACTTTGCGAGTTGAACTTATCCCCCGACAGTCAAGGTTGCCCGCGAACTCTCGAAGTTTGGCATCGTTCTTGTTATTGTCGACTTCTCTACGCCTTACTCTTCCGCTAGTCCGGATTGACTGGCTCCATTTGATATCTTGCTTAGCATGGCTATCTTTGACTCGATCGACAAAACTACTCTCTTGAACTAGTTTCCACGCGTAAACGATTTGGCAGATAGACGACCATTATACCGGGTTTATGATTTAATGTTGCTATTGCTGAGCCTGTTAAGGCCATCACATATATAATACAGCACAGTGTGAAACTATTTAGTAACTAACCTAATAACAATCTATATTTTAAAAAGAAGTCAACAGTACTTAATTAATACAATTATCCACAATATTAAGTTACGAGTGTCCCGCTGCTCAGGAAGAGGGGGACAGGAGTGGACCAAAGATCATTCCTCAGCTGACCATACAACAATTCCTTTCTCCTCTGCCACCACTTCCCTACCCAATACATAACACACTCGCCCACCTCCTCCATCACTGCATCACTTACTCCCTCCACATCTTTCCCCAAAAGCAATGCCACCTTTCCATCCTTACTCACTCTTCTTAATTCATCCAGCCACTGTCTTGCCCCTGCAATTCTGCGTACCTCATCTATCAGAACCAGCCGATCCCTCTCAAATTCCCCGCATGTCACCAAGAAATGTTCCACATCCTCCCCGGCTCCACTATCACACATTATACACCTCTCATCCCTAACTATCCCACATCTCTTCTTATCCTCTAACAACCCAGCTGATGCAGTCCTCAGTCGAAATTGCAGCCGCACACCTTCCTGACCATGCATGGCCCTCACATACCTCTCCACCCCTGCACCATTCTTTGCCAATTTATAATAATTCAGCGTACTTTTCCCGTCTACTTCCTCCTCCCAGTCCTTCTCATTTCTCACCTTCACTTTCCCCTTCCACTTGCGCACTGACCCAGCCTCATTGTTTATCTTGTACTTTCTCCTCAAGATATCATATTCTTCCCACCATCCAATTCCTCCATCCTCTCGTAGTTTATTTGCAACAACTTTAACCAATCTGCTCTGTTCCAACACCTCTAATCTCTTGCCAAACAAAACCTTCATCTCTTCCCTCCTCTCCTCTAGCTTCCTCCACCCCATATCTCCCCGTATTGCCACTCCTGCTACTGTATCACTTGCCCCCAACAGTCTCCTACCCACTCTCATCTGTGCTGACTCCAACTTCTTGCGAGCATTCCGTCCTCCTGTCCACCACACTTCGGCTGCATGCTCCATACTGGGTCTCGCTAGAAGCTCCCACACCATTCTTCCTCTGTCTACTTCCACCTGCCCATTCACTCTACTCATCCATATTACCTTTCCAACCCACTCTTCTGCCTTCTTTGCCATCTTCTCTAACTGAACATTACCCCTTAGCTTCCTATCAAACCATATTCCTAAGTACTTGAATTCTTTGACCTCTTCCAATATCTCCTCACCAATCCTCCAATGCACTTCTGATTCCTTCTTCCCTACTACCATGACCTTGCTCTTCTTGCTATTAAATTTCATCTTCCACCTTAACACATACGCCTGTACCACATCCAACATAGCTTGCAGTTCCACCCCTGAGTCAGCCAGAAGAACTACATCATCTGCATACATGAGTGCCCCACACCAGCAGCCTTCCACTTTGACTCCTAGCTCAGCTCTCTCCAATTCCTCCGCCATTCCCATCAGATATATATTGAAAAGAAGTGGAGACAAAGGACATCCCTGCCTAAGTCCATTCTCCACAGTGAACCACCTTGACCTCCTTCCATTCAATATCACCGTCGTCTCCACCCCACTATACAATCCTACACATGTCCTCACAAGCTTCTCTTCTACTCCATACTGCCTCAACTTCTGCCACAGTCCCTCCCTCCACACACTGTCATATGCCTTACTTATATCCAGGAAAGCCAGATATGAAGCTTTTTTCTCGCTCTTCCTCACTTCACAAACTCCTCTTAACACCAACCACTGGTCTGAACATCTCCTCTGTCTCCTAAATCCTCCTTGTGCTTCCGTCAAAATCTTATCCTCAGCGAACACTCCCAACCTCCTTGCCAACACTCTCGCAAACACCTTCACCACATTACAACACAATGAAATTCCCCTATAATTCCCTACTTCATCCTCGTCACCATCCTTGTGGAGAGGTACTAGTAAACTCCTCTTCCAGTCCACTGGGCAGCACTCAATCCTCATCACCACATTCATCACCTGCACCATCACTTCCACCAACCTTCTACCTCCATACATCAGCATCTCATTCAACATTCCATCAGGGCCTGGTGCCTTTCCTCTCTTCAAACACTTTAATACCTCTACTACTTCTTCCCAGCTTACTTCTTCACACATACCCAGCTCATGCCCACCCACTTCTCCCATCTCATGCCCACCCACTTCTCCCATCTCTACTTCTTGTACTGTGGCATCCTCTTTTTTCCTCCCCAGCTCTTCCCAGTGTTTTGCCATCACCTCCAACACCTCGACTTCCTCCTCTACCATCCTTCCCTCTTCATCTCTCACTCCTTTTATCTTTCTCTCCTTCCTCTTTGCTCTTAAATCATTCAAAAAAAGCTTACAACTAGTCCCACCCTGCTCTCTAATCTTCTTTATAGTTCTCTTCCTCAATTCCTTCTTCTCTATCCTAATAGTCTTTTTCACTTCCTTTCTTGCTTCTCTATAGTCATCCCATAGTTGTCTTAATGTAGCCTCTCTCTCCCCTCTCTTCCTGGCTTCCTTTAGCCTCTTACATTTCTCCTTCCTGACACCAATCAACCACTCCACATTCCTTGACCACCATCCCTCTGACCTGTCTGTAATCTTCTTCCTTCCAATTCCTTTCTCCGCTGCAGCCAAAACTTTCTCCTTCCACCTACCCCACACCTCTTCAACTATGTTTCCTCCCAACTCTTGCTCAAGCTCTCTCACCTCCTCTTCCCACCCCATGAACATTTCCTCCACTGCCTCCTGATACTCCATCCAGTCTAGCCTATTGTCAACTCTCCATTTTTGTCGCTCTCTTCTCACTTGTACCTCTCTCGTACCCCACGTAATTTCTCCCCAAATAATGTTATGGTCCGACCCCACATCCAGCTTGCCTGAGTCCTCAACTACCACCCTAGCTACATCCATGTTCTCACTAAACAACATATAGTCTATGACCGACTTTCTCTCCCCACATTCCCACGTCCACCTGCCCTCACAGCACTGCAACTCGTTCCCCACAATCAGACCTCCAACCCTAACCAACTCCAACAACCGCCTTCCATTACTGTTAGGGTTGTCCTCCACTCCTAATCCAATCTTTGCATTGAAGTCCCCCATCATAACAACATCGAACCCTTTCTCTTCATACTTCACCACATCCTCCTGCAATACCTCAAACAATACCTCCGTCTCACTCACTCTCACTCCTTCTGGGTTCACATACACTACCCCTACCATGGTTTTTCTTCTCCCCGCTCCGCTTAACTCCACCCACAGCAAACCTTCTCTTGACTTCCTCACCCTAGATTCCAAACTCTCATGCACCAGAACTCCCACACCTCCACTCGCCCGCCTGCCACCCTCTCTATTCCTGCCATACCACTCATATCCTGCCACACTCACCTCATCCTCCTTCTGCAAAAATGTCTCCGCTAATCCCAGCACATCAAACTTCTTCGTTCCCAACACTACCTTCAAATCCACCTCCCTTGACCACCATCCTCTACAATTAACAAATGCCACTCTCAACCGCCCAGTTTCCCTATCTTTGGTCCCTCTCCCAACCCCCACCCTCCTCAACATACTCTTTGCTTGGGTTTGTTCATGCTCATTGACATCTTTGCTTTGGCCAGCAGGTGCTCTTTCCCTGTATGAATCCCCTCCCGGTGCTCCCCCACCTGACGGTTCTTGCCTCTCTCGATCCCTCTCTGTGTTGTTGTCCACCAGCGATTCTTCCCCTGACAACCCACATGTACCAGATCGCAGTAGATACGTTCCCCTTGATTTTTCCTCCTGGCCTCCATCCACTCTCCCCCCTCGCTCCACCACCCTTTTGCAATCAGACTTCTTTCCCTGCGTGCCTTCTCCTGATGTTTCGCTTGCTGGCGATTCTTCATATGCCGATGCTGATACATCCCTTGCGCCATATACACTCCATTTCCCCCCAGACTCTCTTTCCTCCTCTTGTATCTTCCTGTCTTTCTCATAATAAATGGCCTTCCCACCAGTTTGTTCAAGACCTCGTGAAAATTTTCTTCGTCTCTCTTCTTAATATCCTGATCTATATTCCTCCATCCTTCTCCGTCCTTCACCAGCTTTACTTGTCCTGTTTCCTTTACCACCTTCTCAGCTTTATCTTTCTTACCCACTTCCTCTACCACCCCCTTGGCCTGCTTCCTGTTCCCTCCTTCTTCCGCCATCACCTGCTCTAACTTCCTCCCTAAGACTTCAATTCTTCTGTTTTTATGCTCTATATACCTGCTTTTCTAGTTCTTCCACCCTCAACAAGACATTAACCAGCACATCACCCATTTGAAGATTTTCCATAAGTTTCATATTGATCCATACATCACCACTCTCTCTATGTTCCAACTTCTTTATCACCTCCCTCAAAAGAAGTTGGAACATAGAGAGAGTGGTGATGTATGGATCAATATGAAACTTATGGAAAATCTTCAAATGGGTGATGTGCTGGTTAATGTCTTGTTGAGGGTGGAAGAACTAGAAAAGCAGGTAGAGCATAAAAACAGAAGAATTGAAGTCTTAGGGAGGAAGTTAGAGCAGGTGAGTTTATTATTGAATTCGAGGTACGTTTGAACCTGAACCCTGATCTTTAAAAAAATCAATTCCTCAGAAAGTCGGGTGAGTTGGATATTCAATCGGGAGATCTTGAGATTAGTGTTGAAATCGGGTGACACCCGGCAGCATCGGGTGAGTTGGCAGGTCTGACTGGATAGGCCCCAACTAGCCAGGACAAGGATAGGCCCCAACTAAGCCAGGACAAGGATAGGTCCCAACTAGTCAGGACAAGGATAGGTCCCAACTAGTCAGGACAAGGATAGGCCCCAACTAGTCAGGACAAGGATAGGTCCCAACTAGTCAGGACAAGGATAGGTCCCAACTAGTCAGGACAAGGATAGGTCCCAACTAGTCAGGACAGAGATATGCCTCAACTAGCCAGGACAGAGATATGCCTCAACTAGCCAGGACAAGGAGAGGCCCCAACTAGCCAGGACAAGGATAGGCCCCCCCAACTAGCCAGGACAAGGAGAGGCCCGGGTCAGGCCCCAACTAGCCAGGACAGAGATAGGCCCCAACTAGCCAGGACAAGGAGAGGCCCCAACTAGCCAGGACAAGGATAGGCCCCAACTAGCCAGGACAAGGAGAGGCCCCAACTAGCCAGGACAGAGATATGCCTCAACTAGCCAGGACAAGGAGAGGCCCCAACTAGCCAGGACAGAGATATGCCTCAACTAGCCAGGACAAGGAGAGGCCCCAACTAGCCAGGACAAGGAGAGGCCCCAACTAGCCAGGACAAGGAGAGGCCCCAACTAGCCAGGACAAGGATAGGCCCCCCCAACTAGCCAGGACAAGGAGAGGCCCCAACTAGCCAGGACAGAGATATGCCTCAACTAGCCAGGACAGAGATAGGCCCCAACTAGCCAGGACAAGGATAGGCCCCAACTAGCCAGGACAAGGATAGGCCCCTCCCCAACTAGCCAGGACAAGGAGAGGCCCCAACTAGCCAGGACAGAGATATGCCTCAACTAGCCAGGACAAGGAGAGGCCCCAACTAGCCAGGACAAGGAGAGGCCCCAACTAGCCAGGACAAGGATAGGCCCCAACTAGCCAGGACAAGGAGAGGCCCCCCCCAACTAGCCAGGACAAGAATAGGCCCCAACTAGCCGGGACAAGAAGAGGCCCCAACTAGTCGGGACAAGAATAGGCCCCAACTAGCCAGGACAAGGATAGGCCCCAACTAGTCGGGACAAGAATAGGCCCCAACTAGTCAGGACAAGAATAGGCCCCAACTAGCCAGGACAAGAATAGGCCCCAACTAGCCCGGACAAGGATAGGCCCCAACTAGTCGGGACAAGAATAGGCCCCAACTAGTCAGGACAAGAATAGGCCCCAACTAGCCAGGACAAGAATAGGCCCCAACTAGCCCGGACAAGGATAGGCCCCAACTAGTCGGGACAAGAATAGGCCCCAACTAGTCAGGACAAGAATAGGCCCCAACTAGTCAGGACAAGAATAGGCCCCAACTAGCCAGGACAAGAATAGGCCCCAACTAAGCCAGGACAAGGATAGGTCCCAACTAGTCAGGACAAGGATAGGCCCCAACTAGTCAGGACAAGGATAGGCCAGGACAAGGATAGGTCCCAACTAGTCAGGACAAGGATAGGTCCCAACTAGTCAGGACAGAGATATGCCTCAACTAGCCAGGACAGAGATATGCCTCAACTAGCCAGGACAGAGATATGCCTCAACTAGCCAGGACAAGGAGAGGCCCCAACTAGCCAGGACAAGGATAGGCCCCAACTAGCCAGGACAAGGAGAGGCCCCCCCAACTAGCCAGGACAAGAATAGGCCCCAACTAGCCAGGACAAGAATAGGCCCCAACTAGTCGGGACAAGAATAGGCCCCAACTAGCCAGGACAAGGATAGGCCCCAACTAGTCGGGACAAGAATAGGCCCCAACTAGTCGAGACAAGAATAGGCCCCAACTAGCCAGGACAAGAATAGGCCCCAACTAGCCCGGACAAGGATAGGCCCCAACTAGTCGGGACAAGAATAGGCCCCAACTAGTCGGGACAAGAATAGGCCCCAACTAGTCAGGACAAGAATAGGCCCCAACTAGTCAGGACAAGAATAGGCCCCAACTAGCCAGGACAAGAATAGGCCCCAACTAGCCAGGACAAGGCTAGAACTCCAGCCTTACCTGCATGACTCTATATACAGTAGAACAATCCCCAAACTACACTCCAGACCTCAATGCCCTCACTCTCAACACTCCTCCCTCTAATCACATAGTTGGCCTAACCCACACTACACTACACACCCTCATGAACTTCTGCCAATACGCACTCTGACCCTATCCTTCTACGATGGGTGATCACCCTGTTGTGTCCCAATCCCAATATGAGCCAATGTCAGTTGGCAATGGAAAAGGCAAGGGTCAGAGTGTAAACAAGGAGTGATGTCCTGGTTTAGTCAAAGCCAACCCTTTACCAACTACTGTGCTGGGATAGTGTGGAGACATCAGCATAGGAAATCTCATCTCCAGAAAAGTGACAAGGGTTATGCACAAAATACCTACAAAATACCTTCAATATGTAATTAGCTGGCCTAATACTGCTGTGATTATTGGTACGAAATGTATTACTTTGTACTGTTGCTCAAGTGAATGAGTTAACAGTTGGTAAAGGGTCGATGACTCGGCCCAGGTCGAGAGGTGACCAGCTATAATGCATACTTGTGGCCTGTGCTATATTCTGCCATCACTACAGTGATGACTGTTAATTAGTACATATTTGTGGTCTGTGCCCACAGTCATCATGACTGTGTATCTTAGTCAGTCAGCCAGTGGAAATGTCTTGCTCGAGCATATATCTCAGAGGCTTCCATCTGGTTAAGATGCAGGCATGAGACCTTCCCCGCCACATCACAAGGGCAGGCTTCTAGGACCACATCCCATAATTAGTATTATCATTGGTAGACAAAGGAAGTCATCAATTCTTAGAAGTTCCATTAACTGTTGCGACTGGATGACAATAAAAGCTTCATTGATTATAATTCATGAACTAATTGGCAACAGAAAACTAAAATATATCAATCTTATTAGAGTTCCAGTCACTAGCATACACAAACCCATCTTGATCTACGCACACATCTGTATAGTATGCACTTCCAAATGAGGTGACATAGTCTCCCTCAAGGGTGAACACAACTATCTTATATTTACCACCATCTGCCACATACACATACTGACCAGCTACACACACGCTGCGTGGAGACTTCAACCGCTTCACATCATCCTCGTCACAGCTAAAGGAGCGTAGGAATTCACCATCATTACTGAAGACTTGAATACTAGAGCTCCCACTCCCACTGACGTACACGTTTTGATGACTGTCAGGAGATAGGCAACACAATGTGTTTTTATCAGTACCAACAATCTGTCTCACATATTTCAGTTCTCTGTCGTACACCATGATCGTACCTCCATTGCCACACTCAGTAACCATCACTTCATCTCCAACTACTGCAACATCGATATATCCTGGACCCTTCACTTGCTGGATTCTGTGCTTGCTGTAGTTCTTGTTCGACTTGAAGATTCGATTAGTGCCTCCATCAATGAAATAGATGTTGTCCTCATGGTCTACAGCAACACCTTGTAAATGTTGAAATTTATGTTCCGAGTGATTGATACTTCTCAATCTTTTCCCCTCTCTATCCAACACCACGACATCTCCTCCATATTCAGTGACTATAAGCTCTCCCACGGAGTTGACAATGATACCACTAGGCCATGGTACACTACCCAATACCTTGACATGCTGGCCCAGTTGAGTGGGCGGGATGGGGACGAGCACAGGGAAGGGACTGCCTACTACTTGATGCCCGCCAACCGAGACTGTAAGTTCGTGTCGTCCACGGAGGGTGGGTATGAACTGGATACGATATTGGTCGGCTCCAATTTCTTCGGTGTTAGATTTGATACGAGCTCCACTGTGCACACACTTCATGTGGCAGTCTATTTGAACAGCACGTTTTGCTGGCTTGTTGCCACAGAGTTGAGTGGTGTACAAAACCACTTCTGATAACTTCCCAGCCTCAGTCTTGTTGGACACAGTGTTGACGACCAGAGTGATGGGAAGTCTAGTGATCTTAGCCTGGGTCTGGAGGAGCTGCTCGAGGGCCTCAGCACAGCTCACCTCCACTGCCACATCAATCTCCTCCATTGGCATAAGGTTCTGCCCCGGCTTGTCGTTGTCTTCAATTATTTTTTGCTGGATCCAAGTCTCAATCTCAGTATGTGCGCGCATGATCTCATCATTGGAACAATGCTTCACACACTCCTCGGTGTAGTCCACGATGCTCTGCACCTCTGCAAGGGAAACGGATATGTCTTTCTTTTGTCCTTCAAGCTTCTCCATTTTCTCACACACTCTCTTTTCGGCCTCCTCTAACATCTTCTGCTTGTGCCTTTCAATGACAGCGTGCAGCTCCTCGAAGGACTTCCCGATCGTGTTGGCTACAGACCCTCTCTGGGCTGATAGCTCATATTCCGTGGTCTGTATCTCTTCAATAGCACAAGAGAGATTGGCTGCCACTTTTCTCAGAGGCCTCAAGCTCTCCATCAGCTCTTTTCTCATGTTCTCGGCTGCTACGTGGTCCTTGAAGTCAAAGTGGTGGCCGCTGTGTTCCTTTAGTGTGCAGTCATGACAAATTAATACATTACAGTCAAAGCAGAATATCATGAGCAACTTTGTGCGAACTTGGCAGTTCTTAGAAAGACAACCTTTGGGTAGATCATCTTTAATTCTCTCCTTCTTAACTTCATCCAAAGAGAGAACTTCATGGCACTCAAATGGAGCTTTCATCCTCAGATGCGCCTCCACGCATCTCTTGCACATGAATTTGTTACATTGTGGACAAAAAGCTTCAGCTTTGACTTGAGAGGTAGTGCATATGTCACACTCGACCTCCTCCTTGCTAAGAGTTCTCTTTTGCTTGTCACACAGTTCATTGAAGCGGTTGATGAAGAAAGCTGTTTGGAGGCTGTCTTCCTTGTCCTCAGTTAAGGTGGATTCCTTGCGACATTCGGGGAAAGAGAATAGGTGGTCCTTGCCTGTCCCGACCTTCGGCCGAGTGTAGTGCTTCTGACAGATTGAACATGTGATCTCCTTCTCCAGATCCTTCAGACCCTTCTCTGCCTCCTCCATACCTCTAGCCATGCTCACACTTTCTAGAGAGAACTAATAGTTCACGAGTTTGAAAAATTCAATTGTAAACAGTGCAAATCGGGTGTGGCTTTAATTATATTCACGAGTGGTGATGCAATGCTGCACAGAAGAGGTCGTCATCTGGTAGACTTGTTGTGTTACATGTTGGTAGCAGAGTTGCCAACCGTCCCGGAATGGCCGGGACAGTCCCGGAATTTTGAGCATTGTCCCGGTGGTGTCCTTGTCCCGGAAATGTCCCGGAATTTACAGCTACGCGCAACTTGCGCTTCCACTCGCCACTGCAGACTCAAGCCTATTTAGTTTAGTCCTTTAACACTCGTAAAGCAACAAAAACAGGACACTTTTTAGCAGAGAAAAACTTCAGATAAACAATTAAGGGTGTGCCAAACAACCTTTGACCTTGTTTCGATTGGAGGTGCGGCACTCACGTGAAACTTCTCAGCAATAATTGCTTTTTATTGCAATCTCAGCCAGTGTAGCAAAGAAGCGGAGGAGAGAATGCCATTTTGACAATAAATGGAATTTCAGGGGTGAGGCAAGAGTTTCAAAGGTATAAATAAAAAATATATAATGAAATTAAGTAAGTAAACATGGAATACAGCAAATACAGGGTAAATAATAACATCATGGGTACAAATAAAAAATATATAATGAAATTAAGTAAGTAAACATGGAATACAGCAAATACAGGGTAAATAATAACATCATGGGTACAGTGTGATTCTTGTGTTCAATGCAATAGTAATGTCAGTAGTCTTGCCTTCATTTTAGGTCACTTGTATGCCCGATGTACTCTGTGTGCAATCGGCTTTGGTGTTACCCATGGTGGCCGTAATGATGTCACATCTCACTTCAAGAGCAAGAAACATAAGGATATGTCAAAGGCTGTGCTATCAACTATTCCAATCACCTCTCTCTCCCAACATCAGAGAAGTGATCAAGTAATCGAACCAGAGGTCAGGTGGGCTACATTTGTTGCTAAGCACAACATATCCTATCTGTCTAGTGATCATGCCACCAAGCTTTTCAGCAAGATGTTCCCAGACTCTGAAATTGCAAAGAAATTATCCTGTTCCCACACCAAAACCACTGCCATAGTGAAGAAGCTCTTGCTCCTTACTTCACACAGAGAGTTATGGAGTCAATGTCAAGTGGTCCATTCTCTTTGATGATTGATGAATCCCATGACAAGAGGGATAAGTCTTGCATAATTCTTTTGAGTATTCTTGATCGACAGGTAGGTGAAGTACAGACGAGATTCTTGGATATGCCTGTTGTGAACATTGACACAGCTACCAACTTGTTTCAAGCCTTGAAGGAGTCACTGACTAAGAATGGGCTCAGCTTTGACAATGCAGTGTCTTTCATGTCTGATATACCACCAATGTTATGAAAGGAGTGAGGTCAGGTGTGCAGAAGCTGATTAAGGATGAGATCCCAACTTTGTATGATGTTGGTTGCACTGCCATTTGGCTGATTTAACAGTCAAAGCTGGTTTGAAGGTACTCCCAGTGAACATTGACCAGCTCTTCATCGACATTTTCTACTACATACTTCCATAGCAGCAAGAGAGCAGCAATTTGTCATCTATGGTGTTCACTTTTCACCACTGAGCCAGGGGTGATTTTGAAGCATTGCCCCACACGATGGCTCAGCTTGCTGAAGTGTGTGAATCGTTACCTCAGGCAGGATGATGGTTTGAAGTTGTCTTGTGAGGAAGCTAAGGTCTGTAGCATGCTTTCAAGGCTTGAGAATCCTCTGACGAAACCTCTGTTGTTCTTTTATCTTTCCCTCAATGGATCACCTCTTCCAGAAATCTAAAGAGAATACGACCGCACAGCTGTATGATGACGGTTAGTTAGGTTGAAAATCGCGTATAATACGCTAATTAGGGGGCGTGGTCAAAACTTCGCGCCATATAAAATTAATGTCCCGGAATTAACTTATGGAAAGTTGGCAAGTATGTGGTAGGCATATCTATATATGCAGTACTCCACAGGCTATGATAAGCTCATTATTGCCTGACATTGCAACCACAGATTAAACATAGTGAAGGTGTTTAGAGAAGAGAGCGGTCATATATATGTATTGTGATAATATAAGCAGTGGGTTTACTCTGGAAGCCAATGCTATGAATATGCATTTGTACTGTTATGTGAAAATAATTATCTGGAATATGAACATTCTTATACAGAAGATTTTATATTGTGGTACAAGTATATATATATATAGAATGATATTTCACAGGGAATCCTCCCAAAATAACAAGCAGGTCTCGGTGCACACTCTGTGCTGATCCAGTCAGTTTGGCTTTATAATACTGGAGACGATGATGACTACATCCTGAACTGGTAGAAGAAGTGTGTGTGTGTGTGTGTGGTGTGAGAGAGAAATATTAACAAACATGTTACAATGGTTTTCACAATAATCAACCTGAAATTTACGCTCTTAACATTTTGATGCTTCATCAAGAATAAACTTGTTTATACCTTGTGTTACCAATCTTTGTATCTTTTATAGTCCTAATGTTTAACACTTGAAGAGAAGAGAAGGCAGGCACATGAGGACTTGGACACAAGAGAGAGGACTCTTGTTGTAGCTGGATAATAACTTGCCATGAAGACTGATAATGCAAAGTATAGGACATATTGGCTAGTTACCCTTTTTTGATTCCCAACCGACCATACTTTTCCAGATTCATAAGGCGAACTGTCAACTCCACCAAACCCACATATAGAACCAGATCAACTCAAACCAACAAACAAAACTTGGGTATTTCTAGCTAAGCCTCTGAGAAAGTATGAATTCTCTTATTACCATTCCTTATCTCTAACTAGCAAGTTTAAGCTAGCTAGAGCCACACATTAAAAATATTCCAGTAAAAAAAAATCAATCGTGACATAGTATATAGTAGTTTATTTCTTACCTTCATTGCTAGCGTTTGGAATCATACACGGCCCAGAAGCTTCCTTAGGCTCAGGTAAAGCTTCTACACTTCACCTGTCCATGTTTCTATAAGAATTAATAGCTGGCAAGACAGTAACTGGATAGCGAAGTTTCATTCAAGCTAAACTGGTCACTGATACTAGACCGGAAATGATCGTCACGGTCAGTAGTGAGCTATATAGTACTCTTCCTAACCTTCACCAGTTTGGAAACTGTACTTACTTTTCCATATTACAATACAATCTGATGACGTCATTAATTTTACAGATTACAGTATAGTTGTCAGGGATCTCAACCCTGACCACAGAGTGCCCAGCCCTAAGTGTGAGACAGTGGACCTGTCACGACAAATTTGTTCCCCCCATATTTGGTTCCCCCTGGAACTTTTTCTTTAAAAAATATGTTTCCCCTGGAACTTTTTACTTGAAATATATGTTCCCCCTGGAACTTTTTACTTGAAAAAAAAGTTCCCTCTTGAAAAATAAAGAACCCCTTTTATATTTCTCCTCTTGAAAGACCCCCTTTATATTGCAATATGCATCATCAGTACATGTAGCAGCTGCAATATCAGACAGCTAAGTTATATATACGTAAAATATCAATTGCCATCATGATCAACCTCTGGCATCCTGTATATATGTACAATATACTTCCACATCTTCAATGTCTTGATCTTCATCTATAATCCTCTGCTCCACAAAGTAGGGATTAAATACAACTTGAACAAAGCCATTCCATACCACTATCTTCCATTGCCTGATTGGGTACAGTAACACAGCCAATGTGATACCACTCATTACATTTATTGCACTGCACCATATCAATGCCATCAACCTCTGGCATCCTGCATGCTTCCACATCTTCACTCGTGGTCTTCTTCTGTAATCCTCTGCTCCATAAAGTAGTCCCCCTGGACCAGACAGTGGTATAAATGCTTCCGCATTTTCTTTTGGTCATACATATAACTACCTGGGTTAATACTATTCGCCAATGCTGTTGCAAATGCCAGAGAAAACAGTCCACAATCACATCCTCCTGACTGCTTTTGAACGTCAACAAAGTTCAACTTAATGACCTTGCCTTTGGCTGCTAGCAGGGCTGCTATCTGTCTTTTCACCACAGAAGAAACACTTTCATATGCACTGTCATAAATAAAGATTTCGTTCGTTTTATATAGCTCCAACAGTGCTGATTGTTAGCCAGTGGTTGTGGCCATTATGTAGGACCTGGATGAATTCATCCGACTCTATGTTAAAAGAATATGTCAAGCCAAGACAGGTGTCCTGGAAGCCATTTCCAAGGGGAAACTTTTGCTTCAGTAGCTTCTGTGCAGCTGACACAATATCATCATTCAGCTAACCCGTGACATTCAACAAAATATCTTTGTCTGACTGTGCCAAACTATAGTGTTCATTCTTAATCCAGGGTATCTCCGTCTTTGGACGTTGTTTGGGATGCTGCTTCAATCGCTTTGGCTGTAGTTTTTCTTTGTTAATATTTTGGCTATCTACGTCAATAATCTCATGTACAAGGCTTCTCCGTGCTTTTAACATCAAGCTTTTTGCTTCAATGTTTTGAGGTTGGGGATGATTTGGAACTTTATGGCATTGTTTCATAGCTTCTTTTGGTGTTGTTGCAATGCTCTGAGTCGAAGGTAAGTGGTTCAACTTTATTGGAGTGCTAGTCAGCGGTGTGCTTTCTGAATCCTATATACATGAACAATAGCAAATTAAAGTACATGCACAGATATATAAAGGGATATCAAAGTGTATACAAAATGCTACAGTCCAGAACTATAATTTTATACAATTCGGTGTATATATATATACACATTATACATCACTATAATTATGGTAATGTAAGTTGTATGTTTGGTTTGGTTTTTATTTGTGAAATTGTGTTCCATACCTTGTTCAAGAACTTAATTAAGTTGGGGCATGGGTGAGGCAGGTAGTGGTGATATACTACTATCAAGTGAACAGGAAGAAACATTAACTGGTGTGTCACGTGATATACTGTCATGGAACCAGGAAGAAACATCATGAACCAGCATGTCGGATTCATCAAAAGCTAAAGACTGGTTTGCAGGTGATGAGGAAGCTATGCTGTTCTCAGGTGAGCTGCAGCAGGTTATCAGCGAGAGATTTCATCTACCTTTTTGTAGTATTTCTTCAAATGAAATGCATTCACTCGATCAACAACCTGTAGTGTGTATGCATGTGTACATGCAATTCATAGTTAAAAGTTGTCGCACTATTATATACACAAATGAACATGCATTAGTTAGTTGCTTGCCCTTTACGAAAATAGTTTGTACATGCATGCATACAATTGCAAGTACCTTTTCTCCATCAATCTTCTTCAAGCAGAAAAGACCTTTTCCCAAAGAACTAGAGATCACATAAGGCCCCAACCATCGATAATCAAGCTTTCCTCCTTTTCTTTTCTTTCGCCTAAAGTCTTTTTTCATAACCATATCTCCTGCAACTAAATGGCTACTTGAGCAATACTTCTTGTCGTAATTCACTTTTTGCCTTTTTTGTGCTTTCTTAATATTTTTCTGCTTCCATCTTGCACCGCTTAGCTGCTCTCTCAGATTCCAATGGATTTTTGCTCACAAGATAGTCATTTAGCTTCTCCTCTGCATCACAAGTGCTAGATGTATTGAAATCGACTGGTAATTTCGCTAAGCGACCGAACATTGCCTCAAATGGTGAGAACCTGGATGATTCTTGCATGGCATTATTGTAACCATAAACAATCTCCTGAAGTTTGTGATCCCAACTCACACGATTCTGCTGGGTGAATTTTGAAATTGCATTTATCAATGTTTGGTTGTATCTCTCATCCAGTCCATTGGCTTGAGGATGGTAGGCTGTTGTCATCCTGTGCTTAATTCCAAATTTTTTGGTTAGTTCTTCATTTAGCTTATTTCGAAATTCTTTTCCCTGATCTGTGGTTATAATTTCTGGCAGTCCAACGATGAAGAACAGCTGCATAAACACAAAACATAAACATTAGCTTCTTTATGATGCATCTAAGCACTCACCTGGCGCAAAGCTGCTATACCACACCAGATGCTTCTTTAGTAGGTAATGCATGGGCCCAGGAAAATTTAGTGAAGTAATCAGAAACAGTTGATTTCCTGTAGTTGAGGGTGGAGAGATTGGCCCCACAAAATCAATGCCAAGGTGGTACCACGGAGACTTGACTGGAATAGGACTGAGCTCTGGCCTCCCTATCTCAATCTTCCTGTTCATGTGTTGACACTCTTGACAGTGCTTCACCTATATAATGTATATAAATAGTAATATTATGGATATACAATCTCCTAGCCTAACCAATTGTTTAACATCTGAGACCATTCCCTTCCAATAAAATCTCTCTGCAACTCTTCTGTGAGTCTTAGTCACACCAAAATGTCCTGAAGTGTGACAAGCTTACAATATCCTTTTTTGTTTCTTGACAGAATTAATCACCTTCACTTTTTTCTTCTACCTATGAAGATAAACTTCTCCCTTTTCCATCAGTAGAGTTGCTGCTCTCTTTCTCACTGCTCTCTTTTGATCTTTGGTTAGCTGCGATGTACTTGGATAGCTCTTTTGGAGTACATAGTGAATAGCCATGTCCAAAATAGGATCTTCGTTTTCTGCATTGTTGTCCATATCTCTATGGAGCCTAGAATCTTAGCTAAACACTGTCCTACTCCAGTCACTGCATGCAGATCGTGCGCCAACACGTGGGTTTATACGTGGGAACTAATTCTCCTTGGGTGGGAACAGAACTTTCAATAAAAGTTGTTCCGGGGGGAACAATTTTTGGGGGGGAACAAATTAAACGTTACA
The DNA here is from genome assembly GCA_028752905.1 of Cladorhizidae sp. MBARI D1340-BT2. NCBI lineage: Eukaryota > Metazoa > Porifera > Demospongiae > Poecilosclerida > Cladorhizidae > Cladorhizidae sp. MBARI D1340-BT2. The sequence continues at coordinate 36,246,903 of JAQNBH010000013.1, read as the reverse complement.
GACCCTTCAACCAAATAAGAAGTAATGAGCAATTAAACAAAGCCAAAGGAATACTCAACAAAGAAACTCTCAAAAGGAAAGCTCTCCAAAAGGACATGTGGTTGCCAATAAAGCTCACAAAGCTCACAAAGGGAATCTTCGCAACGGAAGGCCATCGGAGGCCTACGAGACGGTGCCCTCACGGGTTCATCAGAGTGACGGAGTGACGGGTCCACGGCTGACGAACTGTGACGTCGTCAGCTTGAGTTATAAAACGGGGTAAAAACTATTGCGTTGTTGTTGGAGACGCGGGATTGTTTTTGTACACACAGGGTTATAACAAATGTTAACAGTGATAATTTCTAAATTATCAGGTGATGCTAAGGATTGAACAAGTATTGAATTCTTCACTGCAACCAATATCCCTCCTCCACGACTGCTTACAGAAAATAAAAGATGGTTTAATAAGCCATGACTTGGTGATGCAGTGGAGTAGGAACATATAATGGATTGGGGGGGGGGGGGGGGGGGGGAGGGGGGAAACCGATGAATGTTGCTGTCGAGGGAATGCATGCCACCAATCACTAACACAGACTATTTTTGAGACCCATATATTTTTAAAAAATAAGACTAGTGAACAATGAGCAAAGAACAAATGCATGTTTTATAGCTAATAGTAAAAATTATTTATAGTTTCCAAAAAAGTTCTTCCTCTCACATCTAGAAATAAATTCTCTGGCCACATCAACAAGGTCTAGTTTATCTGTTCTTCTGTGATGCATATGCAGTAGCATACAATGATTTAGCCTCTCTTGTGTCATAGAGTTCCGAAGGTAGTCGTTTTAGAGCAGAAAAGCTGCATTCAGCAGATGAAGTGGTGACTGGAATGGTAAGATAGATTTTAATGAGTTTGTGGACTTCTGTGATGATTTCTTGAGACCAGATTGGTGGTTTAGAATGTAACAAATAGTCTGAACTCTGGTCACTTTCTGGATTGTGATACCATCCAAGGGTGTAGCCTTGATTTATATCTGGAATCATTTTTCATGTTGATAACTCTTTCAGTCTTGCAGAAAGTGAAACACTTTTGCCATTTGCACTGTCACCAACAATGATTCAATAGTCTTCACGAAAATGAAGTTTTCTTGCTGAAATTGTCTCTGTAGTTCACCCTTCATACGGTCAATTGCCTCAAAATACTCCTTTCTACAATATATGTAAAGGTATGCCGTGGTGCTCCATGATCTAATCTCCTTGGAAACTGCCTTTGGCGAGGTAGAACAGGAGGATCACAACACACTTTCGAGGCTTTCACTACTACAGAATCATAGAAAGATTTAAAATGATGATCGGTACGAATTCTCTCAAGTGAGCGAATGCACAAGTCTATAGCCATATAACAGTCATCAACATTAGTCTCCTCTGCCTGAAGGGTAATGGACAGCTGTTGATTCATACTGAAGATTAATACCGATAGCTCCACCAAAATATGTGCAGAATTTATCCATAAGCGATAGCATGCGATTTGGTCGTCTAGAACCGTCATCCAATCTCCATTGTTTCCCTTAGTGCTTCATAGTTGATTATGGCTTGCACGGCACCAGTATGGGTAGTCCATCTAGTTTAGTATCAAAAGGGAGCACACAGAGAGACCTATCTTTTGAGCTATATATCAAGTCCATACCATGAAGTTTGCAGAATCTATGTAGCTCTAAAATTGTAACCATAAGTAAAAAAATAATAAAAAAATATGCAACTGTCTCCCCTTGGTTAAAACCAGCTATTTTGTGCCAAGTTTACATAGATAGTAGAGGTGTAAGCAATGATACACCCTTCATATTATTGGGGGTGGGGCGGGCCCCTAGCTGTTGAATATTGGGGGCCATGGCCCCCACAGCCCCCATGGTTCTTACTCCCCTGTTATGTCATAAGTAGATGAATATACAAAAGTTTGTAGAGAAGTAAGTTTGCTAACTCTACTACATGCATTGAATAGACAGGTTTTTAAACTGCCTAGTCAAGTTGAAGGTTGTGGATTTGAATGCAGACATGTTGAAGACTGCATATCAAGACTGCATATCAAGAGGTAGAGAATTGTCACGGACAAGAATCTGAGGTTGGAGGTGGTGAAAGTACCAAATGATAATCAGAGAGGCTTAATTTATCCCCTTGATATTTAGCATGGACTTTATTGTTTAGGAATAAATAATTTTATAGAGTTTCTACTCAAACCTGATTGCAGGAGAGACCACCTTTCCTTTAACAAAGCAGAATCCCTTTGCCTTTTCAGAAAGTGATAGATCTGGCTTGATGGAATACGGGTGCTCAAGGACATTTCTTCTGGATATATAGAATGCTCTGAACTTCAGAGGTGTGGATCAGCTTGACTAAGTTAGGTGTTTTGATGGTTGGAGTTTCGTTGGAAACGACCCAGACAAAAGTGATCTCTGATCGAATCTGACTTGAAGGAGGAGTCAATACCAGAGAGAACTGATGAGATTACTTTGGCGTCACCTTGTTGACAAGAGTAACAGGATTTATCACTTGAAGACACAAAAATAATCAGATTGAATCTTGTCTCAGATGAGTCAGTCTGATGCTTTTTTTTGCATGGCTTTTGCCACTGTCAGTAGCAAGGACACCATTCAGGCTTGTCACTGTGTCATTTCCAGTAGCAGCAATGTTGGAATAACTAATCTTTTGAGACTGCGAACTTGAACTAGGTTGGATCGGTAAGGTCATGAACATTGGAGACCTTGAGCAATGATACTTCCTCAGACTCAGATAGCTTAACCATCATTTTTTCCAAAGTGGAAAGGCAACAGTGTGGGCAGGAGAAAGGTGCACTAGAGTTACTTATAGCAGCAAATCTTGATGGAGACAAACCAGCACAGCGACAATGACCCATTCCTGACAGGAACCGTCACCAAAAATTGACTCCTGAGCCTTCTGCTTCTTGGTGGTTTATAGACTTGATATATAGCTCAAAAGATAGGTCTTTCTGAGAGATATTTCATAGTTATAACTATACCAAAGTTACTGGAGCTATGAAGAGTGGTACCTCAAAACCTGAGGGCAACATGTCTACTTCCTAATTGGAATGTGCAAGACTACGAAATTAGTACCAGTGGCTAGGGGAAGTCCCTGCATTGTGTTTGGATTCGCACCAAAACGTAAATACATGGTCAAGCACGCAGTTGGAAAAGGAAATTGATTTTCAACCGAAGCATAAGAGTTTTAGTGCCTAATGAAATACTTGTTGTATGCACAGGCCCGGAGCGAGCAAAATTTGATTGGTCAGGCCATGTAGATTCTATTTTGTTATAATAATATTATATATATGCAAATAAAATGCAAATTACACCCATGCACACAAGTGACATTAAATAAGTGGGGTCATTAGTGTACAAAATAATATTTTTTAATATTGAAATTACTTCATTACTATATCATTTTTTAAATGTTTTAGCATAACCTCTAATTATTGTGCTATCAGTTACAGGCCCGTACACAGACTTTTGAAAAGGGGGGTGCACAATTTGGTATGTTATTCAAGAAATCATGTTGCAGGGGTCTAGGGGTATGTTCCCCAGGCCTGTATTTTAGGTGCTCTGAGAGTCAATTTGGTCCTCAAATAATTAATCATTAATCACAATATCACTCAAATGGTAAATAATATCATCATGTCACTCAAATAGAGTTAATCTTCTGTAATTTTCGTGGGTACTTCTGCAGAAAAAACTTGCAAATGTTATCTATACTTATCGTGGTTTCATAGTTCATATGTATTAATGCTAAGGTAGTTAAACGTTCTTCTGTCTGTGTACACCTTAAATAATTGTGTAGTCATCGGAGAGCTGATGCCAATCTTTCGCATGAACAAGAGCTCAAAGGGATGGTAGCAAAGATCTTCAATAATATACAGATATTTGGAAGAGATTGAGGACACTGCTTTACAGAGTCACTTAAAGTTTCAGGATGATCGTTTTCTGCAACAAGCAACCACTTTGACTTCCACCGACAGAGTTCTTCATCGATTATATTTGGATTGGGAAGGTCATAAGAGTAGAAATCTATTGCCTCTTTAATATCACTGAAAGAAGAATTAGCATTATTGTTTGCAGGTAAAAGCCCTTGAAGGGAAGCTGCTCGCTTACTGTGAGCTGTAAATCTCGAACAAATATCAGTTATTAGATGGTCAAGGAATGGAATTGCAATAGCTATCTTGAAATACTCTTCAACTGATGCAAATTGTGGGTTTGAACGATGTTGCTGCCGTTGACTTATACGAGGCATTGATACAGATATGCCAGATTGTTCTGCAATTCTACTGCTGTGATCAAAAATACGCTTGGAATATCTTCCCTCACTATCTTCAACTCCTCACAGCATTGCATGACTTGTTTTCCCCCCTGAATTTTAACAACTGCTTCTTTCAGGTAAATTAAGGAACGATAGATCGTTACCATTGAGTAAAGAAACTCAAAAGATTCCAAGGTTTTCATATGGGTAAGTGCATTCTTTTTATCTTCTAGTGACCACCGATCATTAAACAGAGGAAAATCAATGTCCTCACTTCACATACATGGATTAAGAATGGATGAGCTAAGGAGAAGCGCTCCCAACCATCTATGTTCTCAACCCATCTGGTTATGCAGACATTAAGAAGAGGGGCTCGACTTGACCTGTGTGTGTTTTGTGCCACAATTGCTTTTAACAGCCCTTCTCTTTTGGGAGAATACTTTATCCAAAGGACGAGACTCTTAATTTGATCTATACAATTTTTGATGGGTGGAACAGAGCAATAACTCACAGTAGCCAGATTGAGTGAATGACTGGCACAGTGAGTGTAAAGTGCTTTGGGTTGCTTTTCGAGTATTCTAGCTTGAACACCAGCTTTTGTTCCACTCATTGTAGATGCACCATCATAACCCTGGCCAAACAAATTACTCAAAGACAACCCAAGATTGTCCAAGGATGTTATGTTGCATCAGCAATGTCAACTGCCCTAACCCTCTCTAATTTTACAAATGCAATAAATTCTTCACGAATATTACATTCACTATCAACGAACCGCAAACAAATGGGCAAATGCTCAATATTGTGACAACTCACTTCATCTGCTAGCACAGAGAAAAATTGGGCAGTCTTCACCTCAGCAACAATACCAGATAGAATCATATCAAAGCCAATAACATTAATAATGTCGTTCTGCGATCTTGGAGATATGTAAGTTGCATTTCTAGCTATTTGATTGGTGAGATGCTTATATAAAATTTTATCAGTCTCAACATAATCTTTAAGCAAAGCTAGAAAATTTCCTGGATTCGTACTTAGGCAAACATCTTCTCTATCACCTCAAAAAGGAAGCCCCTGCTTAGCCAGAAACAGTATGGCATGAACAATTTGACATATAATATGTTTGTTCTCATTCATTCGTATCTGAAGAGCACTATTTGCCATCACATCAATACGGGAAGAAGGATTATCAATTGTGCCTTTCAAAACATCAGCATCTTGAAGACACTCACAATGATATTGAAGTGAAGAGTGGTTACTTAAGTCATTACTTATTTTTTCCCAATTAGAGTAAGGTTTATTCACAAGATAAACTTTATCCCTTCTATATATTAATACTAGAAAGAAGAAGTGAACATGTTCCACAAAATACAGCATCCAACTTTGGGCTATACAACAGCCAGGGATATTTTTCGAGCCAAGAAATATTAAACTTTCGGTTTTTACCACGAAATTGTGTACATGGCAAAAACTAGGTGGGTTTATGATGATAAAGTGAAAAATACTTTTCATCAATAGAAAGACTACTAACTGTGCAAATAATGGTTTCTATAGATTTCTTTGGATCCAAGAAGGTCCCAATATCATCAAAAGGGGGTGGTTCAAGACCTGATGAAGACTGCTGACTTGAAATTTGGACGGCAGGTTGACATTCACGTCCACATTCAACATTATCACTATCACCTGATGGTGGAAGAATTGTTGGTATAGAGAAGGGCTTCTTGGAGCTTCATTCTGGGTGCTTGAACTGGGGAGTCCTAAAACAGTAAAATATCATATCTCAATTGTAGCTAGAGCTTAACCATTGTTTTACTTACTTCCTTCATCACAGGCAATTGTTTTGTTAAAAAAGGACCGGATGTCTTGAGATTGATGCTGTCTTTTCATAACTTTATTCCAAGGGAAACTTACACTCATAAATTATGCACACTGACTTTCTGCATGTACAACATAACAGGAAATAATTAAAGTTTTCTGATGAAGGTGTTGATCAATCTGAATAGTAATTAATTGCCATTTGGTTAAGAGTTGTTGATTGGAATGAAGCAGGGCTTATGGTTTATGTATAACGGAAGTTGAACTGATGATTAACAATAAAAATGTCAGCTAGCTATTTCATGCATACACACATACATACATGTACACCAAGTACTGTCATGAATATAATTATTTTGAAAGGGGGGTGCCTGTGCACCCCCGGGCACCCCCCCTGTGTACGGGCATGAGTTAATAATACTGTGATGTTTAGTGATTACTTTGGTTTTCCAAAAATCTTCAGTCTGTGTTCGGAATCTCCTATGAATTCATTTGCAGCATCTTTCAGTTCCATTTTGTCTTTTAACTCCTTATGGACATGAGATTATTTAACCTTAACTGATTCATGGTGTTTCGCAAATAACTTTTTACCCTGTGAAGTGCACTAAATGACCTTTCTGAAGTACAATTGGTGGCTGGCATGATCAAAATAAGTTTGAAAAGTCGACACTTCGGAAAGCAACAATTTCTTAGCAGCCATCAAGTCTGAAAAGAATGCCTTGATATCAGAAATTTTAGTTATATTCTGATTCTTTTCACCATACTTTTCCTTCTGAATTCCAATCTGAAAGTAAGCAACTGGGCTTGAAGAACTTCAGGATGGAAGTCATCTTTGTAAAAAGAACAAAAAGAATCAAATTCCTCTGTGATGTCTTCATTCCAGTAGGACTTTAACAGAAGCTGTTCCAAATTCTGGTAGATTCTGTATCCTGGTTGATCGAACCTATCTTTTATTGAATTCACTACAAGATCAATGGCTTCAAAGTATTGTTGATGGTAGTACAATTTTACATCGGTGTGAAAATCTCCTTCGATACCATCATCATATCTTGTAGGTGACTTACGATGACGAGGCAAGTGAGGTTCTTCTATTTCAAAGTCTTCAGCAAGTCTTGAGACCTTAGACCAAAATAAGTCGTAAGTCATGTCATCTCATAGCTTATCAAGTGTGCAAGTAACCATGCTAGCTACTTCTTGGCCCTCTGCTGCTGAAGTTTGTGGATTTTGTAAAGTTCGGCTGAGATTATAAGTATGTCTAAGAACCATCTCGCCCAAGACAGTACCAAAGAGAAAATCAAATGTTTTCATTGGTACCCTCACACCTTGAATTCGTGCCTTGGCCGCAGTATCTTTACTAATTTTTTAAGCTTCTTCCCAAGTACTTAGCAATGCAGAATAATTGTCCATAATACTTAAGAGTGAGTCAGCATGGACAGTCCATCGAGTAGGGCATAGAAGTCTTAAACCAGGTGAAGGAGAATCAGATAGCTTATCGTTTTCAGTTTTATGGACACGGAAGACTGCATCACGTCTAGGTGAAAACTTAATCAGCTTTGTTATCTCATGTGTAGTATCCATGGAGTCTTTCATAACTTTCAACTTTTTGACAGTGTCATTAGCAGCTAGATTTAGCACATGGCCATAGCAGTGTGTAAACACAGCACGTGGTTCCTCTTCTGATATCCTCGTAGCAACTCCTGTTTTTGTCCCACTCATTGTGTTGCAGCCATCATAGCATTGACCACAAAGTTTACCGATTGGCAAGTTCAGTCTTAGCAAGCAGTCCTTGATTACTTTTGTAAGACATTCAGCACCAATAGTATCAACTTCGTAAAGCCCAATAAACTCCTCATACACTTCGAAATCTTAATCAACTCTTCGAATAACAATGGTACTTGCTCACGATTAGAGATATCAGTCGTTTCATCAATCATGATGGTTAAAAAGGGTGATATTTGGAAATTACCAACAATCTTTCGAAGTACTTGTAGAGCAAGGATCTTCAAAATTTCATTTTGAACCTCATGGAACGTATATTTGTTGATCTTCCTCTGCAACCAGTTCATGGTTAATGCATCACCATCACACTTGAGAAATTGAACAAAATTACTATCATTTTCAGATTCCCCATCACCTCGAAGCGCTAACCCTTCCTAGCCAATATCCTGATGTGAGAGAAAATCTTCATTAGCATCTTCCCATTATCCTCCATCTCGAGTGCAAACTGCTGAGAGAGTTGTGCACCAATATGCTTAGTAGAGGTTGGAAAAGACAGAATCATTTCTACTGATTCAAGATGGCAACCACTAGTTTCATGTTTCTTAAACGACAGAACAGCATCTTTCCAGTTAGAATAACCCTTGCATATATACCTGAATTAAATAAATAGTTAACAGTTTATATAGTTTTGATCACAAGGTGCACAGCAAAACTATAAGAAAAATGAAAATATACTGGTTCTGCTTTTGAAGTCCTCATCTTCTTCTGCTTGAAACTCATCACACAAGTATGACAGTAGGCTAAATCTTTAGCTTCATCATAATGCAGAAAAGGCCACTGTTGAAAACCAAGATGCTTGAAATGATCATGATACAACAGTTTTCTTTCCAAAGGAGCGCTTTGGAAACCTAAAACTTGGGCCAGGTTGATATGGTGTATCAGAAATTTCAGGAGGATGAAAACTCTGAAAACTACAGCTTGCTAACAGCACTAACTAACTAAACAACCTGGAGGATGCCTTTTAAATAGGCTGGCTCCCATGAGGTCTCACAATAAAATATTGACCAATGAAATGATAATGAATATGTGTGTCCAAATGTTCCTGTCCTAGGTGTCTCCAGTAAATTGGTTAACACTCTTCTACACACTCCCAGCATGTATGATTTTCTGGTCAGATTATCTTCTACACACCCTCAGTCTTAATTATTAATCATGCTGTCAAAAACACTCTTTATAATTATATCGTTAATCACTATGATGGGTAATCTATTTAACACATCAAGGTTGGCAAACAATTAAACTAATTGGCAAAAGTCTGGGATTGCCTTAATTAAGCAGATGTAATCCACTGACAAAAAAAGAAAAGAAATCGATACACCCACATATGCTTGGTCAGACTTACTCAGGCCCTGATGCATTAGGGGCCCTATAGCTACTGTTGATGTCTAGCACTTGACAATCTGGAGTTAGACATGTTGCAAAATCGTTTTGAGGGACTCAACTTTGACTCCCTGTTATATACAGGTTATTTAGTAATAGCAAACAAGGTGATGTAGACTCGATAATTATGAACATCAGGAACACTTGCCAATTATTCTCAAAGTCCTGCTTCCTTCATACATTCCACAAAGCAACCCAGCTACCCTTGAAAATCCGCTATCCCCCCTCACCAAAATCTTCCCTTGTGCAATAAGCAAGAACTCAACCCACACCACAATGAACCCTTCTTTCTCCTCAGCTGACAGAGGATGTGGCTTCTTCTTCAACTTGTCCACGTGGATTATAACATTGTTCAGGGTACGAATCCTCATTCCATATTTGTTCACGGCGATTTGCTTTACCCAGTTACTGTCTGTAGCTAGAAAAATGTTAGTCCTGTTCTTGCCAGACAGCTCATCTGCAGCATGTATTGCACACTGAAGGGCCAGTTTCCATTCTGATTCTTTCCGCAGTAATTTTGGATGGATGCTTAGTTCATCAAAATGTGGCATTTTTGCAAAACCCGTTCTCACATGAACAGCCACATATGGCAAGTGGTTCAGGCCGAGCACCTCTGCAGCTGCAGATGTCCGTTCAAGCACCTCATGATCCATCTTAAATAAGTAGCGGAACACAATACCAACCATATCATCCAGTTCGTTCATGGACAAATTAGAAAATCCATGCAGTTGCATCCCCTCCATTAACCAGTCAGGATTATTTCCATTTATCTCTACATACAGTAATGAACTTGCCTGCAAGGTTATAGAAATAATAACATTTGTCTCATTGCTACCAATGATCTTCATGTAATACTCCATAGCCTTTTTTCTCTTGTCAGTTTCTGTGCTAGTAAAGGTCTTCAACATCAAATGTGGACCAATGAAATCATCAGAATCCAATCTACCTCTTGCACGCCTTTCCAACACCTTACTGACCACATTGTCCTTCCAATTGATCATGTGTGGATGGAGAAAATCACCTTCCGAATGAGTCGGCCATACTATGACTAGCCTGCGTCTGCTGATGATGGCAAGGAGGAAGGCATAAGCAATGCTCCGAGTCCGATCCCCAAGTCCACCACAATGCATGTAACTAGCACACCACCACACCAGTGTCCTCCCGGATGGTGACTTCCTCATGGTATCATGGTAAGATACATAGTCCTCTAAGGTCTTGAGAAATCTTTCATACTTCTTTAATAGTAACTCAACTTCTGAATAAGATCCACCAATAGGACATTTCAAAGGGATCCCACTCAGCAAGTTTTCTTGAAAGGACAAGTAGCTTACATTTTGTCGGGACACTGAGATAGCTTGAAAGTTCTGGGAATCCGTCTTCGTCGTATATTGATTCGTGAATAAGACATACTTGACACAGATGAAAACGACCAACACTGACAGTGATAGGTACCAGAGCTTCCTTCTCGCAACCATCTTTGCTAAAACGTGACTCGGAGGGAAATTTGTCACGTAAATGGGACGGGATACGGGCGACCGACTTTACAGGGCTACTTGTCAAAGACCCACCTTGGTAAAGTTGTGTCGTACCTCAGAAGTTGCGAATCTACTTTACAAAAGCAAAGGAAAAGAGACGCCGGTGTCGTGCCATATTAGTCCCGCTGCCATATTTGTCCCGCTCAGAAAATGTTCGCGATAACGGGACGCCATATTATATATTATAGTGTCCCGCCTGCCATATTAGTCCCGCCTGTGAGCTGCCATATTAGTCCCGCCTGTGAGCTGCCATATTAGTCTCACCCAGGGGCAGATCCAGGTGGGTGTTTTGGGGGTTTAAACCCCCCCCCCATATAAATTTATAAAACTACAACTTGACTCACCTTAGTACTGATACCAAACCCCCCTTACTGATATCCTAGATCTGCCTCTGTCACCTGCCACATTTGTCCCGCCGTATTAGTCTCATGCTCACTTGCCATATTAGTCTCACCTGTTATTTTAATTTATTATTTTTTATATTTTTTATAAATTGATGCAAATACAAGCGCAAATGCATAGGAATGGCTAATAGCAACCAAATGCTAGTGTTATTAAAGCCACCCTATATAGTTACATGAGTAGCTAATGGGATGCACACATAAGAGATGAATAAGTAAATAGTCTGATAAAATATAATAAACACAAAGATATTGAATATATAATAGGGATTAGGATTGATAAGGTGACCCTTAAAGGAATTAATATTAGGAGCAAACACAACAAAGTCAGGTAAACTATTCCATATTCCTATTCCATATTAGTCTCACCTGACATATTAGTCTCACCTGACATATTAGTCTCACCTGCCATATTAGTCACCTGGCCATATTAGTCTCACCTGCCATAATTATTAGTCACCTGCCATATTAGTCTCACCTGTCATATTAGTCTCACCTGCCATAACTGAATATGAATGTGTTGTGTGTGTGTGTATATATATATACACAAGCTATATATAAATTGCAGTAAAAACATGGGAGGAATATCTAATATGGCAAGTAACTTGCCAACCCTCATTTCTCTCAGAAAATTGTTGTTTGTTTTTAATATTAAATTTTTCTCTCTAATCACAATTAGATGATTTTTTTTTTACAATATACCCCTTCTCTGGATGATGGAGTGATAGAAGGACAGGGTCAGAGCATATATATGTGGTTCCTCAGCACCATCCTACAATTTAACTTGTGCAAAACTTGAATAAAAAAATAAACATATTTCCAGGTCAACCATGATATCCTAGGAAGACCACCAGAAAGTTTAGGATCTCCCAGTATTTCACAGATATGGAGAACTAAGACAGTTTATTGCATGAAAATGCCAGAAAAAAATCCCAACAAGAACAAACAGATTCAGTCTTAATTATTTAAGGGGCACCCAATTCCCTGTCGAAACAACTGCCACAGTTCCACTCCTCCTCCCGGTTGATGATGGCTGATGGTGGAATCTGTGCACATGATTGGTGGAACCATTCACTACACTTGCTGCACTGTGCCACTGTGAGGGCACGGTCATGGGGTTGTCTGCAAACACAGATCAATGGTTCCCTGAGAACAGTCTTGAGCTTCTTGCTTGTGGCTTCCCGTCGGCATCCTTGAACAGGGAATAGTTTTATGTGAGATGTCTGGAAAGATCTCATCAGGTGGGACCGCATCTTTGTTTGATCAAATGTTATTGTTGATGGGTCCACACCATTGCATAATGGTTGCAACAGCAATGGCAAATAAACCACAGGCATTGCCTCCAGCCTGTTGATGCATGTATGGTTTCTGTATGGTCAGGTGGCTTCCTTGATAGAATTCCATCCATGCCAGGCATTTTAGTGTATCCAGTTCTGCAATGATCCAACAACAATAAAGAACAAACAAATGAAACAACTATTAATTGTTTGTAGTATATATCTATTACACTATTTATTTCACAAGAATTGATTGAATGGTAACACGTACTGTATCTATTTTAGTGGGTTCGTTGTTGTACCATACGTGGGCATCTTGCCATTAATATTGAGCTGTGAATCATATTTAGGTGAAATTGCCACTCCTGGTTTGTGATGCTTTAGTTGAGATACTATGCAAGTAAAAAATAGAGTAAGCTCACAACAGTAGTTATCAAGGAGCTCAATTTTTTAATTGAGAGGATTAAAATAAAACAACACTGTTGGATCCAATGACATTATTCAATTTCCAATGCATGTCATAAAAGTTGTTGGAAATTGACAACAGTTAATTCTTAATTCTTGATCCACCTAATCAGAATGTGTAATTTTTTTAAAAGTTTACCATATAAAATATTCTCATTCAAGTTATTTCTTACTGGTTCTTGTATAGAGGCTGTCATATACCCGCACAGTCCCCTTGGGCATTCCTATGCTGGACACACAGACCCAGTGGCCACCAATATTCATGATTTGGATATAATCCCGAACCGGAGTTCCAGTTTTTGAGCCTCCACTTCCTGGCGCCACATACCCAATGGACTGGAAGCCACCCATCTTTGGAAACTGATTGCGAAGTAGAGCCTGCACCTCATCTATGTGTGTGTCCTCTAGCCATGCTTCAGACAGCAGAATTTAAAAAAAGTCATCAGGGAATTTTCTGTAACGGACAGGTGGCTTGCAAGGCAAGGGTTTTCCAAGCATTCTAGGCACAACTTGTGTAACACTGGTTACAACACAGTCTGATGTTGGCTCACTAGAGAGAGGTGTGTTTCTATCAGGTGGTGGGAGGACTGGACTCTCTTTCTTAGTCTGTCGAATGAGTAGGCACTGCCTCTTCTCTGGACTCCCAGGGGAAGCTGCATCACTCAACTCATCAGATGGTCCAGGGTTGTTCGAACTGGTGTTGTGTGACTGGATGGATGAAGGATCTCATGTTGAACTGGCAACTCTCTAGTTAAGTAAGGCTTCAAGAGCCCGACATTAACCTTAACTTTCATAATGTTTTGGTTGTTATCCTGCAGTGTGCAGAGTCCCTTGGGTGAGACATCAATGATTACATAGGGTCCCAACCAGTCCTGGGCCAGCCTGTCTCCTTTTCTGGATACCTTCCTTGCATTCCTCTTAAGGACATAATCACCTATGATAGTCAACAGGTTAGTAATATAAAATGAAAACCATCCAGTAAAAGTCGAGCGACAGATAAAAAAATATCACAGACAAGGACATTCTAAAATGTATCAAAACTCGGAAATACATCTATCCAGAAAATTTTATTATTCTTGGCCTTCCAATTTTTTCTCTGAAACAACAATGGGACTTTAATTTCATTCAGCTTATATAAAGGCAAACATTAAAGGTACACATTAATTCATAAAAACATACCTATTGCAAAAGTAAAGCGCTTTATTAAGCCTCTTTTTTGCTTGGAATCGAAATAAGCTTTATGCTTCGCTTTAGCTTCTTCAATTTTCAACCGTATCTTCTCATCCACTTATGTGATTACAAAGTAAAACAGATCTGTAACATGATTTTTTGGGAGTGCATCAAACATTTTCATTAAACTATTTGTCCCCCATTTTTTTGTTACAAAAAAGTGTCAGCAATTCCATGTCACATATTTATGTTTGCCAGTCAGTTTTGTTCTTACATCTGCCACATGCTTCTCCAAATTAGATTGTACGTCTTCAGGAGACATAGTGTGTGAGATGTTTTCATAGAGAAGCTCCTGCTCACTCTAATGTTCTGCATTCATGGCTATGGAACCCCTAGCTGTTCGGTAGAACATCAACACAAATAGCTGTTGCTTTGTTGAAGACTGGACACTTGTATTGATACCATAAGTTGTGGGGAGTACATATCTACATAAGTACACAAACATCATACATAGAAATCATAACTACAAGCAGCACATTCAAGGTATATGCATCCTTTAGCTGAAGGCGTATACCAAAAACCACGTTTATATTTTTAGTATATAAGAATTTGGAAAATAATATACCGTATTGCTACAATGTGCAATTTAGAGATTTTGAGCTCCATAAATGTATAATGCGCTCTTAGTTTTGCGTTTTATAATAACACACCATCCGCTTCACTCCAAAAGCAGTCAAGACAACATCATTGAGCTCAGTTATCAAATAAGTTCACACAAACAGAACATTACTCTGCATGAATATTTATCAAAAGGAAGCAGGAGGAAATTTCCAGAGAATCAAGACTGAAGTCGCTAATAAAGTTATCTTAAATTGTGTTAAGTCTGCCTTGTACTGAATAGTCTAACTTTGCTCTTGTAAACAAATCCAACACATTTTCCTTCACTTCTCAGACCACATACATGTCATATCATGAAAACAGATGGCAACAGTTTTATTAAGTTAGTTACCTGGTTTATAAATTCACGCCCCTGATCCATTATCATTTTTTGGGGAGGACCATAACTGTAGATGAGCTCGAGTAGAATGCTTGCGACATCACCAGCTGACTTGGACTTGATTGGCCGAGCAAATATCCACTTGGTAAAGAGATCTGTAACAGTGCAGACATATCTATGGCCTTCGTCTGTGGCCGCAAATGGGCCAATGAGGTCTATACCCAAAATCTCCCATCTGTAAGTATTTGCAACATGATTTTAAGCAAATCAGATGTGCCTGTAATTACCTGATTTTATGCAGTTTAATTATTATATAGTGCATAAGATTTGGGATCATCTAACATCATAATTCAATTTCAAATTCAATTTCAATTCAATTTAATCTGTGTTCAATTTAATCTGTGTTTGTTAATTTAATCTGTGTTTCAATTTAATCTGTGTATATATGTAGCATCTCTCTTATTTTTAAATCCACCTATATACTAACTTGTCCAATATCAGACCTATTCATGCAGCCTAAAAGTTTAGGCTTCTCTTGCCTACATTTTAAAATGCGTTAGCACTCTCATGTAGGGTTGGCAGGTCAGAGGTCATTCAGCAATACAAACTAAAACTCGCCATATACTCGATTCTATCCCTATACAGACCCTAAAAAAAGTATGTTGCAGAAATCCTTCCAACAATATAGCACACAGAAGCGCAGTTCTCCAAACTAAAAAAAAAGGTCGGAAAAATGACGCGTAAAATCATCATCAGCATCATCATCATCATCATCTTATTGGCTGCATAGATTTCATTTATTTTTATGCCATTTTGTAGAGCGCTATCTGGGAAGGTACCTTTTGGTATCGCTTTAGAGAGCTACTAAAAAAAAGGCGACTTCCAGTTGATTTTTGCATATATTATAGTTCGTCTAAAATGGCATCTTTGAGCGGCGTGCGCAACCCAAATTGCTCGATCCTTTACCAAATCGCTGTGTTAGACGCGTTGGATTGAGGGTATGGTGAAGAATCAAAGATTAGAAGGATTGCTGAATGTAGTTACTGATGGGGGAAGCATTTTAGGATTGTTCCTTATGGTATTCCAAACCACTGGACCAATCTGTCCCAAACTTGTCATGCATGCATACCAACTTGACCTGGGGAGTAACCTGGGCTAGGTCTGACCAGGACACTCTCTTCGTGTGGGCATTGCAGGCATATATAGCATCAAAACAGTATTCCAATTCACGAAAGCTTTAAAAAATAGTGGGAACAAGTAATTGGGAACAAGTAATATGTAAAAAAAACTTTACTAATTAAAAGGACATGTAGGGTTGGCTTTGATATTGTGCTGTCATAACAATCACTCCATTACTGCCTCCACAGAACCATAAGGGACACTCATAAACTTCAGCAATAATATATTCTTGGATAACAATCCCTACATTACTGCCTCCAGAAGGGACAGCAAAATAGTGATAAATAACTGATGCTACAGGGTATATATAGCAGCACATTTTCTTGCAAAACTAAGCGATAAATCTCTTCATACCTTATGTTAGAGTGATCTGGATTTTATCATTATTTGTGACGTCCCTTGTGGTTGTGGGCATCTTTTCTATCATTTGCACATCGTTGCTCAGTACACTTGGTCACAGTAACTTAGTTACCTGCTCAAAACTTTAATGGGATGTAACTCAGGTGCAATCGTCTTGATCATCTGCACTTCTGGCACTTGTGACAAGTGCTTAGCTAAAGGTATAAAAAGTAACATAATTATTAGCTATAATATAGTTACAGCACTGTTCAGTGTCAATGTGATATAATAAATTTCAACTTCAATTAACAAATAAGTAGAATCAATACAGTATTGTTAATTTTGTTACACGATTTACGAGTTTCGAGTTTCTTAATTAAGCTTTAAAGTTGCGAACAAAATATAATGCTCACTGCTCGGTATGAGTACATTTTTCCCCATTATTTTTCTTATTTCTTACAACCAGTGAGATTGATGTCTATTTAAAGCCTCATCATCACTTGCACATCCATGTTGACATTTTAATTATAGATGCTGTGCACTAAACTATTCTTACCCAACAAATAACCATAGTAGTCCAGTAATAATCCTGTGTCAGTCATGCTAAGGTACGCTTTTGCCCTTGCTGAGCACCATTGACGTCATAGGCCTCACGTAGTACCATCTGATGTTCATCACTAGAGAAAAGGACCAGCCGCTTAACTGTGTCATTTGGATGGTTCATTGTGGGTTGAGTGTAATACATTCTTTATATTATAAGCTACAATATATTAATATTTTTACAAATGAAGTTTTTAAATATTTAAATACAGAATATATACATCTTGGAATTTCCCATAAAACCTCTGCCAGGTAGATGATATCAGTGTCCCAATGACACTGTGGTCAGAGGGTCTCAAAGGTACAAAATACAGGTTAGGACTGAATTCCAGCCCGATCTGATTGTTACTACTACTACTACTACTACTCTACTACTACTACTACTAGTACTACTACTACTGAAAAAATCTTTATTAATGCAAATGTCTGGGAGATCGAGAAAACTCATTGAAAGTTGATTTTGAGAGAATTTTTTTCTCTCCTCACTCTGGTGGTGGTGGCGATGGTCATGATAGGGTGTGGATGGGTCAAAAATGGGGGGAAATGGCTGGAAATGGTCTGGAAGGTCGGGAAACCTCATGAGTTGTTTTTTTGATTAGTATATACATGTACTTATAATTATCAAGGCATTGTATAAATAATTATGGTACTCGTTTGTTATTCCCCCGCCACCAATGTTTTGAATGAATCGAATGTTATTCTTATTCTCCCTCCCCCAATGGGTTGTGTTTTGAATGTCCAGATCGAAAATGAATTTTCTGAACTTGTCAAACCTTATCCCAGATAAGGCTGCTAGCGTCAATTTCCTTCAATAGCGGGGGGGTACTCCACAAACCCCGTTATTGCAGCAACAACCACGCAATGACTTTGAAACTTCGTGACAAGGGAGACAGATGGAGATGTCACCGTCGAGGTTTCGAGAGGAGAAGGGGTTGCTAGTAGGCACGTGGCTCAAGCTGACTTACAGAAAGTTATTTATTGCTGGTTGCAGGAGCTTACTACTATCAAATTTTCCGATCTCATGAACTTGACATCGATTTGTAATTGACATTGATTTGTAATTTAGTCACAGGTGAATAACAAACAAGTGCCATAATTATTATCGTAATGTACTATTGGGTACAGAGGAACTTGCTAATTGGCGAGCTATAAATTGAAGTAGATGTGATTTACAGAACCTCTTTGTTGTCATGTCTTAAAGTGCACACAGCATAGAATGTTGGTATTTGTACAGAATGTTGGCATTTGTTCTCAATACTTATGTTATCTGAATGTCAATGATTTGGACAAAGATTAACATACCAAGAGGTGTTTTTCACCTACCAATGATGTCAAATCTATCAATTCTTTTTCTTATTCCACTCTGCTCCTTCGCACTCGTGTCACAACTGTATTTTCCATTCTTAAAGAGAGATGTAACCCATAATAGTGATTTTTGACAAAATATATAGCTTTTTCTGTTTTGAGGCTTATATCCTTGCACAATACCTGTACAAGCTGTCTTTCAAAGATGAAGCTATTTGGATGTTCCATTGTTGAGTTATGGAGGATTTTATCCATGCACTCCTTACCTTTCAATCTTCATGAGGAAGACAGTGAATTTCAGGCTAGTAAGGTCAGCCATATCTCTGCACACTGGCCCACACACTTGATTTTAGTCTCAAAATGAAGCCCACTCCAAGCAGTACCTAATTATTCTAATTGAGCATATGATTGTGCCTATGTGTACCAATACAGTGCGTGGAAAGTGCATGTTGGAGCCCCAACGACATTACCCAACGACATTACCCATACTAGATTGTGATTGCGAGTCCCCAAGAATGTGGATTTTCGGTCCAATTACGGGCGTAACGTAAATATGGAGATAGGGAAAGTACTTCATTTTATAGCCCTTTCTTTCCTCTTTGTTATGAGCATCTAACATCAGATTTTGGGTGATTGAGTCTCTTGTAATACTCGCTCATGTGTGGTACATACATACCAGGTCTACCCTAGCCCTAGCCCTAGCCCTAGCCCTATGGGTGTGTGGGTACTTGGCTTGAATGGGCTTGTGGTTAAAAAAATAATTGAAATGCCCAACACTTAAAGGTGGTAATGGTCTTAACTCCATATTTGGGAATGGCTCTAATATGCTGTTTTCAGATCATAAAGCATATCATTGGATTGCATTTGAATTAAGCTTTCTTTTGGCAACAAAATTAGGGGTAGGGGGGAAATGACAACAACGTTATGGCAGGTAGTAGTTATCTCATGAATAATTAATGAGCCGTGGGTTACATCCTCCTTAAGGAAATATTCGATCTTCCGCAGATATACTGCAGGGTCCTTCTCTGTCCTCACCATCACAATTCAGCTCCACACGAGGGACATATTTGGCAGCTGACTTTATTGATGCGTGGTTTATTAATTTTGTGAGGCTGTACCTGCGCGGTGTAGCAAAATGGACAAATAATATTATGGTAATATGGCACGACACCGGAAGTCGAAAACCTTTTTATTTGGAACACGAAGACATCTAGATGGATACCTGAAAAGGCGGTCCCACTTGAACTCGTCATTTGACAAGGAAACTCCCTCCAGAATATCAGCTAGCTTTGTGGCGGCTGAATATCTCGATGCCCTTGGAAGTCTCTTGAGAAACCTCACTGATGATGGAAGTGGGAGACCAAACGATGGTGTAACACAATCCGCAACCTGCTCATCACTGCTAGAGGAATCCTCTGGGGAAGAAATGAGAGCCTGAGCAACAGTTTCCCACTTGACCATGAGTCCTGAGCAAACCAGACCTATTTACTGGCATCCATCTATCGCACACAGGACACTGGGCATGAGAAGGGGGAATGGAGATGGACTTGGAGGGAGGATGACTTCCAACAGCATTTAAACTTACATACACCTGGCTTGCATCTACCTGGCTTGCACAACATGAAGCTGGAACCGACGGCATGGTGGTCAATCAAGCAAAATTATTATTTTATTATCATCATCATCATCATCATTATTATCATCATTATTATCATCGTCATTATTATCATCGTCATTATTATCATCATCATCATTATTAACATCATCATTATTATCATCATCATCATCATCATCATCATCATCATCATCATCATCATCAATCATCATCATCATTATCATCATCATCATCATCATCATCATCATCATCATCATCATCATCATCATCATCATTATCATCATCATCATTATTATCATCATCATTATCATCATCATCATTATTATCATCATTACTTTAGAGTACACATGAATTACAGATGAGGTGACAGTGGTATGAGGATGTAGCTTTGTACTGATAGTCTATTAGAAAATAACTAGTAGTCAATAATGGCTTGAAATTACAAGGGGAGGGAACATGAGAACAATTTACACATGGACATTGAAAGTGGAAAGTGCACGAGTTATGGAATCAAAGAAATGATTGTGAAAATATGATTTTAAGAGATATTTAATTTTAGACAATGACATGTTCAGATCAAATACATGGCAGAGAGTTCCATAGGCAAGGGAGCCGATTAAAGAAGAAATGCTGACTTGATTGCGGTGGATTGAGTGTAGAGTAACTTTACGTGACCTCCCGATCTTGTGCACGATGATGATAGAGTTATATAATAATTGAGGATGTTACAGTGGCCTGTAGGTTCTTTTATAGATTTAGCTAGAAAAAATATGTCATTCAGTTCAAGAGTCATCATTAAGGGAAGAATGTTTAAACTCAATAGACGAGACTTGTAGTCAGATTTGTAGTTATTAAGTATGAATTTAGTGGCTGTTCTAGAGGAATAAGATCTTTCTTCAGGTTAGGATGCCAGACAAAGGAAAAATAGGTGAGTTGAGATTTAACAAGAGATTTAACAAGGGACGTGAAAATTTTCTTTTTTGGTATTAAACGAGTCACAATGATTGAAAGTGTGATGCAGAAGGCTCAAGGTCTGATTGGCTTTGGATGTTTGACATGATGGTTCCATGTTAGGTCACTTGAAATAATTACACCTAGATCTTTAACACTATTTTTAGAGTTTATGCAAATGTCATCCAAGAGTCAACAGCAGGCACTATGATTAAATCGAAACACTTTGCGATGTTAAAAGAGAGATGCCCCATTTTGCCAGTGAGGATAAATCATTTTGAAGAAGGAAACTGATTAAAACACTTGGAATCATCTGCATATAAGAGTAGAGAAGATGAAGAAATGTTAGCTGGCAAGTCATTTATGTAGATCAAAAATAGTAACGGACCAAGAATGCTGCCTTGCAGAACACTGGAACTGACTGGAAGTAGATCAGAGTGGTTATTATTATTTATTTGACAGCGCAAGTCTAGTTATCCTCTGAACCAATCACACAGCTCTCCTGTTATACCAGAACAGCACAGTTTGAAAAGAAGCTCTTGATGATGAACACTATCATAAGCTTTGCTCTAGTCAAGTACACCACATCCAATTGAGATTTCTCAATGCCAGCACTGTTGACTAAATGAAGCAACTGTTGAGTTGTTGAATGTCCATTTAGAAACCCAAACTGAGTTGGAGAGATAGATTGTGAGATGAATCCCCCTTTGTGTAAATTATCCATTCCATGACAAGAGAAATACAACAGAGAAGGGAGATGTGTCTGTAGTTTCTAACTGTTGATTTGTCTACAGACTTGTGTATGGGGGTGATAACATGAACACGCCAGTCTTTAGGGATTTGAGTTTTAGTTAGATTCAGATTAAACAGGTGTCTGACAGGCACAAATACTGCAGGAGCGATGGACTTCAATAATCTCGGTCCAAGACTCTCTGGACCAGTGGCCTTAGATATGCCAAATTTGGAAAGAACCAAGTAAACATCGGAATCAGATTGTGAATTTTGGCAAGAGTGGGTGATGGTGATGGTATAGTTTCCAATGGGGGAAGAAGATATGAACTTCTGAATGATTTGCCTTTGCCTTTCCAGATGTTGCGCACAAATGGTATCCATGAACAGAGTAAGAGGAATAGAGTTGTTCTTGGTTGTACGATTGATATAACTATAGCAGTTTGATTTGTTATTAGATGAGAAGTTCTTTATCAGATTTTTTTTGAAATCTGATTTAGCATTTAAGATTGAGGACTCTTCAAAAGTATGAAGCTTCAGCAGGTTATTTGGGGAAGGAGGCAAATGGCATCTCCTTCTCAGTGAATTGAGGCATGTTTGAGTTCAGGGGTAATCAGGGGTCTTTGGTGTGATCTTAGCCTGACCTTTGGCATAAAAAGATTCATTGCCTATTTCAAGATATCTTTAAATGTCTGCCATGCTTTTTAAATCTCACTCGAGCTATTAAAATTGGCGTCCAGGAAATAAGAATAGAGGCCAGGAAGATCTGCTTTAGAATAATCAAATACATTATCAATTACATGAAAGGCAATAGCATGGGCAGGAGAAAGGTGCACTGGAGTTACTTATAGCAGAGAATCTTGAAGGGGACAAACCAGCACAGCGACAATGACCCATTCCTGACAGGAACCGTCACAAAAAATTGACTCCTGAGCCTTCTGCTTCTTGGTGGTTTATAGACTTGATATATAGCTCAAAAGATAGGTCTTTCTGAGAGATATTTCATAGTTATAACTATACCAAAGTTACTGGAGCTATGAAGAGTGGTACCTCAAAACCTGAGGGCAACATGTCTACTTCCTATATAATTGGAAAGTGCAAGACTATGAAATTAGTACCAGTGGCTAGAGGATGTCCCTGCATACAATGAGTGTTTGGATTGGCACCAAAATGTAAATACATCATGGTCAAGCACGCGGTTGGAAAAGGAAATTGAGTTTCAACCGAAGCTTAAGAGTTTTAGTGCCTAATGAAAATACTTGTTTATGCAGTAGGGCTACTGTTGCAAATTTTAGCTGTCTAGCACTTGACAATCTGGAGTTAGACATGTTGCAAAATAAGGCACTCAGGTTTTGAGGGACTCAACCTGTTATATACAGGTTATAGCCGAGGAGTATTAGCCACTATAACCTGGAACAAATTCGTATCAAGCTGGATTTTTTTATACAGGTAGCTGAAAGTATCATTTAAAACATATCAAAAGTCCAGAAAAATCCAAGGAGTCTGTTTTTCGCAATTTCAATTTTTTGGAATATTTTTTCCCGATCAAACAGAAACATGATTTTGTGAATTATATTTGTTCAATTTTCTTTTTTTTTAGCAGAAAAAGAGATTGTACTCCAAATTGGGTCTGTAGAACTGCACAGTGTGTTGGTGGGGAGGGGAGGGGTTAGGGTGGAGTTAATTAAAGGGTATTATATTAAAATGTAATTATTCATCTTCCTCCTCTTGTTGCTCAGTGTGCTGTTGAGCGATGTTAGTGCAAGTCTGCCCGACACAGATGGTGCACATTGGGCTGCATTTCATTCCTAACCTCCTGCAGCCACAGCTTTTCCCACATCTTGTCTTACAGCCACAGGATATAAACTTTTGCAGCTTATCTGGTGCTGTAGCCTGCTCTGTCTTATGTGGCTGGAGAATACCATTATCCTTCATCCACCCCCATTCAGTAGGTTCCAGTTCCCTTCCCATACACTGTTGCATGGTGTGATATGTTCTATATGAGTGCTGCTTCGCTGCCAAGGATGTAGGGGGAAGAGACTCCATTTTGAAACAACTAGATAGCTTTGAGTTGCGGATAATCTTGTAGTAGCAAAGGAATTTTTCTCTGTTCAAAGTAGATTCAGCGCAGTTGTCGTTAAAGCGTCGGGAGTCCCCAGCTTGTTCAATTTCTTTGTGAGTGCTTCCTTCCCTAATGAAGACCTCAAGCTCTTGCAATTCTGTAGGCTTCAGTTTCTTGACAAAATTCCAAGCAGTTGTCTTGCCTCTGCTATAGGGTGCAGAAGTAGTGTCACATCCACTAAGAGCATGGATAACTGTGAGGGGACTCCCTCTGGGGAGCAGTCAGCTTCCCCTGCAACTCCTGAATGCTGTAGAGAACAACAGGATGAGTATCTACCTGATCCCACACAGGCTGACACTTCTCCACCAGCATCACAAGTATGTCAGTAGTATCATTTCCTACCCACTACCACAGGCTCATTGTTCTCCGAAGCTGCTAGAACTGCTGTTGCTACAATAAGATGATCAGCATCTCCTTCAGCCTGCTTTGCTGAAATTCCTTCATCAAAGTGTTCCTATGAATGATGGAGCTAGCAGCCACTAGTATAGGGTGTGTATGAGTGATGGATAACTGCTGAATTAACCTGGCTTTATTGAAGCCGTTTCCCAAAAATGACTCATGCTTAGTTACAGCCAGCATTTCCAAGTCAAAGGTCTTGATGCTGATTTAGCAACTCGAACATAGCGTGTGGAGCTTTTTGTGCAGGTGATGCTCTCATACCCATCAAAAACCACAATTACATTTCTCCCAATGCTCCGAATCACATACTGTAGAGATAATCTACCGGTAGGTAGCACGAGAGTGCCACTGAACTTTGTGTAGGAGATCTCCACCATCAATAACATAGAGAGGCTCACCCTGTACGGCATCTCTGATTTCAACTCCCTCCTTTAGTATGGTCCCTAAGACGCTTTTTGTGGCTTCCCGCATCACTCCTCTTTTAAATAGAGATGCAGACTCAGGGCAGTGCTCAAACTTAAGAAATTCCTCCATTTCTTCACTGCTGTTTAGTACACAAGTTATCCTGTTGAAGAGGAGTTGGGGATTGATATCCACCACCTCTCCCCTCACCTGAACTTTATTCTTAGCACTCTTGAAAGTTGTCACTTTCTATTTTCTGTGGAGACTCATCTTTTTCCGAGATGGCATCAGCTGCTGCTTTCCCGATGCTAAAAGCTTCTTCACAGTTAACAGATTGGTCAGCCACAACTCCATTTTCTAAGCAGACTAAGCATTGTAAGCAAAAAAGCTGTTAGCAGATAACCAATTGGAGAAACTAGCCAGATGTTCTGCATCTTGTGTCCTTCTGGATGGCCGCATATCTTTGTGCTGGGTTGAGCTCACTGCGTAGACCCCAAAGACCTTCTCCAGATAGATATTGGTATGAAGCGAGACAGGGAGTTCACAAAGCGGGAGAGGCTGCTGTCTGTTATGTGCCTTCCATGTGTTAACTCCCCCAGCTGATCTAAGGAGCATCATAAGGTCTTGTTCAATGGTCTGGTCACTGAAGTTCCCAATGAAGAATAGATCTTTTCTCCTGATGGTGAAATAACCCTTGGTGGTATACATCTCATACTCTTCCATAGGCATCTTCTCCTTTAATTCTTCCATCTGTTACACGTAAATCCTCACACTCTTAGCATATAGTAAGGTATCACCCTCCTCAGGAAGCAAATCAAAATCACCTGCTCTTTCAGCAAAAATGAACATGCGCAGTAGGTAGGTCTGGTACAAGTAGGATTTCCAGAGCTTGAGAGTTCTGCTGTCAGTGGTCTTAACTTCAGTGAGATTGTTGAGCTTATCCACCATATTCCTCACATGTGCTGTTGTCGGAAACACCCCTAAACACAAGAGGACAAGAAGTTCAACAGGAAGGAAGTCTCTATGACTCTCAACCAAAACCACTGCAGTCTATGGACGAGGTTGTGCACAACCACAACCTTCTAGAAGGAATCTACAAGTCTCCTGATTGGACAGAGCAACCACAGGATGAGAAGTCACCACACCACCCGAACGTACCGTATAAGGAATTGTTAGGGAGTGTGGTGTAGACATGAATTGTGTAGACATGAATTGTGTATATAAAGACAGAGAGTAGAGAGAGAAAAGAGAGAGAGAGTGGATAAGTAGACAGCGCTTAACATGCTAAGACTATCCCTTCTTTGCACATGCGTATTCATGGAGAATTACATGGAATTGTAATAGACTACGGAACACAACCTAGTCACCACTTATGTTATTGTGATTGTATGAAGAATTCATAGTTGTTACTACTGTCATCTTACAGCTTGTGGTTAGCCTAAGTGAGTAGTGGTTTTATTGGGTCCTGCTAGGTCTGGAACTAAGAGGTTTGACTAGTGAGAGTCTCACCTAGGGTTGCAAGACAAGAGTACGGGCGTCATCGGTGAACTATTGATTGACCAGAGAAGGTCATCAAAGGAGAGTTTCCGACAGCTGTATTGTGCACAGCCATCCCTAACATTTAGTAATACATGTGTTATGATACATCCTAAGATGAACATTTATAGCAGAGAGACTTAAAACAATTCTCACCTTCAACATGTCCTTCCAATATGTCCTGCACTATCTTCATCTGCTCCTCTATACCTATACCCTCTGCTTCAGAAGCATGCTCCAGTATATACTTAGTTATAGCAGCAGGTGAGGATGTCAGCTCTGAGTGCTCTAGCATAATCATGCCCAGTCAGCATATGTACCACAGTGTTAGGAGCATACACAGTCTCCCACAGCTCCTCCAAACCAGATCCAGCCATGATATTGCCCATAGCACCCATGAATGACATAACTCTATGAAAAACCCCTAGCTTGGTGAAAAGAGAATTCAGCTCATCTGGCTTGGCTGCTAGGATCTCCATTGCCTTCATGTATAGCGGCTGATCAAATGTGACAGGGCAGCACTTCAGATTATTATCCTTGCACTGCTGCTGTGTGAAGTGGAGTGCAGTGTAGAGAGTGCTGGGATCTGTGGGATTCTCCTCAATAAAAGGCAATATAACAATATGGGACTGCTCATAGTTGCCTCCACAAACTGCGCTCTGCATGAAACCATTGTGGAAGGGTGTTGGGGAGGCCTCCCTGCTGAAGGTAACCCTCCAGAGACAGTCCAGTGTCTTAGGGAAGAGTTGGTTAACTGCAGAAGAGAAAACACCTTAAAGGAGAGGGCTGGTTTGGGTGGCTTCTTGTAATCCATAACATTGATGGATCCAAATCTTCCCTGCTCTTCCTAAGGATGGAATCTTTGTAGATCTTTTAATCACCCCCTCTTCAGGGCAACTCTTAGGTGTAACACCCGCTATACCACCGAGGGAGTGAAATGTTACATGCCCAGTAGTAGTCCCTATGTTCTTGTCAGCATTATCCCAGGCAACTTGCGTGAAATTCTTGAAGTTGTAGGAAGGTTCACCTGTATCTAAGAAGGCTGCATTTAGCTTTGGGATCTCATTATACCCATCTGCGAAGCAGTGTTTGCTCAGGATATCAATTAGTTCCTTGGATGCATACCTAATATAAAGCAATGAAGATAAATTCCACACTTGAGTATACTGACGTTCAGTATAAGGACAATATACATTAAAAACTAACCTGCGCTGGATATAGGCTGAAATAGAGAGAAGAAAAGGGAGTGTAGTCTCACAGCAGAAATGATAGAGTGTGCTATTGAAGAGCATTTTCGATCGACTGCCTCTTGATCTTTGGCTTTGGATTTGATTATGCTATGGAGGAGACGGAGTAGCAAATCAGGAACAAAAGAGCTGATGTCATCAGGATTTGAGAATGAGGGGTAGGTGCTGGAGTCATACACCTTGGTTCTTATAGAATCTCACAATATAGCCCCAGCCATATCGATGATACACTCTTCATTGTCCCTAGGATCAACCTTGTCCTTAGCCCACCTCTCACGGAGCACCAAGTGAGCAAAGCACTGAAAACTAACAACGTCAGCTTGCCCATGGGCATCTGCTATGATGATCTGGTCTTTATAATGTTCCTGCAGCTTCTGTTTTAACCACTTTAGGTCATACACCTCCTCCCCCTCCTCCACAAATCCCTTCATGATATCGTGCAGTTCCCCCAAAGAGTACTGGCACTCATCAGTCTCCTCTAGGTAGCTGCAGAGCTCTTGAAATGCATGCTGCTTCTTTTTCTCAGGTTTCCTCCCACCAGTTAGCTTCTTGCGATACTTATCAGCAGGACTAGGATCTCCTCTCTTGAAAAGTGAATAACAGTCCCTGTGATACTTGGCTTCAGCAGCAACCAAATCACTCCAGGCAGCAACTCTGACATGTACTCATCTCTCCTGTTCAGTGCTATGCATTCTATGTTCATTTTCCACTCAATGGACATCACCTCTTTAAGCTTCCTCTTCTTGTCAATCAGTATCCCCAGTGGAGTGAGGAACTTAGATTGCACGATAACACAGCACACAGTCTCCTCTGACATTGAAGTCAGCATCAGTAGAGTGAAGCCTAACAGCTGGAGCTTCCAGAGGGTGTGGAGAAAGCTCTGAGGCTTTGCGCTTCAGCATCAATCCGTTTCTGCTCTGTGTAATATTGCCTGCACTTAATATGAACTTTCAAGGGCAAGGTGGCTCAACATGCAAGCCATCTCCACGTTCCTTACTCGAGTCAATGATCCCCTTGATTCCCTTATTAACATTTGCAGTCTCACACCCTTCTGTAATTTCACTGTATGCCAATCATGCGGTAAAATGGGACAGAATAAGTCGATCTAAACCCACAGTTCAGGGCAGTGTCTTCAATGACCTCCCTACATCAATAGTAAGAAGTTCCACCACATGCATCAGATTCAATCATCAGAGAGCAAGACTCTAGTGAGGAGCAATATCTTCTGAACAAGGTGGGAGAATGCCCCTCAGCTCCAATAGAAGTGAGTATGAATGTGCGACTAACCATGTGGACACCAGGAGGGGTGTCTATTATCTCTGATGCTACATGGCACTGTTCCCAACTTAAAGGTGTATTAGTCAGATCCTGCTCAAAACATATGCAGAGGAGCGAATATCACTGGTAGGAAATCTCCATGTGCATGCACAGTATGGCAGTCAAGACTGGTGCTGGTGGTCATTCAAGGTGAATTGGCTCAAATGCATCAAGCTGGACTGGGGGAAAATTGCAGGTGTCTATTCGACAAAACCAACAGCAGTAAAGACCTTACTTCAGTAGCACGAAATACTATTTCAAGATGTCCTGGGTACAGTGTCATCCTACCAAGCAACCTTGCAATTGAAACCAGATGCCATTCCTAAGGTTTTCAAGCCCAGTCTGCTGCCATTTTCCATCAACAAGGCTATTGGACAGGAGCTAGACAGGATGGAGAAGCATTGAGTTATTGAGTGAATTGATCACAGCAAGTGGGCGGCACTTGTTGTGGCAGTGCTAAAGAAGGATGGGCAGTTCCATATCTATAGAGACTTTAAGGTCACCATTAATCAGAATCTAGCATTGGACCAGTACCATTACCTAGACTAAATAAACTCTTTGTCACATTAGCAGGAGGTTAGGTTTTCACAAACTATCTACAGGTACCGTTGACAGGGGCGGATCCAGGAATGTTGAATTGGGGGGCCCATTAATATTGGAGATTTAGAGGATCTTGCATCAGGGAGGGTGTGGGAAGTATACCCACGTAAATGTAAAAGTGAGCATATTAATATAACTAGCAATATCAGGCCTGCTATGTGGGCACTGATACTAACCCGTACATTTCTGTGCAAGAGTTGATATACTATCTATAATTATAGCCAATAGAATCTGCTCCTGGGGGTGCTTCCATGGCATGACAAACATTTTTAAAAACCTCTTGACCTTGGGCATGTCTTGGGCCTGGTTTTATGGAGATGGCTACTCCTGGGCATCATCAGGTCCTATTAGAGACACCAGCTAATGCTTTTCAGGTGTTAATTATATATGTGTTGATTGCAGGAAATTAACATCTTAAAACATTAACTTGGTTCAAGGTGGGGACATCAGATGCCCAGGTATAGCCACACCCAAAATATGCCCAAGGTCAAAAGATTTTCAAAAATGTTGGTTGTTCCATTTTACCACCTCCAGGAGAGGAGTCCAAACACACACACACACATGCACACAGACACACACACACACACAGAGACAGACATTCAGATTGATATACTGTAAACTCTGGTTGCTTAGTGCCATAGCTTCTAACTGAAATGACAAGAAAACCAGCACTAAACATCGAACAGGTGCTTATTAAACGGCACTTTTTATATAATGCACACCGTTATTCTTAATCAAATTAAACTAGTGCTTAATAAAGATGCATTCAAATTACAGCGAGAGCAGCGTTTAACAACCAGATGGGTGCTAAAACATCCACAGGCGCTAAACAACCAGAGTTTACAGTAATATAGATAAAAAGCAAATTATTCAGATTCATCACTTTGACCAAAAAGTTAATCATTTAATAGACTATATACTAACTAGGACTCCTGTTAGCAAATAAATCAATAACTTTATTGATATATCTTTGTGAACATACAACAGTATCAAAGCGTTCAGTCTTTCTTCACCCATTGTTGAGCGTAGAGGAGATTTGATGAATTTTAATGATGAATTACTTCGCTCAACTGAAGCACTGGTCACAGGAATCAAATGTAGTATACGCAAAATAGCTGCAATGTTAGGATATAGTCGTTGATTCATTTCTTCCAAAGTATCTTGAATTGTATCAGGTTTTTCCTCATTGTCCTGCCAAACCCTCCTCAATAGCTGGATTTCTTGTGCTAAACACAGGATGCTAGTTAAGTCTTCTTCAAAATAGGTCGCAATTTTGTCAACCCTATCATCCGTTAGTTGTGATAAGTTACTAGGAATAAATTTTAAACCCTGTACTGCAACTTTGTTGCAGTGACAAAATCGAGATGATAATTCAGATATCATGTTATCAAGATAAGGAACAAAAATAGCTCGCCTCCAGTACACATATGAAGTTTAACCACTAACATTACTACGCATTGTTTGTTTGGCACATCTACGAGGCACAGAAATTTGAATGTTTGCTACTTCAGCCATTGTAAGCACACTCTCATACATTTTTTAAAATGACTCCTCAGGCTCTTTTCTCGTATCTTTGAATACATCCAAAACACCTTGAATCTGCTGGTATGCTGCAATAATATCCATACTGGTTCCCTGAAGCATAGTTGCTAGTGATAATGTAAAACCAAAAAAATATCTGGCACATTGAAAGGAAGCAATGAATGATGATGAAGTTAGCTGACATAGGAGACCATTTGCTTCAGTTAATGTTTTGCTATCCCACCTGATGTCAGAATCCTGTCTTGAACGAATGTCCTCTAGACATTCAAGCAAAGGCTCATACATTATCTGGAAATCAAACAAAGATGTGCGTCTTTCGACCCAGCGAGTTGTACAAAGCAACTTAACTTTCTTGATTGGAATCAAATTCTCATGAGTTGTAGTTATCTATATGCTTCTCTAAATATCTTTGCCTTTTCGTTGAGTATTTAAAAAAGATTCCAAGCTGATTGATTGTAGATAGCATGCAGTGTATTTCTGGCACTGATGATGCTTTTGAGAGAGCAAGATTAAGATCATGGCTACAACAATGGAAGTAAGGAGCTTTAGGAGCAAACTTCATGAAATTTGTTGCACAACCATTTAGGTACCCTGCAGTACCGTCATAAGTTTGTGCTCGGCAGTTTTCAGGCTCTAATTTCAGATGTCTAAGAACTTTAATTATTTCAGAGCACAATGCTTCTCCAGTAATTCATTCACAAGCTACATACTCGATTAATCTTTCAACAGTGGTGGTACCTACAGTGTAATGTAGGACAATCCCAAGTTGCTCCCAATTTGATTTGTCGGTTACCTCATCAGCTTGCATATAAGGATCCATTTTCCTGGTTTTTTATTTCTTTTATGATCTCATTTTGCATAAAATCCTTAATGCAAAACAGAAGCTGTCTTTGAAACATACTTGGCATTGCGTGCACATGTTTCTAAGTGTTCCTTTAAATCAGTATCTCCAGCATCTACACGAAAGTCGATTAGAGATACATGTAGTAGATTCCCTGGATTCAAAGAAGCCATGTGACCACGTAATGCAATTCCTTGTCTCTCACAAAATGAAACGCACTTAATTATTGATCCCAAAATTTTCCGTATTTTTCTCAATTCTTTTTGCAGTGTGCTCAGATATTGAGTAATCGATCCGGGTCGATGGGTTTCAGATGTTTGAATAAATGCATTAAGGCGAGCTTCTGACATTTTGTGGTACTCAAGGCAAGAGTGTGCTCGCAAATCGCTTCGGGCATCTTTCCAAATTTTGGTATTAAGCTTTAGTTATCAACAATGATCCTCTTTGCCCATGTACATGTTTGACAGGAAAAAGCACACATGATATATAGGCAGTAAATTCCATCCTCCCTAGTGGAGTAAGAAATAAATGGGTAGATTTTAAACCATTCATGCTGGCAATACCGCTTCTTAATACCCATAGAACTGTTTTTGTCCTTATAAACTTTATCTGGAAATTTGAAAGTTTTGTCAGGACACCTCTCTTTGAGTAGCAAGAGTTTAGTTTTTTCTGGTAGGCTAGCACATTCCAGGTAGTCACTGATATCAATAGGACCCTCAGGCTCTGGCCTAACAGTGAGAACTGCATTACATGTACCTCCAACTGAAGGGTTGTGATTTGCTGAAGGGTCCATCAGGTCTCCATCTTTTCTCAGCAACCTCTCCAGTGGCACGAACAAAGAAATCAGTAATAAGTGTTCTTTTCATTTTGCACTCAGAAAGTCAAGGGTCAGAAACTGGATGGCAGGCCAGCTGTCAATATCACACACGGCTGCTGCAGCTGTCAACTCATCAACACATAGCCCGAGTTTGTTAATTGACACTAGCTTTGATCATAATAATGGAATAAATAATTTACTACATATTTTAGGGGGGGCCTGGGCCCCCTGGGCCCCCTCCTGTATCCGCCCATGGTTGAGAAGTCCGCCTCATACTGTGTCATTAACTCCTATCAAGGGCTGCATAGGTGCAAGAGATTACCATTTGGAGTGACTTCGGCACCAGCCTTGTTTCAGAAACTGATGGACTCCATGCTAATTCTGGGAGTCAAAGCCTGCTTCTCAAACAGCAGAACAAGATTTGGAAAAAAGAACGAGTGCCATAAAAAGTCATGGGAGAAGCACAGCACGTGATGAAGAAGCTTCCTAAGGCTCAGGTGCAGTTTCATTCTGACTTAGTCACTTGATTCATCAAAACACTCAATTTTTCTAAAATGGAAATGACCGACAAACAAAGTTCTAAAATGGAAATGATTGTTATGGGTCAATAATGAGCAGGTATTCCTTGAAAATGTGTGGAATATCACTATTCTTAGCCACGTTACTGATAATTTACGGATCAGTGTATAGTGTTAGGCCTGCAGCTATGCTTGGAGTAGGATGATAATTAGAGCAATATGATTGCACCTTCTAACTCGCCACACAATCCGCATTAATTTCTAGTACATACATACACCATGCACCATATGCCATGACCGGCAATATCAAGTTTTCCGTCCAAGTCCACTGTGAGGGCTCGCTTCGCTCAGCAATAAAGAAGCTAACATGGTTCAATGCGCAATGGGTTTACTCTGGGAGCCACAGGTATGAATATGCTTTTGTTCTGATTTCTGAAAATAGTTCTTTACAGAAATATCTATATATGTATTTAGATTTTAGATTGCTGTAAAATGGATACATTTTCTGGAATCCTCCCCCAAGGTAACAAGCATGACCCTATAATTTTCTTATGTTTGACTTTATCATACTGGAAATGATGATGACTGCATCCTGCACAGGACAAAGAGGAGAAATATGTGTGTGCATGTGTGTGAAGGGAAAAAAATGTTACCTTGTATTACAAATAGAGTACACGTATAGTGTATTCTAAGAATTACAACGAGTTTGTTTGGGGATGATGATGGGGAGGGATGCCAAAGACTAAGGACATGGGATTCTAGGGGCCAAAAGTATTTCTTCTTATCCCAACATGTCGAAGGCACCTTCTCGACATAGCTAAAGACCATCAAGATGACTCCTAGGCCTGAACACTTAGTTAGCTGTAATTATACTGTTCATCATGCAATTATCACTATGTCAAGCTCTGTTGAGATTCCATGCTTATTGCTCAGTCTCACACTTTTATTTTATATCGGCATATGGAAGCTAATGTGTGTTCTGTTCTTTGGACTTTGGTGTGTGTACTGTAGATTGTGTGATTTCCTGTTCCTGGGAGGCAGGGTATTTAAACCCTGACTCCCAACTGTGTTATGTTGGATTGCTCGATTGTTCTATTGGCTTTATAATATTCTAAATTTCTGTGAATTAAGCTAAGGAGCGATTGTACAGCATAGATATTGCTCTGGTGGCAGTAATTGTTACCAAGTTGGGAGTTATCTCTGGTATACCCAACATTAGGCCTACTCTCCCTTCATCATCATTTCTACCCACTCCTCACCCTTCAATGCCCTCAACCATATCCAATAACCTTTTGATCACCCAGCAAACTTCCAACAGTACAAGAAATGCACAATATCTTCCACAATACCTTCATCACTTAGCTCACATCTACCATCCCGACACATACCATACCTCACCTTGCCACCCAACAGTCTGATTAATTTGTCATATGTATATATGCGTATTCATGCGCGCATGCATACTAAAACCATAGCTACGTACACAGCTGCAGATTCTAGTTGTCTGATTGGCCAGAATGGATAAAGAAAATAGACTTCAGGACAGGAGAGGGAGAGAGAAGTCAAAGCTACTTCTCAAACAGCAGAACAAAGAGAACTGAGAATTAGAGGGGGAAATGAGCCAGTGCTATAAATAATCGTGAGATAAACACAGCATCCTGCCATGGAGAGCCTCCTTAGACTCAGGTGAGGTTCCATTCTGATTTAGTCGCTCTATTTATCAACACACTCTACTCTAGCTATGGACACATTTTCAACATGGAAATGATTGACAGAAGTTCGAAAATGGAAATTATTGTCCTGAAAAAGTTCTAAAATGGAAATGATCATCACTGGCAATTGAGCTGATATTCCTTGAAAACATTGAGCTACTTGTTCTCCATATTACAATCCAATCTGATGGCATCAATAATCTACAGATCAGTGTATAGTGTTAGGTCTGCAACTATGCTTGGAGTAGGACAATACTTTAGTATAAATTTCAAATTATTACACCTTTGATAACCACACAATGCCTTGCGTTCCTTTTTTGTAGTCCTCACCCTAATAGTCCACCTCTCTTATAATCATATCCCTCATAGTCCACCTCCCTAATAGTCCTCTCTCTAATAATCCTCTCCCTTATAGTCCTCTCCCTAATAGTCTACCTCTCTTATAGTCATCTCCCTCATTAGACCACCTCCCTAATACTCTTCTCCCTAATAGCATTCGCCCTGTCAGTTAATACTAGCCCTAACCCCCTATTGGCCTAGGCCTAAAGGCCTAACCTTATTTAAGCTACTGCCATTCCGAACCCCAACCCGAATTATTTCCTTATATTAATTGGCCCTAACCCTAGCCACTGATCTAGCCCTAGCTATTGATCTAGTCCTAATCCTAGCTATTGAACTAGTTCTAACCCTAGCTATTGGCCTAACCCCTAGTTATTAGTTTAGGCCTAACCCTAGTTATTGACCTAACCTCCTTCGGCCTAACCCTAGCTATTGACCTAATCCCTAGCTGTTGACCTAGCCCTAAACCTAGCTAACCCTAGCTATTGACTAGCCCTAATCCCAGCCTAACCATAACTATTAACCGAGCTGTAACCTTAGCTTTGACAAACCCCTATTGACCTAGGCTTATGCCCACCGGCCAGCTTTTTACCTAGCCGTAAACCTAGCTAACCCTAGCTATTGACTAGCCCAAATCCTAGCTATTGACTATCCCTAACCTTTGTTATTGACCTAGTCTTAACCCTAGCCATTGACATAGTCCTGACCATAGCTATTAACCTAGCTCTAATCACAGCTATTGGCCTAAACCTAACCCTAGCTCTTGATTGAGTCCTAACCTATCCTAACCTGTACAGTACGTTAACAATTATAGCACTTACTTAACCAACACCACACTGGGTTGCTGCACATTCAAGAAGGTTGACAATAGTTCTATGGGGACACATACTGGACCAACACCACACTGGGTTGTGGCAAGTTGAAGAAGGCTGACAATACTATAGCTCTACGGGGACACACACTGGACCAACACCACACTGGGTTGAGGCAGGTTGAAGTAGGTTGACAATAGCTCTATGGGGGCACACACTGGACCAACACCACATTGGGGTGAGAGTTTCAATTCCTCATAGTGTGAATTAGTTATTATTCTCATCCCTAGTAATAAAGACTACAGAGTGGCCTTCATACACGACCTCATGCTATTCTCCACTCGGCAGGGGTGGCTCCAGTAGTTGCTGGTTGGGGAGGCAAGGGAATGGCGCATGTAAGCATGCTAAAAAAATTGAAGACTACCCCAACTTTTTAAAGCCACAACTTTTATCACACACACACATACACAAATTACAATGATTACTTATAATGCAAAGTATCTCTTTCTTTCTTCATTTAGTGTTATAAAATCTTGGGCAATTTCTTGTAAGTTAAGTCTATCTATGAGATCCTTGTGGATGTGTAGTAAAATGCACCTTTTTTCTGACATAGTGGATCTTAAGTATGTTAGAACACGTCTTAAAGTGGAAAAACTTCTTTCAGAGGTTGAGGATGTAATTGGAACTGTAAAGTAGAGGCGTAGCAATCTGTGAACTTCTGGAAACATTGATCGATACCAAGTGTACTCATAGCTTCACATATTGTTCGAATGCTAGCTACTTTCTTCACTTCTGGTAAGGCCTGGTTGATAACATCAACTAGAACTCCCAGATGCTTCTTCAGTCGATCAAAGTCAAGGTCATTCTTAAAAACAGATTCTTGAATGACTTCAAGCTCACTTTCATAAACTTCTTCATTAGCAACCTTAATAAGAAGTTTTCATTGCAATCATGGGGTTCATTAAATGCACTTGCTTAAATCGATCATCCAGTTCTTGGATAAGGATATCACAAGCTTCATAATAAATTTTACGAAAGTAAACTTTGGGTGCATCAAACTAATGAGGTTGACTGCTATCGAATCTTGCTGGTAACCTTTTATACCTAGGCAGTTTAGGGTCCCCAAAATCCAATGAAACCTGATCAACAACAGCACTATAGAAACTTTCAAACTCTACATCTTTCCTCTGGCACTTGTAAAAATCTTGTGTTACATTAACTGCTGACATTGCCTCTTGAATGCTTAGATCCTTGGCTTGTAAGACTTTAGAAGTTTCTTCAGCAGCACTGAAAAGAAGGTGACCCAATTTTAAACCAAATAAAATTCCAATTTTTCCAAAGCAGCAAGTATTCCAGCTGCTTTCAATCCATAATCATCATGGGTTGTTTGTTGGACTTCTTCCATGGTTTCCATAATAACACCATACTGATTGATCTCAGCACCAATGGCACCAGTTCTCACTGTCCATCGAGTTGGACACAGCACCGCCACCTTCTGCAGTCTCATTTACCAACAATTTCTTAGAAAAGAGATGCTTTCTTTTAGGAGAGTAATTTATTAACTTCACTATTTCTCTAATAAGATCAATAGTATCTCTCAATAGCTGTATCTGCCTCCCTGCATTTTGCAGGCAGAGATTCAGGGAGTGAGCAAGACAATGGACAGGCAATGCAGCTGGGACTTCTTTTCTGAACAAGGTAGCTAAGCCTTTTCTTTTCCCCTGCATTGCAGCAGCTCCATCGTATGCTTGACCACGACATAATGACAAAGGCAAAGCACATCGTATAAGCATATCTTTCAATACAACAAATAAAGTTTCAGCTTTAGTGTTGGGAAGATTGAATAAACCAACTGAATCTTCATGCACCATATAATCATCATCGACATACCTTATAGACAAGTTAAACTGTTCTTTAAAAGTAACGTCAGTAGCCTCATCAGCAATCACAGCATACCAACTAGGAACACTACTCACGATTCTTGCTAAAATTTGTCGTAATACTTTTTGCCCCATCAGACTTATCATTTCATTAACAATGTCATGTGATAAATACTTCCCTTCCTTGACCCAGTTTTTGATGTCATTATTATCACTTGACCACATGCTTAATAATTGAGGTAGATTTCCCTCTTCTTCAGAATGTCCACGCAATGCTATG
Source organism: Cladorhizidae sp. MBARI D1340-BT2 (assembly GCA_028752905.1). Taxonomy (NCBI): domain Eukaryota; kingdom Metazoa; phylum Porifera; class Demospongiae; order Poecilosclerida; family Cladorhizidae; species Cladorhizidae sp. MBARI D1340-BT2. The sequence goes on along the minus strand of JAQNBH010000013.1, from coordinate 36,208,724 downwards.
CCTTGCCTAGAAGATGTTTCATAGCCTCAAGTTGTTTCAAGAGCCCAATACGCCGAGACAGTTGAGCTCTAGCAATTTGAGTGTTGAGCTGAGTAGCAATTGATGGATTGGCAAGAGCATTCCATTTCAACTTCATTTCAAGATGCATATCTGAATTCTCATGGGTACGAAATTTTTGAGTATATAGCCTTTTTATAATTATCAAATCCTTTAATTGTAAATGCTTCCTCACCTTTTGTCGAAAATGTAAGTAGGTCATGTTTGTGTGCATATTTGCAGTAGACACAAAATACTTTCTTCTTCGTAGTACATAGAGTGAGCCATTCATGTTTATCATACCATGTAGCGAGAAATTTGCGATCATTCTTAGTAAATAGAGATAATGCCTCCTTTCTTTTTGGTTGGTAAGCAGTTTTTTCCTCAGTACAGCATTGATTCATGCATTCTTCATTGACAGTAACAGATTCATTGTCACCAACAGAAATACTTTCTTCCCCTATCTCTTCCAGACATTCTAGCTCATTACATACCTGTTCCTTATCGACAGACTCTGGTTCTGAAAGAACTTCAAAGTCATGTTCTTGTAAAAGCTCATTCCCAGATACACCAGGCATCCCTTCTTTTTGTGAAGTTTTCTTCCACATTTCTGTTAGACTTCTTTGAGTTTCCTTTCTCTTCATCTCCAGCTACTGCTTATTTGCACATGTGGGTTTAATAATTTGAGCAGCTGCAATCATAATGTGGTTTTAGCAGGTGGGTTAACATGTGGTCTGGGGTTTACAGGCAGTATAATTATAGCATGCATTGACAGGCCACAAGATCATTGTGGGGGCAATGCCACCCCAATGTTCTGCTCCCCCCCCCCCCCCCTATGGAGCCTCCCCTGCTCGGTACACACATACATACCGTAAAATGGCTTCCTTGGCTACAAGACAGCTGGCTTAATGTGCCATAAGAGTATCTGTTGTTTGATGTTAACTCATGCACACATGGTTACCTTTGCTAGTTTACATACATCCACATTCTCCTTATATCTATGCCATACACTCACTCACACATGCACACACACACACACACACAACTGATAGCTACACTGACGACTAGTTTAAACTGCTGTCCCTAATAGTCCACTTCTTTTAGTCCTTTCCCTAATACATGACCTCTCTTATAGTCCCCTCCCTAATAGTCCACCTCCCTTATAGTCATCACCCTAATCCATCCACTTCTCTTATAATCCTCTCCGTAATAGTCCACCTTTCTTTAAAAATTCTCTCCCTAATAGTCCACTTCTCTTATAGTCCACCTCTCTTATAGTTCTCTTCCTAATAGTCCACTTCTCTTATAGTCTTCTCACTAATAGTCCACCTCTCTTATAGTCTTCTCCCTAATAGTCAACTTCTCTTATAGTCCACCTCTCTTATAGTTCTCTCCCTAATAGTCCACTTCTCTTATAGTCTTCTCACTAATAGTCCACCTCTCTTATAGTCTTCTCCCTAATAGTCCACTACTCTTATAATCCTCTCCCTAATAGTCCACTACTCTTATAATCCTCTCCCTAATAGTGCACCTCTCTTATAATCCTCTCCCTAATAGTCCAATACTCTTATAATCCTCTCCCTAATAGTCCACTACTCTTATAATCCTCTCCCTAATAGTCCACTACTCTTATAATCCTCTCCCTAATAATCCACTACTCTTATAATCCTCTCCCTAATAGTCCACCTCTCTTATAATGCTCTCTCTAATAGTCCACCTCTCTTATAGTCTTCTTCCTAATATAATAGCCCACTTCTCTTATAGTCCTCTCCATAATAATCCACTACTCTTATAATCCTCTCCCTAATAGTCTCTTATAACCTTAGCTATTGGTCTGGTCCTAAACTAGCTATTGACAAACTCCTAACCGATACTATTGACCTACATCTACAACGACTACCCTAGCTAATTACCGCTTAACTAAGAGGGGAAGAGCTATACCATGAAATATGTGCTAAAGAACTTGTGTGCACACAACTTAAGCGCTCCATAGATTCTGCACCTTTCCCTACATGGACTTGATATATAACTAAAAATATAGGTCACTTTGTGTGTTCTCTTTTAAGTATAGCTATACCCAGAGCTTTAAGGTGGGGTCCCTTGAGTGCTTAATTTTTAACATGTTAACTCTTAATTGAAAAGTACAGACAATGAAATTAGTACCCTAGAGGAAGTCCTATGAATTAGGTACTAAATTAATGGTCTCAGTTAAATTGACAGTTGGAAATTGACATGCATGGGCTTCCACTAGCCACTGGTGCTGTTTAGCACTTGACAACCATGGGCATAATTACACCTACTATATATATCTCTAGTCCTATAATGGGCATTACTGATATAAAAGTTTCCAGTTCTATGCAAGATATGAAAGGAGAAGTATACAGGTTATTTATTAATAGCAAACAAGGTGACTAGACTCGATATGACATCAGGAACACTTGCCAATTATTCTCAAAGTCCTGCTTCCTTCATACATTCCACAAAGCAACCCAGCTACCCTTGAAAACCCGCTATCCCCCCTCACCAAAATCTTCCCTTGTGCAATAAGCAAGAACTCAACCCACAGCACAATGAACCCTTCTTTCTCCTCAGCTGACAGAGGGTGTGGCTTCTTCTTCAACTTGTCCACGTGGATTATAACATTGTTCAAGGTACGAATCCTCGTTCCATATTTGTTGACGGCGATTTGCTTTACCCGGTTACTGTCTGTAGCTAGAAAAATGTTAGTCCTGTTCTTGCCAGACAGCTCATCTGCAGCATGTATTGCACACTGAAGGGCACGTTTCCATTCTGATTCTTTCCGCAGTAATTTTGGATGGATGCTTAGTTCATCAAAATGTGGCATTTTTGCAAAACCCGTTCTCACATGAACAGCCACATATGGCAAGTGGTTCAGGCCGAGCACCTCTGCAGCTGCAGACGTCCGTTCAAGCACCTCATGATCCATCTTAAATAAGTAGCGGAACACAATACCAACCATATCATCCAGTTCGTTCATGGACAAATTAGAAAATCCATGCAGTTGCATCCCCTCCATTAACCAGTCAGGATTATTTCCATTTATCTCTACATACAGTAATGAACTTGCCTGCAAGGTTATAGAAATAATAACATTTGTCTCATTGCTACCAATGATCTTCATGTAATACTCCATAGACTCTTTAGTCTTGTTAGTTTCTGTGCTACTAAAGGTCTTCAACATCAAATGTGGACCAATGAAATCATCAGAATCCAATCTATCTCTTGCACGCCTTTCCAACAGCTTACTGACCACATTGTCCTTCCAATTGATCATGTGTGGATGGAGAAAATCACCTTCCGAATGAGTCGGCCAGACTATGACTAGCCTGCGTCTGCTGATGATGGCAAGGAGGAAGGCATAAGCAATGCTCCGAGTCCGATCCCCAAGTCCACCACAATGCATGTAACTAGCACACCACCACACCAGTGTCCTCCTGGATGGTGACTTATCATGGTAAGATACATAGTCCTCTAAGGTCTTGAGAAATCTTTCATACTTCTTTAATAGCAACTCAACTTCTGAATAAGATCCACCAATAGGACATTTCAAAGGGATCCCACTCAGCAAGTCATCTTGAAAGGACAAGGAGCTAGGACTTGTTACAGTTTGTGGTGACACTGAGATAGCTTGAAAGTTCTGGGAATCCGTCTTCGTCGTATATTGATTCGTGAATAAGACATACTTGACACAGATGAAAACGACCAACACTGACAGTGATAGGTACCAGAGCTTCCTTCTCGCAACCATCTTTGCTAAAACGTGACTCGGAGGGAAATTTGTCACGTAAATGGGACGGGATACCGACTTTACAGGGCGACCCACTTTACAGGGCGACCGACTTTACAGGGCGACTCGTCAAAGACCCACCTTGGTAAAGTTCTGTCGTACCTCAGAAGTTGCGAATTTACTTTACAAAAGCAAAGGACTAAAGACCACTACGATCACGTAAAGAGTTGCAAGATGCCGGAAGTTGAAAAAACCATGCGCGTCAATTATTTTCGTGGTATTAAGTATATATTTTAAAACGCACTTTTCGCGCGCCTTGTAGAAGCATGATGGTTTCAACAACTATCAGGTCGATTGCTCCTGCTGTATTTGGGAGTAACGAGGAAGTCATTGCCTATTTTAGTTTTAGGAGCAAATCTCTTTTGGCAAGTACTCTTACTTATGGAATGTAAGAAAAATAAAAAATTTCAACTTTTTTAGGAAAACATAAAAAGATGTTTGATGATGAACATGTTTGGTGTTGTTATTTGGTGTACAGTTGCAATGTAACTATGGTTAGCCATGAGAAGTCCAGCCTTAAAGATGTATTTACATGGGGGTGTCCTGCGTGTAAAACTGTAAAGTCGATTCGTCATTTGTATGTCTATGTCTATATTTTTATATATAATAATTGAGATAATAATAATATATCTCAAAGTCAATTGAGTTTGCAGACATGGCTTCTTTTAATATATTGGGGGGCCAGTGAGTACCCGGTTACTGGTGCTGCAAGTGAAGCAGGGTGCAGTCGACCAACTGCGATGTGTGTATCAGTGGTTGCGGGAGGTTTGTTCAACAGCTCTTTGTAGCTGTCCGATAATCTTAGGTAGGCCTGGAGTCATTGTCCAAATTGATGAGTCCCAATTGAGTCACAAGCCTAAGGTATGTTAATCACATAAGCACTACATTCTTGTGGCCATAGCATCATTATTATAATTATTGTGGACACAGCATCATAGGGGCCGGCCACCATCCACTGACATATGAGTGTTTGGATGGTTGACACCAGTCATACTCCTGCACTGGGTATGCTGTTTATGTATAATTCCACTCCATTCTATCTAGTTGTTCAACACAAATTTTTAGGTTACATGGAAATAGTTCCCCAGAGAGACGCTGCAACAATTACTCCCTGTCATATGGCTGCAAGTTGCAGATGGAACGATAATCCATTCGGATCAGTGTGCTGCTTACAGACAGGTTGCTTCTCTGGCTGAAGTGGTTGCTCATTGGACTGTTAACCATTCGATCGAGTTCCTTAATCCAGTCACAGGTGTGCACACGTAAAATGTTATTCTACTGGAATAGACCACAAGATATACAGAGTATATAGATAATTTGATCAATAATGCAGGCAAAGATAAAGTTGAAAAGGATGAAGGAGGTTCATCGTGATCAACTTCCTTCATACCCTCGATGAATTTATGTAGAGGGAGAGGAATGCCCGCACAACTGCTGAGGTTTTTGGCAGCATCTTACATGCAATCAAGACACAGTCCCCAGTATAGTTGCCTGAGGTTCTGTTTGGTTTTGCTGTTGTTTTTTGGTCTCAAAGTCGATGCATTTGTTGTTTTATGGAGTTGTGTTAATACGAAGTTGTGTTAATAGTAGTATTGCTGCTATGAATATTGTTCTGTCCAGAGGTGTCCCCCCATTTCATCAAGCCAGACCTCACTCCACCTGAGAGGCGTATGGAATGAATTCTATTCAAGGAACGCTGGTCCCTCATCAGTTCAGGTTTGAATAGAAATTGCATAAAAATACGAGGTCAATGTTTTTGTCAAAGGTCAGCTACGTGCGACTATCAATTAGTCCGCTCCAACCCAAATTCATCAATACCTTTAAGCTCAAATCCTACTTCATCAACACCTGTAACTTCAGGCTCATCCAATCTTGATTACGACTCCAACCCAACTGGGAGCTCTTTATCACCTGCCCCAAATATCTCCCCTCTCACCACTTTCAAGACTTCTAAGAATATTTTACCTTCATAAAAGCCAGGTTAGTTGGACTTTAAAGGAGATGTATTTCTGACAACAAAATGCAGCCACAAATTCTACTAGCTCTTCATGACATCCTTCTGCAGGAGGTTTCATTGTGGTCGGGATAAGACTAGAGACAAGGTTGTTAAAAGGTAATTTTGGCATGGTCCAAATGAAGGCTATGTCAAGACATTTAAAAAATGTCAGAAAGTAATCCCAAGTTTCATATGTCAATGTCATAATTGAGGCCAATTCCAATAATTCCAATTGCTATATACTACATGGGATAGAATAGGAATTCCCAATGAACTCTCAGTTGACATAATGACATTTAAATAACCTTCTCCATAATCAACTTGAAATTGTATTCTCTTAATGTTTCGACTTGATGCTCTAGCCTTCATCAGGAATAATGAGACACTAAGACTTGCGTGAGCCTGCTATATACCGGTAGCTAGCCATTCATCACGTGCTACAAAACTCTTTAGCACATGTGTCCATCTTGGAACAGGCCAGAAGGGAACTGCTAGCGACGGAGGCTAAGCACATCAGCCTAGGCACCAAAGTGTGATCGGTTCAATCGGACTGTGGAATGGACTTGCCTGGCTGCTGGGGAGCTACTCTCAAAGAACTGAACTTGAAAGCATGACCACCATAATTATTCTTGTTTATAATAATTATACTTATATACCTATTTAGTTATTTTTATTTGTTTTATTATTATTATTATTATTATTATTATTATTATTATTATTATTATTATTATTATTATTATTATTATTATTATTATTATTATTACTACTACTACTACTACTACTACTATTATTATTATTATTATTATTATTATTATTATTATTATTATTATTATTATTATTATTATTATTATTATTATTATTATTATTATTATTATTATTATTATTATTATTATTATTATTATTATTATTATTATTATTATTATTATTATTATTATTATTATTATTATTATTATTATTATTATTATTATTATTATTATTATTATTATTATTATTATTATTATTATTATTATTATTATTATTATTATTATTATTATTATTATTATTATTATTATTATTATTATTATTATTATTATTATTATTATTATTATTATTATTATTATTATTATTATTATTATGATTATTATATTATTATATTATTATTATTGTTGTTGTTGTTGCTATTATTGTTGTTATTATTGTTGTTGTTATTGTTGTTATAATAATAATAATAATAATAATAATTTCATGAAACACACCAATCTAGGTGTACATATAGCATACATATAATATAGAAACATACATTTTAATCACAACAAACAATGTTAATAAGTTTATCAGTAGTTGGTAGATCCAAGTTGAGCCTATTCAATCTTAAATTATGGACAAAATCAGCACAAGTATAGTCATCAGCATGATACACCTTAATAAACTGAAATTTACAAATCCGATTGAAGTATATACAAGTTGTATATACAAGTTGAGAGGAAGCAGTAAAAATATATTTAATAAGAGGACAGAGAAACATGATCTAAAAATAAAATAGGGGTTAATAAGTCTGTTATATATACTCTGCACACCAGCTGTAAGGTGAAGAATTCTGGTGTGGCACTTTCTAGGTAGTCTCCAAATCCTTCGTAGAATATTGTTGTAAGCAGTTTCAAAGTTTTGTTTTAACAATGGATCACAATATTAAAAAGTATGTAAAATAAAATTAGCTTTCCTACACATAGCATTAGTGACTCTCTTAATATCGTTTGTATCATTTAATGTGCATTCAAGAATATGACCAAGATGATCAACGTGATTAGATAAAGTTAAAGTATTACCTAGAAAGTGGAAAGAATCATGAGGTAGAGTAAAATTTAGATGTGAGCGAAAACAGATAAGCTGAGTCTTGTTAGCATTAAATAGTAGACCAAAGTCACTTGCAAACTTCTCACACTCTGACAGTAGACAACGAAGTCCAGATGGAGAAGGAGCCAAGAGCACAATGTCATCAGCATAACATAATGAGCCAACAAAATGGTGTCCGAAGTGACAACCAATGCCAAGTTTAGATAGTCTAGAGAGTAACTCATCTATATACACTGTGAACAGAATAGGGGACAGAACACCACCTTGCTGAACACCATTGGAAACACCAAAAGAAGAGGATAATATCGAGTTTGAACGAACACAGAGAGATTGATCTTTATACCACGAAAAAAGAAAACGAAAAATAGCTTTTTCTTCAACAAAGTTCTAAATAGAAGATCATGGTTGACTCTATCAAATGCTTTACTGACATCTAAAAAACAAGCATAAACCTTGGAACCATTATGCATGTATGAAGAGACAACATTCTTCAAAACTCCAGTACAGAGGTCAGTGGAAAAACCTGGCTTGAAGCCAAACTGAAGGTCTGAAGTAAGAAAATGAGAGCTATATTGATGTAAAATGTATCTCTCCAGAACCTTACTAATGTTGGGTGCCAATGCATTGGACACAACAGTTGGGTAACTTTTCTACCGACTTAGCTAACAAATCACAATGGATTTAGTGTTTCTGTCAAGTTGTTTGGAAACAGGGTCCATTTCCAAAGAAGGTAAAGTCAAAAGATCATTGGCTTCACAGAATACCAATGGTAGCTTGCCTAAAGATCAAGTTTGTCGACCATGTTGAGTAAATCAGAAAGAATGATTTCAAATAACTGAGATTTATCTGAGGACCGACGATTTACAAATTTCAAACCAATCGTATCTATATCAGAACGACAAAAATCCCACATCAATTTGAGAGCACTGGTCAACTGTAAGTGATCAAAACGGCTTGATATTAAGTTTTTAAGATGTACAGCATCACCCCTCAATCTATAAGCTTTAATAAATACTAGGACAGGACTAATTAAGAAGCCAGAGTTAGAAGTTAAAGCATCTGAACAAGAGGCAGAAATGGGAGTGGCAAGACTTAGACTTGCCAGACACAGAAGTGCAAGGCTTGTCAACAAGGTGTTCTAAAATGGTGGACAACAGCATGCCATTGTGACGAAGCGACTTCTTCCAATTTCTGTTTTTAGATTTCCCACTAATCGTTTCAAACTCGGATGGTGTGCACCAGCTATCATTGTGCAATACACACTTAGAGGCACCCAAGTTACTTGTACTGCCCTTAAGCTGATCAATATACAAATTGCCTACAGTTATGTCACATCGCACCTCAATGTATTCTCCATAGGAATCATGAAGCACAGTAGCACTTTTAGACACCTGACCAGATGGCTGAGACATAGCCCAACTAGCTACTCCCTGACAAAGATGTACCTACAAAGGTGAGGAAATGAGCAGACAGAGGAACCACTGCGTCTGAAGTAGTCAAACAAGAAATTACAACAGTCTGCAGCAAACCCCACCTCTGCAGCTAACCCCATGCTAAACCTCTTGAAAGAATTTTGTCAAGCTTCAACAAATATCCAACCACGTGGTGACGCGATAAATAGTAATCTTAACAGGTGTTGTAGCGAAATCTCCTCACTGTTAGAAGGACCTGGTATATACTCCCAGCATATAATAGCACATAGAAAACGAACCTCGACTTCACTCTGTCCTCAGACCAGTATCAAATACCTAAATATGCTGAGCCTCAGTATAGTTTGTTCCTGACGTCTATACACAGAAGGTCTATGGAACGCGGAATGCGACCTAATTATTGTTGTTATTATTGTTGTTTATTATTGTTGTTATTGTTGTTATTGTTGCTATTATTGTTGCTATTATTGTTGCTATTATTGTTGTTATTATTGTTGTTATTATTGTTGTTATTATTGTTGTTATTATTGTTGTTGTTATTGTTGTTATTATTGTTGTTATCATTGTTAATTGTTATTATTATTATTGTTGTTGTTATTATTATTATTTTTGTTGTTGTTATTGTTGTTGTTCTTATTATGTTGTTTTTGTTGTTGTTGTATTGTTATTATGAAATTATGAATTTACAACTATTTGACAACATCATACTGAATGTGGGTAATAGTTATATTAATATAAACAGTGTAGGTTGATGGATAGACATCAGTAACATTTCACTAAAATTAATAGGCTGCTTATGGACCGAATTTGAGATTTGGACTAAATTTGCTGCTACAATGGTGTTGTAGGATATGGTGACCCCCAGACTTGGCGACACCCGGTCACCTAATCCTAGTACTCAGTGATTTGTTATTATTATTATTGTTGTTGTTATTATTATTATTTTTGTTGTTGTTATTGTTGTTGTTGTTATTATGTTGTTTTTGTTGTTGTTGTATTGTTATTATGAAATTATGAATTTACAACTATTTGACAACATCATACTGAATGTGGGTAATAGTTATATTAATATAAACAGTGTAGGTTGATGGATAGACATCAGTAACATTTCACTAAAATTAATAGGCTAGCTTATGGACCGAATTTGAGATTTGGACTAAATTTGCTGCTACAATGGTGTTGTAGGATATGGTGACCCCCAGACTTGGCGACACCCGGTCACCTAATCCTAGTACTCAGTGATCCACCCCCCCCCCCCCCCCCCCCCCCCACCCCCGGTCACTGAGTACTATATAGGAATCAGTGACCCCTTTAAGATTCTGTGACCACCCTCACCTTCCTGGGTTCCTGGGCAAACTTCTTATCCTTGTCTTGACGAAGTAGAAAGCTTGAGAAGGAATACCTCTACTGCCAGCGACTAGGGGCTCCACTAGCAGTGTCCACTTGCTACTTCCAGAGTTTAGCTTGGCCACTGCTGACTTTATATAGAGGACAAACAATCAATAGATTGTATACACCTTCCGTGGACTGGTAACAAATCTCTCTGGAGATTTGTGATACCACCAGCTTTGGTGTCTGTCTTTTAACTTACATAATTTTCTATATAAACACATGACTATTCCACATTGTCATAAGTTTATAATAATAATAAATGTGAAAGGGAAAATAGCAAGTTTCATCCTATTTAGCAAGTAGCTAGGATTACACACTTTATTATGAAAATGCTCAGTAATGCTAGCTAGGTTTGTTTTGATCTATTGGTGAGGTTGAAAATAAGAGTATATATTCCTCTTAACAAACTCTCAGTTTAGACAATGCCTTTCTCAATAATCAACTTGAATGTTCTTACTTGACATTTTGGCTAGATGAAAGCTAGCTGAAACATTAAGTGAGAAAGTTCAAATTTATTATTGAGAAGAGTTTGTTTATTTTCGCTTGTTTTGGAAATGGTCATCTGCCCCCCAAAGATGGTCAGTGTTACCAAAATGACTGTGATAAAAATAGTTATATAGCTAGATTTTATTAGGTTCACTATTTTAAGCAGAAGTCAACTGCTTTCTGGCATTTGATATGATGCAGTTAGCAAAGTCTGGAGGATTGTTTATGGATAATAACATTAAAACAACAAAAGCATAAATGTACAGATTCCCACCAAAGTATTATTTGTCCAATGTCGAGCCATAAATTTGGTTTGGCCTTCATCAGGTGATACTTGATTTCCTTCTGTCATGGCAATGATGAATATGGGATGGGTGTGGTTGTGCATAGTCTTGATAGTTGAGATTCAGCAACTACAGGTATATAGTCAAGACCTACTGAAGCTCTGATCCTTGGGTTTGAGGTATATAGATGTGCAGAGCTTCCTTCACAAGAAAATCCCTTCATTGGAAGTCTTCTCACAAACAAGTTTGGATGGTGGTGGTTCCATGATTGTTTAGCGATGGCAGACCTCTTTAGTTTTCCTGTCTGCATGCATCCACATCTTACTTTTACTCTGGTATCCAACCTCCTTTGTTCCCCCTTTTCCACAGCTGCATGGAATGTGATACATAACATTAAAAATATTGCTCCTGATCCAAGATGAACACTTTTGTAGCTTGTGGAGGAGCATGCTTTCAAGGTACTGGATTGTATGCCAAATCAGTTTCATTTGGAATGTCCCTAGTCTCCCAAATGCCAGGCATTTTAGAATTTCCTAAAAAGAGTAGTCTGTATGAAATTAACCTCAGGAAGGCACAAGAAGATGATGATTCATCTGAAAAAATATGCTTATCCAATTTCTCTGGTCAATGGCAACTGCTAAGATTTGTCTTGTACAGGAAGCATATAGTATGAGGTCATCAGTGACTCATAGCTCGCGATGTTCTATTATTGACATGGTTAATTAGCAAAATGACTGGGACCTTTGTTATTACATTTTCATTCCGGACATGGCCAGAGGTAAAACTATTGAAAAGATGGAAATCAGGTGAAGCCAATTAATTTGTTGCTTTAGTGCTTTAGTGGAGAAAACAATTTTCTGCAAGAAAATTACTACAATTATGCCTCGATTGATATTTATAGTTGTTGCTAGATGTCCGAGACATATGGAAACATGATATACTATTGCATGGAGTGTATCAAATAAGTATGTAATATTATTTGTGGTTTCACTAACAAACACTACTCAGTATTGATTTTGTATTAAACATTAAGCTTATATTTTCCACTAAAGATAATGCTATGTTGAAAAAATACAGGGTATAGATGCTGGAGTCCTTGCTTTTCTCAGCTCTTTGTGGAGTTCTCCTGTGCAACTCATATCAATTCCTTGAGGGAGGCTGTATGATGTATCATTTGACAGTTTATGTAAGTGGCTTTTGGTATAGCATGTTTTCTTGGTGCTGGATTCTATGTTTTACCAGTTCCATTTTAAACAGTCCCTGAATTATCAACAGCCAGACAGACACCAAGCATTAGCTACTAGTGCAGTAAATATATATAATTATATAGACCACCTGTTGCAATCTTCTCCACAGGCCCTCATGGCAGTTTTCCCTCTTGTACAAAACCTGAAGTTTATTAAGTTGAAAGGAAGTGTGATGCATAGTTGCAGTTTTAACATATCAGGAAATTTCTACATCTCTAGCGGGCTGGCTAATTTTTGGTAGACTGCAGTGTATCACAAGGTTGTGGATTTACTAGTTTGAAGGAGGCAGCTGGCTCCACTCACACCCAACCATACTGTGTTATGACCTTGCTGCCACCAGAAAAAGTTGTTGATACTTTAAACTAGTTGCCTTTTCAAGTGTCTGACTTTATGCCATTCTCCAAGAAATTATGAATTTTTTTTGAATTTTTTTTTTCAGTGATGAAAGAAAATGCCAGAAAGCTCCTTCAAGATTGGTTTGTTATTTAGACCTTAGCAGCTGTAGTTGGTGACTTTTGATTAGCTACTCATGCATTTCAAGTAAGAACTACTACACTGGGACTATCTTTAGCTGCCATTATCTAAATTTGTACAAGAAATTACACCAATTAAGTGCTTAGTATATATAGATCTTGTATATAAGTATTTGACTCAGGGTGTATACCCAAGAGGCTTAAATAAAGATTAAATAAATAACTTGTGAGGAAAGTAAGTTATAATTATTTTTTGCTTGTGACAGTAATAGTCTACCTACTTATATACAAAATCATTATTCTGGGGAAGGTTCTGGTATACTTCCACAGAGCTGGCTTTGGTAGGTAGGTAGCTAATGTTTCACCCCCCCTCCCCTAGTGCTTTACCACTAAAGATAATGATGTCCATGTTGTTTACTTGAGACAAACAATAATTGATCTCCCCCCTAGAAAAATTATGCAGAACAGTGAGTCCAGAGCCTTTTACAGCCAGCATAGGCATAGAGATTTGTTAATGGTAATGAGGTATTTAATGCTTCCTTCTACATAGAGAATATATACACAACTGTAGTGCTCATCCCGAGCCTTTAATTGCGTTTACTTATATGCATTATATAACTACAAATGCAAACATGGCACCTTGTATTTCAAGACTTCTGCGAGAAATGCAAGCAATGATTCACCATGAGAGAATTTGTTTAAGAAAAAGAGCGAGTGATGCATGCATGTCACACCTCACATCCAGGTATAGTATTGTTAGTTACTACAGTGTACTGATAAATATTAACTAACATCTTATTCTAGGTGGTCTTTTGGGTCAAGACAGAACATTGCACAAGATTTTTTCAAGATTTTGACATGACCAGTGATGTTAAACTTGTGACAAATGTCGGAGAGTCAATGACAAGTTTACCAAATCCTCTGCACAACTCCATCCAATACCCGTGGAACCTGAAGTTTGGAAACAGGTATTTATATATAGCAAGAGTTCCTGCTTATGCACTTCTAGCAGGTCCACATCATCTTTTTCCACCTCAGTGCAAACCAACAGGAACCCTAACTTAAGATGCAGGTTAGTCCCTATCAGTAGTCCAGCAGAAGCTTACTTGCACCTCTTCACTACTTGCCCTGATCGAGTAATGGTGGTATATACTTGTCTCACCACTGGAAGACACCCACCACCATAGTTATTGGGTCAATACATATGTATCCACCATAGTTGTACAGAGCCAATGGAGTAGGCTCTAAACTCTGCTCCATCCATCTTCTCTATTCCTACGACTGGTCCTTTTGGTCCTCTTCTTAGCTAGCATTGCTAGAAGAAAGTCTAACGAGACTATGGTCACAGGTGATCCAGTGTTAAGTAGTGCCTCAACCTTCTCTCCTTCCAACTCCACATTGGTCATTGATACAGGACAGAGCTCAGTGCCGTTTGCATGAGCCCTCGAAGAGATAGAGTATATAGTTGCTGTTACCTTCCTTTGAGCTTCATTGATGCGATTGTCATCCTCCTGGCACTCCTCCCACTCTTTTTCTTCTCGTACTTGTGGGGCAAGGTTAGCCACCTGCCCTTTTCCATCTCTGCCTCTTTGGTCCTTTCCTGGGGTCTCGGCAGGTCCCCCCTTATCTCTGGCAGGGCATTTGTTCCTGTAATGCCCATATGCTCCATAACCATTACATTGTACAAGAGGCTTCTGCCTACCTGGTAAAACAGCCTGTTGTTCTGGTAAGTTCCTCCTCTTCTCAGGCTGGTGGGGCATCAGGAAGTTCAGGTGTTGTCTCCTCATAGGCCAAGTCATGCAATTTGGCTTCCTCAAGACATGCCTTAACTAGGAGGTTATCCAGGTCTCCCTCACTTCCAGCCACATTCACTTTAAGCTCTGGAAGCAAGCCTGGAGCAAACTGGGTAGCTAGCACTGATCTTCCCATGCACATAGCTTCAGCACTGGATATGCCTTCTGGAATAGCCCATGCAACACTTGTGCATAGCCATCCACCAATTCTTTCTCCCTCTGCTTCTGTTCATGAAATAGACTACTTTCCACTGCCTGTATCCTTACAGGCATAAAGCATTTAATTAATGAAGTAGCCATCTCCTCATAGCTGCCATGCTGTTGAGGTGTGCTTGTCTTGTAAAAGGCATAGACTTCACCCTGAAGCCCAGTCACAAGGTTTACGAGCCTAGTCGGACCATCCCACTTGCAAATTCCAGCAACCAGCTCAAACTGCTCCAGCCATTCTTTTACAGTCTCCCTGTCTTCCTTGCAGCAAAGGAAAGGAAACGACTGGAAATGTCATCCCTGACTGAGACAAAAATAAATTCTTAGGCATCAAATTTAAAAATGATAATATAGAGAATTCCTTGTGCAATAGTTGCTTGCACATTGACCAGAAATTCTCTCTGTCCATTTATGTGTGATTGTGTGTTTGTTTGTGTGTGCACATTTCTGCAGGTTAGGATATTACTGCTGTGTGTCACCACAGAGACAAGCCATTCCACCCTCTCTATCCAGAAAAATAGTTCTATAATCTCTATAGTGATTTAACTCTGCTTATTCAAGATCGTAACTGCTTCTAATTAAAAACAAACTATATTTGATTGGCCTGTCAGAAATTAAGGGAAACAAGCGAAGTGAATTATGCAATATTAGCTAGTTATATGACTACCATTTTAGACCCATAATTATAAAGAATAACATACCCAAAACAACAGTACAAATTGACAAGCATTAGAAAATACGATGGGCTACATACTCTACAAATTATACTGAAGCTTGAATGCTCCTAGAGTGAGTATAATTTTCTTTTGAAACATTTCATGGGTGAAGTAACTGTTTACAGTGATGATCCTGGAAGAAAGAAGAAGAAGGAGGGGGAGGAGAAGAATTCATCCATGTCAATGTATATAGTAGGACTAGCCATCCCAGTACTTTTCTATCAATAGCTCTGCTTTAACACAGCATTGAGCACTATTTGTAGCCTTCATCAGCAAACTACCTTCTAAGTATATATATAGAAAACTGCTAAACTTTATTATATTATTATATTAATGCATATAGAGATGTAATTATAGAATAAATGATAATAATAACAAAAACCTCACACACAAAAATTAATCATCCCCACACACCCCGGCCGGAGGTAAAGACCCCAACACTGAAGCAGCGTTCCCATGTTGCACCACCACAGAAATCCTCTGAAATGTTGATGTGAGTTCTCATCAGAAGTTTGCTGACCTCAGGTGGCACCCCAACTCCCCGAAGAAAGTCTTTGTTTGAGACCCAAAAGTCCCCATGTCTCCACTGCCACAGATAGAAAAACTGTATGCCAAGTTCAGGGGGCGTACTTCACAGCTCTCCACCTGGGCTGCCACTGCACCAGCCTCAGTGACAGCAGCCGCAAGGTTGGATGAGGAAAAGGTCACCACAAGAGGCATAATTAATTTGGGTGATTCCTGTCAATTTTTTGGCATAATAGTTATTTTTTGTTTTGTGATTATTTGTTATGTATTTATATATAACGACATTTCTCTTTAATTATGATTTACTTCTGGACATTTACTATCATATCTATTTATTTTTATTATTATTAGTATTTTAGTTTGTGGTGTAGAGGACACATTTTTTAATAAAATCTATAAATATTTAGATAAACAAGGAAAAGAGATTTTAGAACCACATGCAAACACTGTTAGGGCATAATTAAACCGAATCGCTTATCTCAAGGCTCAATAAAGCAATTAGATAATAATAAATAATAATGTCACCTCTAGCTACTTAAAAGAACAGAGAAGTTGAGTTCCTCTGCTGCTGTTATAGCATGCTAATTGTAAATTATTCACAACGGCAGCAGAGGAACTCAACTTTTCTGCTCTTAAACCTCTCAAGAAGATATCACTTACGTGAGAATTGCAATATCTCAGCATTACTTGAATCAGATGATGATCTAGTGTCACCTTACTGTGCTTCCTCACCCTCACATTCGTCACTAGGACCAACCCTAAGGAGAAGAAAATGTGATGGTGCACTTATAATGAAGTCCACACAGGTGTATCACGGCTGGCAATATTGGGGGGGGGGGGGGGGGGGCTGGCTGTGGAGATGTGATTTTTATGAGCTGGTGGTTAATGCCATTTAAAGAAAATGAATACAATACAAAGCATTAATGTAATTATGTTCATGAAGGTTCAAAATATGCCGAAATAATTTCTTCTTTCGTATTAGCAGCAATAAATTCCTTTGAAATTTGTACTAGATCACAAGAGTCAGTTAAGTGCTTGTGAATATAAAGTGTCATGCAGTTGTTAGTCATTGTTCAGACATAGATGACTGTAAATAAGTAAGTATTATTCTCAAATCTTAAAATGATTGCTCAGATGTGGCTGATGTTATGGGAACTGTAAGGTATAATCGTATACTTCAAACAGCATAGATTTGTAGACTGTGTGTGTGTTCATTGCTTCACTATGGTATGCACTGATGTAACCTGTTTCACACTGGGAAGAGCTTGTTGAACTAAATCAGTAGAAATTGGAAGCTGATTTTTCAGGTGATCAATTTTTTGAAGATCAAATCACGTGAGATACTTTTGCGCACGCAAGCGAATCAAGCTAATGGATAATTGACAAATAAGACTTCTTTTTTAATTTTTTTTAATCAAGATCATTTTGTAACAGGATTTGAACTACCTGAAGATCATCTTCATAATTCACTTCATTTCTAGCTTTTAGCAGAAGATTTTCAACAGAGAGGACAGGTGGTAATAATCCACTCTGATCAAACCTGTCATCCAATTTTTGAAGAAGTAAATCACAAACTTCAAAATACTGATGGCAGAAGTAATCTCTTGGTGTATCATACCTATGTGACTGGCTTTCATCATCTAGTCTTCTTGGTACTCCCCTGTAACGAGGTAATTGGGGTCCAGTTATATTCAACTTCTGTGCAGTATCAACCAGATCATCATAGAAGTGATGAAAAGCTTCATCTTTCCGTTGCCTTTTATAGAAAGCTTTAGCTAGGTTTACAGCTGAAAGTGCTTCACCCTGCAATGATTTAGACAATGTTTCTGAAGCTCCAAAATTAAGATATCCTAATTTCAGTCCAAAGAAACAATGTTGAAAACTTCTCTAAAGCAGTTAAAAAAGACCAGCAGCTTTTAGTCCATAGTCATCTCTTGGTCTGGTGCACTTCATCGAAGGTGCCCATTAAAACAGTGTAGTCAGTTAAAATGGCACCTATTGCCCCTGTTCTAGCTGTCCATCTGGTAGGACAGAAATTTGATGGTTACACCAGAGTCTTCAGATTGTGCCAATTTCTCTGAAAATAAATGTGCTCTTTTGGGGGAAAACTTGATAACTTGGCCATTTCCCTGACTGTTTCCAGTGCATCTCATAAGAATGTGAGTTTATGCCCTGCACCAAAATTAAAACAGTGAGCCAAACAATGCACTGGAAGGGCTGCATGAACTTCATTCCTTATTTTGGTGGCAAGGCCATTTTGTTTTCCCTGCATGTTAGAGGCCCATGCCTGTCCCCTACACAAAATTGCACCGAGTAAGTATGTCCATTATCACAGTAGTATAGAGGGTGTCAGATTTAGTATTAGGGAGACAATAAAGCCCAACAGAGTCATCACTAATTTCATAATCATTGTTTACCCATCTAATGGACAAATTCAATTGCTCCTTGTTTGCAACATCTGTTGCTTCATCAGCATACCAAGCAGGAGAGCACTCTTTAATACTGAACGTAACACACTTAACCCCGAGGTAGTAATCTGCTCATTAACTATGATGAGAGATAAGTATATACATGTTTTCCTTCCACCAATTTTTTAAGCCAGAGTCATAATTGGAGTACATTATTAACATCTTTTGCGGGTTTCCCTCAATATTGTGTCCACAAATTGCCAATCCCTGGTGAAGATGAAATCGAAGACAATGGAGCTTCTTAAGCAAAGCTTGTCTTCTTTCATTTTGATCTTTGTTAGCTTGAGTGCTTAATAGATCATTTACTGCCACTGTCTGAAGCATTTGTCATTTTAGAAGAGCTTCTCCAGCAATGAGTGTGATTTTTAAACTTTTCTAAAGCCTTTTTCCAATTATCATAACCTGTTTCTGTAAATGTTGACTCAGCTTTAGAACTAAATGAGAGGATTCCTTGATATTGTGAATTCCTGAAGTAGAAGCAAAACACCTTCTTTCTGGTTGTATATACAGAGTTAACCATGGGTAAGTTGTGTACCACTTTTCCATAACATTTCTCCACCACTAGCTTTATTGGTAGGTTGATAGGCTTTTGTCATATCTGTACAGCATGAAGAAAAGCACTCACTTTCCTGTGTTTGTGGCTGTTCATAATCCTGACCACCAGTGAATTCATTCATGTCAACTTCTGGCTCTGACAAGATGCCAGCAATACTTCCCTCTGAGTCTTGTGCACCTTCAGCTTCATACCTCTTCGAAAAAGTATCAAAAATGCTTATTAATTTCTCAGCCTCTTGGCCATTTTGATGCTATATAATTAGTGATCCAAAATCATATTCCAAATAGTGGAGCACAAATATTGGGGGGCTGTGCCCCCCATTTAGTATTATTGGGGCCCTTCCAGCCTTCCCTCCTTTCCTACCCAACTGCAACTTCCCGCCAGTACCTTTCGCTCGCGCACGATCAAGACTCTCAGCGCGCAAACGCGTAAATAATGAGAGTCTGTCTAGCGAGACTAACGACCTTTACCGGTTTACTTTTACTGGTAGATGGAGCCGAATGTAGAGACTGGAGGAGAGACGGAGAAACGCTTGATTCAAACGGTAGAGATGCATACTGGAGGGGAGCCAGTCAGGATTATAGTCTCAGGTATCCAGAACTTGATATAAGCTGCAAGAATGTGGTGAAATTATGTAGTTGCACTCAAAACTTGTGCAGATGTAACCCTCACTGATATGCACAGTTGATTGCTCTATTTATAGTAATTTATAGTGAATTAAATTGAGCAGGAGAGAAAAAGGATCTGGCACATGACTGAGCAATTTCACACCTAAATCTTGGTCCAATTGTGACATCACCACTCCAGATTACACTGTGCACAAGTAGCTGTCATCACAAAGATTGAGATAAAATGCTCTAGACAAGTACACAATCATTATCATGCATAGCAAGTCTTACATTGCACCATCATAATCATCGCATAGCAAGTTTGTAGTAGTCTCTGAGCCTGATCTTAATTTATGGAATCCTCAAGTAAATGGTGGACATCATTACCAGCAGTGCTTACTTTTGCTCATTAGTTTGTAGTGACTTTAATTTAGAAAGGTCTGGCCAAAACAGCAATGTTACCAAGTACAAAGAGTGTGCTTGAGGCCAAATACCACAGACCACAGTCGTTGATTTTGAAGCAGTAATTGTGTCATCCTCAGAGTTTTTTCCCCCTTTCTAGCCCCTCCCTCCCTTTGTTTAAATATGTGGATGCTTTGCTGCATTCCAATCTCTAGTCAGCCGAGGAACTTGGTGGGTGCTGAGTCTGCCACTGTAGTTATGCACAACCTCTTATCCCCTCATGATGCACCCTCAGGATGTTGCATGCACAACCTCAGCAGTGTTCTTATCCACTCATGATGCACCCTCAGGGTGTTGCATGCACAACCTCAACAGTGTTCTTATCCCCTCATGATGCACCCTCAGGGTGTTGCATGCACAACCTCAGCAGTGTTCTTATCCACTTATGATGCACCCTTAGGGTGTTGCATGCACAACCTCAACAGTGTTCTTATCCCCTCATGATGCACCCTCAGGGTGTTGCATGCACAACCTCAGCAGTGTTCTTATCCACTTATGATGCACCCTCAGGGTGTTGCATGCACAACCTCAGCAGTGTTCTTATCCACTCATGATGCACCCTCAGGGTGTTGCATGCACAACCTCAGCAGTGTTCTTATCCACTTATGATGCACCCTCAGCGTGTTGCATGCACAACCTCAACAGTGTTCTTATCCCCTCATGATCACCCTCAGGGTGTTGCATGCACAACCTCAGCAGTGTTCTTATCCCCTCATGATGCACCCTCAGGGTGTTGCATGCACAACCTCAAAAATGTTCTTATCCACTCATGATGCACCCTCAGGGTGTTGCATGCACAACCTCAACAGTGTTCTTATCCCCTCATGATGCACCCTCAGGGTGTTGCATGCACAACCTCAGCAGTGTTCTTATCCACTCATGATGCACCCTCAGGGTGTTGCATGCATAACCTCAGCAGTGTTCTTATCCACTTATGATGCACCCTCAGGGTGTTGCATGCACAACCTCAGCAGTGTTCTTATCCACTCATGATGCACCCTCAGGGTGTTGCATGCACAACCTCAACAGTGTTCTTATCCACTCATGATGCACCCTCAGGGTACCCACCCATCCTCGGAGACACCATCCTAATGAAGCGTCGCTACGTGAAAGAGAAGCTGGATCACCTGAGAGTCATGCTTATGGCTGAGCCCCGAGGGCACAAAGAAATGTATGGTGCTTTGCTGGTGACCCCTGACCTCCCTGAGGCAGATATGGCCGTTCTTTTCACTCATAATGAGGGTATGTCACACCGATAGCTATCCAGGCTAAAAGTGGTCCAGGCTAAAAGTGGTCCAGCTAATAGTGGACCAGGCTAAAAGTGGTCCAGCTAAAAGTGGTCCAGCTAAAAGTGGTCCAGGCTAAAAGTGGTCCAGGCTAAAAGTGGTCCAGCTAAAAGTGGTCCAGGCTAAAAGTGGTCCAGCTAAAAGTGGTCCAGGGACCAGGCTAAAAGTGGTCCAGGCTAAAAGTGGTCCAGCTAATAGTGGACCAGGCTAAAAGTGGTCAAGCTAAAAGTGGTCCAGGCTAAAAGTGGTCCCATGCTAAAAGTGATCCAGCTAAAAGTGGTCCAGGCTAAAAGTGGACCAGGCTAAAAGTGGTCCAGGCTAAAAGTGGTCCAGCTAAAAGTGGTCCAGGCTAAAAGTGGTCCAGGCTAAAAGTGGTCCAGCTAAAAGTGGACCAGGCTAAAAGTGGTCCAGGCTAAAAGTGGTCCAGGCTAAAAGTGGTCCAGCTAAAAGTGGTTCAGGCTAAAAGTGGTCCATGCTAAAAGTGGACCAGGCTAAAGGTGGTCCAGGCTAAAGGTGGTCCAGGCTAAAAGTGGTCCAGGCTAAAAGTGGTCCAGCTAAAAGTGGTCCAGGCTAAAAGTGGTCCAGGCTAAAAGTGGTCCAGCTAAACGTGGACCAGGATAAAAGTGGTCCAGGCTAAAAGTGGTCCAGCTAAAAGTGGTCCAGGCTAAAAGTGGTCCAGGCTAAAAGTGGTCCATGCTAAAAGTGGTCCATGCTAAAAGTGGTCCATGCTAAAAGTGGTCCATGCTAAAAGTGGTCCATGCTAAAAGTGGTCCAGGCTAAAAGTGGTCCAGCTAAAAGTGGTCCAGCCTAAAAGTGGTCCAGGCTAAAAGTGGTCCATGCTAAAAGTGGTCCATGCTAAAAGTGGTCCATGCTAAAAGTGGTCCAGGCCAGGCTAAAAGTGGTCCAGCTAAACGTGGACCAGGATAAAAGTGGTCCAGGCTAAAAGTGGTCCAGCTAATAGTAGACCAGGCTAAAAGTGGTCCAGCTAAAAGTGGTCCAGGCTAAAAGTGGTCCAGCTAAAAGTGGTCCAGGGACCAGGCTAAAAGTGGTCCAGGCTAAAAGTGGTCCAGCTAATAGTGGACCAGGCTAAAAGTGGTCCAGCTAAAAGTGGTCAAGCTAAAAGTGGTCCAGGCTAAAAGTGGTCCATGCTAAAAGTGATCCAGCTAAAAGTGGTCCAGGCTAAAAGTGGACCAGGCTAAAAGTGGTCCAGGCTAAAAGTGGTCCAGCTAAAACTGGTCCAGGCTAAAAGTGGTCCAGGCTAAAAGTGGTCCAGCTAAAAGTGGACCAGGCTAAAAGTGGTCCAGGCTAAAAGTGGTCCAGGCTAAAAGTGGTCCAGCTAAAAGTAGACAAGGCTAAAAGTGGTCCAGGCTAAAAGTGGTCCAGCTAAAAGTGGTCCAGGCTAAAAGTGGTCCATGCTAAAAGTGGACCAGGCTAAAGGTGGTCCAGGCTAAAGGTGGTCCAGGCTAAAAGTGGTCCAGGCTAAAAGTGGTCCAGCTAAAAGTGGTCCAGGCTAAAAGTGGTCCAGGCTAAAAGTGGTCCAGCTAAACGTGGACCAGGATAAAAGTGGTCCAGGCTAAAAGTGGTCCAGCTAAAAGTGGTCCAGGCTAAAAGTGGTCCAGGCTAAAAGTGGTCCATGCTAAAAGTGGTCCATGCTAAAAGTGGTCCATGCTAAAAGTGGTCCATGCTAAAAGTGGTCCATGCTAAAAGTGGTCCATGCTAAAAGTGGTCCATGCTAAAAGTGGTCCAGGCCAGGCTAAAAGTGGTCCAGCTAAACGTGGACCAGGATAAAAGTGGTCCAGGCTAAAAGTGGTCCAGTTAAAAGTGGTCCAGCTAAAAGTGGTCCAGGCTAAAAGTTGACCAGGCTAAAAGTGGACTAGGCTAAAAGTGGACCAGGCTAAAAGTGGACCAGGCTAAAAGTGGTCCAGGCTAAAAGAGGTCCATACTAAAAGTGGTCCAGCTAAAAACGGTCCAATTAAAAGTGGTCCAGCTAAAAGTGGACCAGGCTAGGCTAAAAGTGGACCAGGCTAAAAGTGGACCAAGCTAAAAGTGGACCATACTAAAAGTGAACCAGGCTAAAAGAGGTCCATACTAAAAGTGGTCCAGCTAAAAATGGTCCAGGCTAAAAGTGATTCTGGCTAAAAGTGGTTCAGGCTAAAAGTGGTACAGGCTAAAAGTGGTCCAGCTAAAAGTGGTCCAGCTAAAAGTGGTCCAGCTAAAAGTGGTCCAGCTAAAAGTGGTCCAGCTAAAAGTGGTCCAGGCTAAAAGTGGTCCAGGCTAAAAGTGGTCCAGCTAAACGTGGACCAGGATAAAAGTGGTCCAGGCTAAAAGTGGTCCAGCTAAAAGTGGTCCAGGCTAAAAGTGGTCCAGGCTAAAAGTGGTCCATGCTAAAAGTGGTCCATGCTAAAAGTGGTCCATGCTAAAAGTGGTCCATGCTAAAAGTGGTCCAGGCCAGGCTAAAAGTGGTCCAGCTAAACGTGGACCAGGATAAAAGTGGTCCAGGCTAAAAGTGGTCCAGTTAAAAGTGGTCCAGCTAAAAGTGTTCCAGGCTAAAAGTGGACCAGGCTAAAAGTGGACCAGGCTAAAAGTGGACCAGGCTAAAAGTGGACCAGGCTAAAAGTGGACCAGGCTAAAAGTGGTCCAGGCTAAAAGAGGTCCATACTAAAAGTGGTCCAGCTAAAAACGGTCCAATTAAAAGTGGTCCAGCTAAAAGTGGACCAGGCTAGGCTAAAAGTGGACCAGGCTAAAAGTGGACCAGGCTAAAAGTGGACCATACTAAAAGTGAACCAGGCTAAAAGAGGTCCATACTATAAGTGGTCCAGCTAAAAATGGTCCAGGCTAAAAGTGATTCTGGCTAAAAGTGGTTCAGGCTAAAAGTGGTACAGGCTAAAAGTGGTCCAACTAAAAGTGGACCAGGCTAAAAGTGGTCCATGCTAAAAGTGGTCCAGCTAAAAGTGGTCCGAGGCTAAAAGTGGTCCAGGCTAAAAGTGGTCCATGCTAAAAGTGGTCCATGCTAAAAGTGGTCCATGCTAAAAGTGGTCCATGCTAAAAGTGGTCCATGCTAAAAGTGGTCCAGGCTAAAGGTGGTCCAGGCTAAAAGTGGTCCAGGCTAAAAGTGGTCCAGTTAAAAGTGGTCCAGCTAAAAGTGGTCCAGCTAAACGTGGATGATAAAAGTGGTCCATGCTAAAAGTGGTCCATGCTAAAAGTGGTCCATGCTAAAAGTGGACCAGGCTAAAAGTGGTCCAGGCTAAAAGTGGACCAGGCTAAAAGTGGACCAGGCTAAAAGTGGACCAGGCTAAAAGTGGTCCAGGCTAAAAGAGGTCCATACTAAAAGTGGTCCAGCTAAAAATGGTCCAGTTAAAAGTGGTCCAGCTAAAAGTGGACCAGGCTAAAAGTGGACCAGGCTAAAAGTGGACCAGGCTAAAAGTGGACCAGGCTAAAAGTGGACCATACTAAAAGTGAACCAGGCTAAAAGAGGTCCATACTAAAAGTGGTCCAGCTAAAAATGGTCCAGGCTAAAAGTGGTTCTGGCTAAAAGTGGTTCAGGCTAAAAGTGGTACAGGCTAAAAGTGGTCCAACTAAAAGTGGACCAGGCTAAAAGTGGTCCAACCAGAAGTGAAAAGTGGTTCTGGCTAAAAGTGGTTCTGGCTAAAAGTGGTCCAGCTAAAAGTGGTCCAGCTAAAAGTGGTCCAGCTAAAAGTGGTCCAGCTAAAAGTGGTCCAGCTAAGTGGTCCATGCTAAAAGTGGTCTTGAGGACTAAAGGATAAGAGAAGTTGCGTAAAAATTTAAAAAAATTAAGTTCTTGGAGGGGCTTTGTGCACTGGAGGTGTTGGTTTCCTTGGCACTGGAGATATTGGCTGCCTGGGCACTGGAGGGATTGGTTGCCTAGGCACTGGAGGTATTGGCTGCCTAGGCACTGGAGGTATTGGCTGCCTAGGCACTGGAGGTATTGGTTGCCTAGACACTGGAGGTATTGGTTGCCTAGGCACTGGAGGTATTGGCTACCTAGGCACTGTAAGGTATTGGCTGCCTAGGCACTGGAGGTATTGGCTGCCTAGGCACTGGAGGTTTGGTTGCCTAGGCACTGGAGGTATTGGCTGCCTAGGCACTGGAGGTATTGGTTACCTAGGCACTGGAGGTATTGGTTGCCTAGGCACTGGAGGTATTGGTTGCCTAGGCACTGGAGGTATTGGTTGCCTAGGCACTGGAGGTATTGGTTGCCTAGGCACTGGAGGTATTGGCTGCCTAGGCACTGTAAGGTATTGGCTGCCTAGGCACTGGAGGTATTGGCTGCCTAGGCACTGGAGGTATTGGTTGCCTAGGCACTGGAGGTATTGGCTGTCTAGGCACTGGAGGTATTGGTTACCTAGGCACTGGAGGTATTGGTTGCCTAGGCACTGGAGGTATTGGTTGCCTAGGCACTGGAGGTATTGGTTGTCTAGGCACTGGAGGTATTGGTTACCTAGGCACTGGAGGTATTGGCTGCCTAGGCACTGGAGGTATTGGTTGCCTAGGCACTGGAGGTATTGGTTGCCTAGGCACTGGAGGTATTGGTTACCTAGGCACTGGAAGTATTGGCTGCCTAGGCACTGGAGGTATTGGTTACCTAGGCACTGGAGGTATTGGCTGCTTTGTCTGAACTTCATCTCCTTCTTTTCCCTTTTCTCTTCAAATAAGATCATTTCAACTAGAGAATAAAAAAAACAAGAAAGTTATCGTCGAGTGAAGCATGACACTTACTATTCATGGTGTGACAATTTTTGCCTCAGGCGTATGTACCTTCATCACACAGCCATAAATGGCCTCCATATGTGTGTGTGAACTGCAACATCGTAATTCTGCGCTGCGCTTCATTGCATGCTAAGAGGTAACCATGGAGGCAGGTAGAACAATTGCATTGAAACAAAGACAGTAAAAGTGGGGGAATGGAGTCCAAGAGCAAAGTGTGCCTGAGGAGAACTAGGATATGCTTTTGCCTCGGGCATGCGTGCATGTGTACATCACATGGAGCACACACTTTGGCCTCCACCCGTACTTTGCCACTCAACTTTGCTCAACACCTGATGTTTGAACACTAGCAGACACAGCCAAGACCTGCACCACTAGGTTGGTGAGCACTGCACTAGCACACAACAGTGAATCAATGATATTTTTGTCTTGGCATTCTTAGTACCATGGCACAGCACTGCATGGTGCACTGTAGGGTGAACCTTTGCTGCTAGAATCACAGCTGGAGCCAGGACTAGGCCAGGGCTAGTTTTGTAATAACAAAGCTCTCCGTAGACGGATTTTGGTCTTGGGCTACTTTGTGTGAGACACGTAGATTATACAGTGTATTCCAAGAGATGAGCAGCCCTAACCTAGACCCCCTGGGATTCCGTTTCAGAAAATAGAATTTTCCAATTCTAAATATGTTGAATTCCGCTTCACCCGCTTCAAAGTGCAATTTTTGTGTATTTTCCGTTTCATATTTAATTTTAAGACATTTTGGACATGCACACTGTATGTGTGGACATGCACGCTGCATGTGTGGACATGCACGCTGTATGCGTGGACATGCACGCTGTATGTGTGGACATGCACGCTGCATGTGTGGACATGCACGCTGTATGTGTGGACATGCACGCTGCATGTGTGGACATGCAAGCTGCATGTGTGGACATGCACGCTGCAAAAGTGGACATGCACGCTGCATGTGTGGACATGCACGCTGCTGCATGTGTGGACATGCATGCTGTATGTGTGGACAAAACAATATTATATTCATACAGCAAAACACATCAAAATATAAGTTCTTGGGCAAAACGTCCCTCAATGTCAGCATTGTGGTAGAGCATAGCATAATTAAGGACTTTGTATTTTCATCAGTAAGGCTCTCCCTTCTATTATTTAGCAAATGTTTGTAGCAGGAGCAACTCCGCTCCACGTCCACTGATGCTACTGGCATCCAGATAGCTTCTACAGCCACTGCTGAGAGTAATGGAAACCGACCATGCATGGCCTCCCAAAAGGCTGATAAGGCTAATAAGTGAGGAATAGCACTCTGCTGGAATTGAGTGTAGATGAGCCACTCTTTAAGTAGATCAGGTGTTGATCCAGGAACAACATCAAACTGAGCAATGTCATGGTCCGTAGTGGGAAGCTGACGAGGATAAAAAATATGCACTTGTTTATAGTAAGGATTAGCAGCATGTGGGTGGAGGTGACCTTAAATTTTTTTCAAGGACAAAGCAAGCACAGTTTGGAATGACTTCACATGTTTTTTCCGCTCTGGTTCAGACAGCTCAGCAAACGATCGATTTCTGTTCCAAAAGAATTTTTGACTTCTCCAGCTTTGAGGTATGCTATCAAGTCTTCCAGGAAGTTGAAAATTTTGCATGCCAATGGAGACTTCTTCTATTCAAGAGATGTCAACACACAGATGAGCCTCTGGCAGTTCTCCTTAATAAAGTAAAGTTGGAGACATACATGTACTTCCAGAAAGATTGTCTTGTGAGTGAGAAGCTCAACTATATGTTGTACAGTCGTTCCCTCGCTGCTCTCTGCTTTATAGAAACCTTCATAAAGATGTACACTCTAGTTGCATGGTAAATGGCAGCTTGGGACCACGAGTTACACCATGATGGAACTGGAACAGGAGGAAGCTTGACATCAGAGCTAGCTATATAATCACCCAGTATTTCAAATATCTCCTCTTTCGACCTGGATTTTTTTAATAATGATGATTTAATCATTGCTATAAGGTCCGACGTGTGCTTGACATCAGAACAATGATGGAAAAATTCAGCTGAAAGGTTCACAATGTGGGCAAGGCACAACACATGCATCCATTTGGGTAAAACAGCAGACAAAACCTCACGATAGGCTTTCTTACAATATGCTGCAGTCAATAACTATGGCTATTACATCATCAAATGCAATACCCACATCTGTGACTGATCTGATGATGGCCTGGCTGAAGGAGGAATGATTGCACGCGTCCATCTCAGTCACTCCTACAAGGTAAGGTTGACCATGGACACTTGCAATCACATTCAAGATGCTGTGATCTCGAATATCGGTGGTTTCATCTGCAGTAATACTGACCTGCTTCCCTTTGACCAACTCCTTGAGGGCTGAAAAATGCAAATCGAACAGTCTTGGGACATAGGCAGTCCTAAGCTGGTCGACTCCAGGCAGAGCACCTGCATGAGCACAATGCTTTTGTAGGAAAGCCTTGACCTTGTCAGTTTTTTCAAGTGAAATGTCAGCTAGTGTGCACATTGTAATGTAGTCAAGAATGAAATCTTGCCACAAATCCCCGGCTTTTACTCCACTAGACAGGGTTACTTGCCTGCTGCTGCCACACTCCCCCCAGAGTTGCTCAGCTTTGCCTTCTTATGTGAAGTGTGCTTCTGGCTCTTCAGGTGATCTTTAATTGTCAACACGAACAAAATCAACACAGTGCTCACAATATACCTGCAAAAGAGCACCCCTCCATCAGCATAATCATCATCTTTAAACTGTTTAGCTGCTTTTCAGCTGAAGCATGCATAGGGGCACTTCTCTTTGGCTTTTTCCTATAGTGGGCCAATACATGCCATTTTCTCCTGACCTTTTGGAACACATGGGCAAAGGTAGGCAGTATTTGAATGTTCAAATACTACATACCACCAACCTTTGCTCGCGTATTCCAAAAGGTCAAGAGAAAAAGGCATCTATTGCCGCCCCCCCGTACAAAAACCCCAAAGACAATTGAAGTGCTTGTGTGCTTGTTTAAGCTGAAGCAGCTAAACAGATGATTTGCATGCTGATGGAGGATACCAATGTTGGGGGTGGTTATGTAGCTTGCATTATTCTAAATAAGTTCATTCATGGAATTACATCTTCTATAATCTCAAGGAGAAAAAAATGCAAGCAGCTGCTATTATTCCGTTTTGGTGCTTAGATTCCGCATTATCCGTCCGTTTTCATTTTCACGGAATCCCAGGGGTCTACTTGCCCTAGCCCTAGCTGTGATGGTGTTCTTAATTATTTTGTTTGTGCTTGTGTTCCTCCACAGGGTACTCCACCATGTGTGGGCATGCTACCCTCTCCCTTGGCCGTTATGCACTGGACTATGAAGTCGTTAAACCAGTTTCTCCAGAGACACAGGTTAATATACAGTGTCCCTGTGGACTGGTGCGTGCGTACGTCCAGTATGACTCAGAAACCCGTCAGACTGGTTTGGTAAGGTTTCATAGTGTTCCAGGATTTGCTTTTGCCGTGGATCAGACTGTTGATGTTGGTAAGCGATATTCATAGTTATGATGTCATCGTGCACATGGTTTATGGTGGTAAAACTTTCCTGATTCTAACATCACCTTTTATCCCTCCCTCCTCCTCCTCCTCCTCCCCCCCTACACACACACACACAACCCACATGCCACACCCTCTTTTTCCCACCTCTCTCCACCCGTTCCTCCCCACCCCATCTTCCTCTCCTCCCCTTTCTCCCCTCCTCTCCTCTTCCCTTCTCCTTGCCCCCACCCCCTCTCTACACCTCTAGAGGGGTTAGGTGAGGTAAGGTATGATGTTGGTTATGGTGGAGCCTTCTATGCCCTGGTCAGTGTAGAACAACTTGGTGTAGACTTGAAGAAGACTCCTGTCACAGAGTTGATTGAAACAGCCACTGCCATATCCAATGCTGTTAGGCAAGATCAGTGTAGAGGCTAATCCTTATAAATAAAGATACTGTTCATATATTTGGTGAGGCAAACTACTCTATGCACATGTTGTGCATATTTTTATCGTTACCGATGACTCTTTTGATTTTTTTGAAGACCCGCTCATGACTACGTAGGTCACAAACATGGAATGTCATAGGACTAGAATTAAACTTGTATAGAAATGGCTCTTCACGTAGTAGTTGATTAGCTCGTGCTAGATTAGCAGGAGGCCTGTAGGTAATAGTTGTGGTTGTTAAATCATGTGAGGTGTATACTATAGCTAACCCTGATCAAAACAAACAAAGATTTTCATGGCTAAACGCAGAGACACCTTGGGTCTGTCCCCTCTGCTGTAAAGTATGTCATAAGTGCAGGACTATTGGTGCTCTTTTCAGTGATCTAGGATTGGCATATTCCCATAGAGCTATACAGTAGCTCTAAAGGCAGGTTCACAATATGACGCTCGCCAATCGTTACATATCGTCCTATCGTAACATATCGTATCGTTCTATCATATTGTATTGTTCCTGGTCACAATATAGCGTTCGATTGGCGATTTTTGCTGGTTTTGACAAGGTGCTCACATGATAGTAGTTGTTGACCGATCGTGAGGACGCTATGGACGGCAGTTCTTCCTCTTCTAGTTCATCTAGTAGTATAGCTCTAGCTCATACTGGTAAATTCTAGTGAAGGTACAAACTCCTTCACGTGACCCTCCCACTTGCCAGCATTCTGATTGGTCGGACGCTCGACGCTTGACACTAGAATAGAACCAGATCCTATTCCATCGTTACGTATCGTAATGCCGTATTGTCATGACGTTGCTGGTTCACAATACGACGATACGTTATGATAAGACGATACGATACGTAACGATGGCTGAGCGTCAAACTGTGAATCAGCCTTAACTTACCAACTTCAATGCAAACAACGATGTGAATGGGACGATGCATGAGTGAAAATAGCATGCCATGTTGTGCCAGCGTAATACAAGGTCCTGAGTATGTACCTTTGGTGTATAGTGATATGTCCAGTTAATATGCAGATATGTGCCTCCATATCAAGGACTTACTTCACTGTTAAATATCAGTTGTGACCAGGTCCCCTCCTGCTCGGAATTCTGTGCTTCTTCCATTGCTGGCGATCAGAGAAATTTGTAGATATCCACGTATGTGTACGACAACCTCTGCTCTGCACAGCTCAACCTATTCCTTCTAGCTAGCCTGGTATATACACTCAGCAATTCTTACCTTTAAGGAACCTGCTGAGATATCCGCACTGTATTGCGGGAGTGCCAAGCTGGTGAGGCATCCAGTGGCCTCTAAATGGACACATTATAGCTACTGATCATTTAAATCAATAGAAAATTGGTCGTAGCCTTCGCACAGAATATCACAATAGGGGGGGGGGGGGGGGGGGGGGGGAGTGAATTATTCCATTTGTGATTTTGTAATTTAACTGGGGGTCTTGAATGCCAAAGTGAAAGTGAATAGACTAAAGACAAGCCCACAGAATTTACCCTTTATACTGTACAGTGATGTGATATATACCACACTCCATTGAAGGAGTGCTTTCAAGCAGGTTGTCTCTAAACACACACACACACACATACATATGCAATTTATTCAGACAGATGTCCGTTATGACTACCAGCTTCTCTTACTTTGTTGTTGTTGTTGTTGTTGTTGTTGTTGTTGTCAAGCTGTCCCACATAATTTTCTGATGTTTGGTATAATAGGAAGTGGGGAAAAGATTTAAAAAGAAGTGAATGATTCCACACCATCGAACGTGGGTACCTTGAAACAGGGGGAGGAAGAGGGGTGGGGTGCAGGGGGAGAGGGGGAGGGGGGGGGAATTAAAAAAAAATTAAGTGATCACCCCCTGAATAGAGCCGGTGAGAATAGAGCCAGTGAGAATAGAGCCAGTGAGAATAGAGCTAGTGAGCCCTTGAGTACTAAAGTGAACAGACAACCCCGTAGAATTTCTCATATCTATGCATGACAATAGCTTGCAAGCAGCTGCTTTGTATTAGGTGGCATTGTCTTGCTGGCTGATGCACCCGTGTTTGCGTTGGTGTCTGAATGATTAATGACCACAAGTCACATGACATGCCACATGTACTGCTAGAACTAACAATGTAATTAGCTACACTGTGTGTTGTGAACTACAGGTCAAAGGTCAAGCTCACCCACCCAGAAAATGCTGACTTAGCATTCTTGTATGGGACAATACTAACAGATGGACAAGATGACATGTCACATGACAGCACAGCAAATCTTTGTGTCTTTGCTGACCGTCAAGTGGACCGTTCTCCCTGCGGATCAGGACTCACTGCTAGACTAGCTGTCCAGTACCACAAGGGGCTCATTATGCCAGGTAGGCATTCTTTGTTAAATTCGTGGGTATAGCCAGCTAAATGTGCAGGCCTTGTTAAGCTGTAAGGGTGTGGCTTGTCATCTAGGAGGGCTGGTCTTGTTCACTCTTTAGGGCAGATAACAGATCCACCCGCATAGAGAGCATAGCTCCCATTACCAAAAAGCTATGCTAGAGCTTGCATGGTGAAATCCACTTCAAGCTGTTGGCTTGCTATATATGGATATATCTAACCCTGCTCCACTAGAATAAGGCCGCAGTTGCTGAAATGCTGAAGTGCCGTCGCCATCAGCGTGGACAAAAATTGTATATAAATGAGCTAAAGGCAAGATATGATTTTGAATATAATATGGAAGCTCAGAGACAAATTAATCGCCTAATATGGATGGCCTTGGAGACAAATTCATCTCCTAATATGGAAGGACTTGGAGACAAATTCATCTCCTAATATGGAAGGACTTGGAGACAAATTCATCTCCTAATATGGAAGGACTTGGAGACAAAATCACTGCCTAATATGGAAGGACTCGGAGACAAATTCATCGCCTAATATGGAAGGACTCAGAGACAAATTGATTTCCTAATATGGAAGGACTCGGAGACAAATTCATTGTCTAACATGGAAGCACTAAGAGATAAATTCATCGCCTACCATATTAGAGCTTAGAAGATAGAGGCAGTAGCTAGCGAGAAAGTTAAAATGCTGCCACGATCCTAGATAAAACAAAAAGTACTCCAAGTGCTCTATCAACTGTTAGCTAGCACATCATTAGCAGCCCTCTAAAGGCAAAGTTGATGTTTCTTTCATTGCATGTTTTGAAGAAATAACTCAGGCACACACATGCGTCACACACATGCGTCGCATCATATTAACTCAGGCACACGCATGCATCGCATCATATTAACGCTGGCACACACATGCGTCACATAATAACTCAGGCACACACATGCGTCACATATTAACTCAGGCACACACATGCATCACATCATATTAACTCAGGCACACACATGCATCACATCATATTAACTCAGGCACACACATGCATCACATCATATTAACTCAGGCACACACTTGCATCGCATCATATTAACTCAGGCACACGCATGCATCACATCATATTAACTCAGGCACACACATGCATCACATCATATTAACTCAGGCCCACACATGCGTCGCATCATATTAACTCAGGCACACACATGCATCACATCATATTAACTCAGGCACACACTTGCATCGCATCATATTAACTCAGGCACACACATGCATCACATCATATTAACTCAGGCACACACATGCGTCGCATCATATTAACTCAGGCACACACATGCGTCGCATCATATTAACTCAGGCAGGCACACACATGCATCACATCATATTAACTCAGGCACACACATGCATCACATCATATTAACTCAGGCACACGCATGCATCACATCATATTAACTCAGGCACACGCATGCATCACATCATATTAACTCAGGCACACACATGCGTCACATCATATTAACTCAGGCACACACATGCATCACATCATATTAACTCAGGCACACACATGCGTCACATCATATTAACTCAGGCACACACATGCGTCACATCATATTAACGCTGGCACACACATGCGTCACATCATATTAACTCAGGCACACACATGCATCACATCATATTAACTCAGGCACACACTTGCATCGCATCATATTAACTCAGGCACACACATGCATCACATCATATTAACGCTGGCACACACATGCGTCACATCATATTAACTCAGGCACACACATGCATCACATCATATTAACTCAGGCACACACATGCGTCGCATCATATTAACTCAGGCACACACATGCATCACATATTAACTCAGGCACACACATGCGTCACATCATATTAACTCGGGCACACACATGCATCACATCATATTAACTCAGGCACACACATGCATCACATCATATTAACTCAGGTACACACATGCGTCGCATCATATTAACTCAGGCACACACATGCGTCGCATCATATTAACTCAGGCACACACATGCGTCGCAACATATTAACTCAGGCCCACACATGCGTCACATATTAACTCAGGCACACACATGCATCACATCATATTAACTCAGGCACACACATGCGTCGCATCATATTAACTCAGGCACACACATGCGTCGCATCATATTAACTCAGGCACACACATGCGTCGCATCATATTAACTCAGGCACACACATGCGTCACATATTAACTCAGGCACACACATGCGTCACATATTAACTCAGGCACACACTTGCGTCACATCATATTAACTCAGGCACACACTTGCGTCACATCATATTAACTCAGGCACACACTTGCATCGCATCATATTAACTCAGGCACACACATGCATCACATCATATTAACATATTAACTCAGGCACACGCATGCATCACATCATATTAACTCAGGCACACACATGCATCACATCATATTAACTCAGGCACACACATGCGTTGCATCATATTAACTTAGGCACACACATGCGTCGCATCATATTAACTCAGGCACACACATGCGTCACATCATATTAACTCAGGCACACACATGCGTTGCATCATATTAACTTAGGCACACACATGCGTTGCATCATATTAACTCAGGCACACACATGCGTCGCATCATATTAACTCAGGCAGGCACACACATGCATCACATCATATTAACTCAGGCACACGCATGCATCACATCATATTAACTCAGGCACACACATGCATCGCATCATATTAACTCAGGCACACACATGCATCACATCATATTAACTCAGGCAGGCACACACATGCATCACATCATATTAACTCAGGCACACGCATGCATCGCATCATATTAACTCAGGCACACACATGCGTCGCATCATATTAACTCAGGCACACACATGCGTCGCATCATATTAACTCAGGCACACACATGCGTCGCATCATATTAACTCAGGCACACACATGCATCACATCATATTAACTCGGGCACACACATGTGTCACATCATATTAACTCAGGCACACACATGCGTCACATATTAACTCAGGCACACACATGCGTCACATATTAACTCAGGCACACACATGCGTCGCATCATATTAACTCAGGCACACACATGCGTCGCATCATATTAACTCAGGCACACACATGCGTCGCATCATATTAACTCAGGCACACACATGCGTCGCATCATATTAACTCAGGCACACACATGCGTCGCATCATATTAACTCAGGCACACACATGCGTCACATCATATTAACTCAGGCACACACATGCGTCACATCATATTAACTCAGGCATACACATGCGTCACATCATATTAACTCAGGCACACACATGCATCGCATCATATTAACTCAGGCACACACATGCGTCACATATTAACTCAGGCACACACATGCATCGCATCATATTAACTCAGGCACACACATGCGTCACATCATATTAACTCAGGCACACACATGCGTCGCATCATATTAACTCAGGCACACACATGCGTCGCATCATATTAACTCAGGCACACACATGCGTTGCATCATATTAACTCAGGCACACACATGCATCACATCATATTAACTCAGGCACACACATGCATCACATCATATTAACTCAGGCACACACATGCATCACATCATATTAACTCAGGCACACACATGCGTCACATCATATTAACTCAGGCACACACATGCATCACATCATATTAACTCAGGCACACACATGCATCACATCATATTAACTCAGGCACACACATGCATCACATCATATTAACTCAGGCACACACATGCGTCGCATCGTATTAACTCAGGCACACACATGCATCACATCATATTAACTCAGGCACACACATGCGTCGCATCATATTAACTCAGGCACACACATGCGTCACATCATATTAACTCAGGCACACGCATGCGTTGCATCATATTAACTCAGGCACACACATGCGTCACATCATATTAACTCAGGCACACACATGTGTTGCATCATATTAACTCAGGCACACACATGCGTCGCATCATATTAACTCAGGCACACACATGCGTCGCATCATATTAACTCAGGCACACACATGCATCACATCATATTAACTCAGGCACACACATGCGTCACATCATATTAACTCAGGCACACACATGCATCACATCATATTAACTCAGGTACACACATGCATCGCATCATATTAACTCAGGCACACACATGCGTCACATAATAACTCAGGCACACACATGCGTCGCATCATTAACTCAGGCACACACATGCGTCGCATCATATTAACTCAGGCACACGCATGCGTCGCATCATATTAACTCAGGCACACACATGCGTCGCATCATATTAACTCAGGCACACACATGCATCACATCATATTAACTCAGGCACACACATGCGTCACATCATATTAACTCTGGCACACGCATGCATCACATCATATTAACTCAGGCACACACATGCGTCACATCATATTAACTCAGGCACACACATGCGTCACATCATATTAACTCAGGCACACGCATGCATCACATCATATTAACTCAGGCACACACATGCATCACATCATATTAACTCAGGCACACACATGCGTCGCATCATATTAACTCAGGCACACACATGCATCACATCATATTAACTCAGGCACACACATGCATCACATCATATTAACTCAGGCACACGCATGCGTTGCATCATATTAACTCAGGCACACGCATGCGTCACATCATATTAACTCGGGCACACACATGCGTCGCATCATATTAACTCAGGCACACACATGCGTCACATCATATTAACTCAGGCACACACATGCATCACATCATATTAACTCAGGCACACACATGCGTCACATCATATTAACTCAGGCACACGCATGCATCACATCATATTAACTCAGGCACACACATGCACGCAACATATTAACTCAGGCACACACATGCATCACATCATATTAACTCAGGCACACACATGCATCACATCATATTAACTCAGGCACACACATGCATCACATTAACTCAGGCACACACATGCGTCACATCATATTAACTCAGGCACACACATGCATCACATCATATTAACTCAGGCACACACATGCGTCGCATTATATTAACTCAAGCACACACATGCGTTGCATCATTAACTCAGGCACACACATGCGTCACATCATATTAACTCAGGTACACACATGCATCGCATCATATTAACTCAGGCACACACATGCATCACATCATATTAACTCAGGCACACACATGCATCACATCATATTAACTCAGGCACACACATGCATCACATCATATTAACTCAGGCACACACATGCATCACATCATATTAACTCGGGCACACACATGCGTCACATCATATTAACTCAGGCACACACATGCGTCGCATCATATTAACTCAGGCACACACATGCGTTGCATCATATTAACTCAGGCACACACATGCGTCACATTAACTCAGGCACACACATGCGTCGCATCATATTAACTCAGGCACACACATGCATCACATCATATTAACTCAGGCACACACATGCATCACATCATATTAACTCAGGCACACACATGCGTCGCATCATATTAACTCAGGCACACACATGCATCGCATCATATTAACTCAGGCACACACATGCATCACATCATATTAACTCAGGCACACACATGCGTCACATCATATTAACTCAGGCACACACATGCATCGCATCATATTAACTCAGACACACGCATGCATCACATCATATTAACTCAGGCACACACATGCATCACATCATATTAACTCAGGCACACACATGCGTCACATCATATTAACTCAGGCACACGCATGCATCACATCATATTAACTCAGGCACACACATGCATCACATCATATTAACTCAGGCACACACATGCGTCGCATCATATTAACTCAAGCACACACATGCGTTGCATCATATTAACTCAGGCACACGCATGCATCACATCATATTAACTCAGGTACACACATGCGTCGCATCATATTAACTCAGGCACACGCATGCATCACATCATATTAACTCAGGCACACACATGCGTCGCATCATATTAACTCGGGCACACACATGCGTCGCATCATATTAACGCTGGCACACACATGCGTCACATCATATTAACTCAGGCACACACATGCGTCGCATTATATTAACTCAGGCACACACATGCGTCGCATCATATTAACTCAGGCACACACATGCATCACATCATATTAACTCAGGCACACACATGCATCACATCATATTAACTCAGGCACACACATGCGTCGCATCATATTAACTCAGGCACACACATGCATCACATCATATTAACTCGGGCACACACATGCGTCGCATCATATTAACGCTGGCACACACATGCGTCACATCATATTAACTCAGGCACACACATGCGTCGCATTATATTAACTCAGGCACACACATGCGTCGCATCATATTAACTCAGGCACACACATGCATCACATCATATTAACTCAGGCACACACATGCATCACATCATATTAACTCAGGCACACACATGCGTCACATCATATTAACTCAGGCACACACATGCGTCGCATCATATTAACTCAGGCACACACATGCGTCACATCATATTAACTCAGGCACACGCATGCATCACATCATATTAACTCAGGCACACACATGCGTCGCATCATATTAACTCAGGCACACACATGCATCACATCATATTAACTCAGGCACACACATGCGTCACATCATATTAACTCAGGCACACACATGCATCGCATCATATTAACTCAGGCACACACATGCGTCGCATCATATTAACTCAGGCACACACATGCGTCACATCATATTAACTCAGGCACACACATGCGTTGCATCATATTAACTCAGGCACACACATGCGTCGCATCATATTAACTCAGGCACACACATGCATCACATCATATTAACTCAGGCACACACATGCGTCACATATTAACTCAGGCACACACATGCGTCACATCATATTAACTCAGGCACACACATGCGTCACATCATACACACATGCATCACATCATATTAACTCGGGCACACACTTGCATCGCATCATATTAACTCAGGCACACACATGCATCACATCATATTAACTCAGGCACACACATGCATCACATCATATTAACTTTCAGCCCTAAAGTGGATAGTGCATTAGCATATTTATTGGATTAGTAGAGTTTGTTAAACTCACTCAGTATAACTATCTGTAACAACAGCAATTGCAACAACAGTAATAATAATATAGTAATGTAATTCATTGGCCAATTTGTTTCAAATTATCCTCTTTTTTCCTTCTCTAGGATACAGTCGTAAATTTGTTAACAGTAAAGTAGGTTCAGTGATGGAAGGAAAGGTGGTGCAGGTGGTGTCTTATGGAAGCTATGAGCGGGCTGTGATCGTGGAAGTAAGTGGGCGTGGTTACTACACCGGCAAGGCTTCTTATTGGGCAGATGAAGGAGACCCATTGGCTCATGGCTTTTTAGTCCAATAAAACCTGTATACATGTATATGTACTGTATGATTGTATAATTTTATATACTATTTGTATTAAACATTTTCCCATTATTTCAAAAAGTTAAACTATTATTATGTCATTAATTAGATCTTGCTGGAATTGGTGGCAGACCATGTTTTTTTGTTGTGTGTTTGTTTAGGCGGTATTCACTGGTTGCCCTGGATCCTTCATTAAGATATTGAACTTGCTCACCTCAAAACCTTCAAGGTTCTTCATCTATCTGTCTTCTTTGTTAGGGGGTGTAACCTTTCTGCCACAGGTCTCAGTAGTAGAAACCTCTGAAATTTGTTTTTATTCCGAACTTGAAATTACGAAGGACCACAATTTTTTTCCACGACATGGTAGTCATGGTGAATATTCCTTGATACATTTACATAATCAAGTATATGATAAAGGTTGTCTCTAATCTACAAAGCAACCTGATACAGTACATATACCATTCGTGTTGAAAGGTGCATTTTGACAGATAGATCTTGGAGGTTACTGAAATCCTGGTTCACTTTGTTGGTTGCTGTGGATAGAGTTAACCAGGTATCATGCTCACCTTAACCAAGTATCCTACTCAAGTATCCTACTCACCTTAACCAAGTATCCTACTCACCTTAACCAGGTATCCTACTCACCTTAAGGCGGGACTAATCCATTTCTTGGACTTTTTTTAAATTCGTTCATGACTTTTTTGTTCTATAATATAATGTGTAATTATACTATGATGTTGAAATTAGTACCAAAATGCTGCTCATTCAGAGAGCTTTCCAATGTTATATTTGACCTAGCGCCATCCTGGTCAGAGTTGTGGACAGTTGTGGACACCAAGGTGATTTCACATTATTGCACTTTACTCAACACCTGTGTGACATAACCACTTACAATTTTGACAGCACTTAGAGAACCCACAGACA
Organism: Cladorhizidae sp. MBARI D1340-BT2; assembly: GCA_028752905.1. Classification (NCBI taxonomy): domain Eukaryota; kingdom Metazoa; phylum Porifera; class Demospongiae; order Poecilosclerida; family Cladorhizidae; species Cladorhizidae sp. MBARI D1340-BT2. The sequence goes on along the minus strand of JAQNBH010000013.1, from coordinate 36,167,632 downwards.
TGCATTTTGAATGGATGAAAACATCATAACTTGTAAAATGGATTTTTAAGAAAGGTCAGTGTTTTGCTCATGATTAGCAACATTCCAGGGCTAATATCTCTCCCATAGATTTTTTTAGTAGATTCTTTCCATTAAAATGAAAGAGTATGAAAAGAGCTTTCAAATGATATATTTAAAGTTGATATAGGACAAAGCATGGCCCAGTTATGTGCACACAAACTTGAAATAACTCGTTTTGAGATAACGGCTCTTGAAAAAAGTACATTATTATGTTCTCTATCTTCCTTTCAGGTTCGTAACTTCGAATTTATGTAGTCAATAGCATGGACAAAAGTGTGTATAACTTTGCAGTGAAGCATTCAAATGCTCTGAAACTTGAAATAGAATTACTACATGAACTATACTATAGAATGAATAAATATCTTTAAAAAATGTTTTTCCCCCGAACAAATGGATTAGTCCCGCCTTAACTACACCTCTTAATCAAGTGTTGTATTTCCTAAATGAGAAACGTCTGTAGTAAACCCAGCCCACCTGGTTCAAGTAGAGGTAATATCTTACTAATACTAATCATGCGGTTTCTGATGTGATGAACATTTTTTTATTTATTTTTTTGTAATCAACTATATTTTTTTATTATTAAAATTACATATGACAGAGAACAACATGCCATACCTCAAGTTAAAAAGTTAAAAAGTTCATGCGATGACTAGGGAAATGGCTCGTCCCCAACCCTGATGGCAAAGATCCCATTACTGAGGCTGCATTCCCACGCTGCACAGCCACAGAAATCTTGCTTTGTAGCACTTACATTTGTGCTGGTTATAGCCATTTCCGTCATGACCAATACAATTTATCGTCAACTGTCTTGCATGGGAAGAACAATATAATATACAGGCCCCAGTTAAAGTGCACCAATGCATGTTCTGCTCCTTAAGGAGCACTTGACCCAGGGAGAGAGAAGTATGGTAAGCTGTAGTGTTTCAAGGGTTCAAAATAATTAATTTACCCTAATTCAAATACTGCTATATATCCATAAGAGCAGAGAAGTTGCATTCTGTTGTTTATATTGCGATTAAGTAAACTTTCGAAACTTAAGCACCTCACTTAGCAACTTTTCAAACCTGGATGTCATCTAGTGGCATAGCCTTGATAACATTAGGCAACATTCTAAGCTGGAGCTTTTAATCAATATCAAGTTGCTTGATCTATATCCACAGAAACAGCTTTTATCACGCACTGTAAAGGATAATTCTCTGACAAAAACACTTGTCTTTTATATAAAGGGATTCTCAAATTCTTTTTTACGCCATGGAATCATGTTCATCTTTATTGTAATCTTGTATTAAAACGGGCACACGTTGGGAAGTGCCTTCACTGGTCTCGCCTTGGGATGTGTCTCTGTCGAGGAAGAACATCATACCTTCCTGATGCCTCTTTAAATTTTGTTGACTGAATCAAAGGACATCTAGTTCAGACTGCAATCTCTGTAGTCCTGTCAATTTTAGATGAACTTCCTTTGCAGGTAAATAATAGAGAGAGGCTCTGTCATTCCAAGTTATAATAAAAATTAATAAGGCGAAAAAATATATACTCGATGCAAGAACACGATTAAGGGGGGAATAATGTCAAAATGCTAACTTTCACTTTTTTTAAACAACTATTTTAAATGGTGTCTGCTCATATAGAAGTCATATTCCAAGTTTCAGAACATTTGAAGATTCTATGATGCAGTTACGACAGCTTTTGCACTCACTATTTTCATTAGAAACCCAGCAAGTGTGAAGAAGAATCGCGTCGCATTAGATTAGAAGAATTTCCACATATTTCCACAAATTTCTCCCTCATTTCTCACCCAAACTCCATAATTTATATATCACCAGAATGCTTATTGTGTGCTCTTTAACCTAAATTATTTTATTTTCACTGTTATGAGAATGTGTTGGGTATAGACCAGCATATCTGCATGTGGTTTGTATGGGATTCCCCACCCCCCCCCTCTCCTGTGGTGCATTATCATACTTATTCAAATAGTTTAAGTGAAACTACTACATGTACTCTTACCAATAAACCACCTAGCAGCCACTTAGCATTATTAATGGATTTTTAATTTGTGGACTGGATTTCCTGGCTGACACTTTGGCATAAAAAATATATAATTATGACAAAAGTTAAATACATCATTAAATAGCTTATCTTCTAAGCTACATTTTGGTACAAAAATTATGTTGATAGAGGGTAGTGGGTAGAAAATATGATTGGTATTGTCGAGGTGTATTCCCCCCTTAACTCATCCTTTGCAGATGAAAACAGATCAACACGTTATGTACTAGTGTATGTTGGGTATATATTATACACATTATACATATCTAGGGCCAGCAGGCTTGCTTAAGGTGAGTTGGATACCTGATTAAGGTGATTAGGAGGATGTCTGATTAAGATGAGTATAATACCTGGTTAAGGTGAGTAGGATACCTGATTAAGGTGATTAGGAGGATGCCTGATTAAGATGACCTGGTTAAGGTGAGTAGGATACTACCTGTAGTAGGATACCTGGTTAAGAAGAGTAGGTTGCCACATGGTTAAGATAACTGGGACGAGTAGTGGGCTGAATGCAGAATTTTGTGGGTTGGCTATATATATATTAGTGTGTGATATAACTTGAAATGTCCGGTGGATGCTCCTGCACCCCCACCACCACCCCCGTAGTTTTATTTTCACTGCTGATATTGTTTCTGGTGCATATAATTTATCTTGTTGGTTAAAGAGATGGTTGGTGGTTGCAGGATCGTCTATCATTAAAGGCAAGAAATAATTCCTGGGGCCATAATGTGAATGCTTCTGCAGACTGTTATGGGAAGAACAGAATTTGGCTTTTGGGTGGACGGACACAGATATGAAGGAATGAGTTATTGGTCAATATATTTTAAAGTCAATGTGTCTGCTGTCTTCACGGGCTACAATTTTGAAGCTGTGATTTAGCAGGAAGGTGTACTTTTACACTGGGATGGACATGCGCTATGTTGTGTTAGGCAACATTGAACTCCAGACTAACTGGAAGCGTCATCCTTCAAAACCGTTGTTCATGATGACCATTTCATTGAGGTTTACAGTATATAGAAGCTCAGTTTCAAACCTCTAGCGCTAGCCCTAGCTGGAGGTTCATAATCATAATGATGTCGTGCATATTTAGACAGTACACAGTACATGAGTGTTAATATTTACTGCAGGTATTTCACAACCTTTACACTGTTCAAGGCAAGCATTTATTAAATTATTATTGCTGGTAATTAAATTTGTGCAAGTATGTCTGTACTGTATCTACTTACAAGATTGAAAGATACCAGTAATTTTTGTTTTGTTTTAAGAAATCTTGTCTTTGAGTGCAATTCATGTAAAAGTACTAAATTCATTGCTTTAGCAAATTTAATGATCTTTGGCTTTATTAAACTATAGGCTTTTACATGAAGAGGGAGGGGGGGGGGGGGGGCATAGACCCAGTCAGAAGACTGAATAGTGCACGTGTCTTAGCCAGAGCTGTTCTCACTGTCCATGGTCCCACAGCTGTGTCCAGAAAAGCAGTGGCCATCTTTTAACTCGGGTATTGCTAAACAAAATACCTGCAACTGGGTTCTAAATAGTACACAATTTTATCTATAATTCTGTGCTCCATATTTATGGATCAGAATCCAATCCATATGGTGAAGGCTCTGCAAGAGTCAAGTTCTGAGGAAACCAATTGATCATTCATGCAAAAACGTGCCTTTGCTGATTCTGCTCAACTAGACTGGCTATTGCACGTGCACCAGGATGTTTATTGACATTGACAACCCTTTACTGATCTTCAGGTGTTTGGCTGAGTAGAGAAAGAGCGCTGAATCTAGAAATGGGTTAGTTTTTGGTAACTGATGGTAAAATTATGAGAAATGGATGGACATATTTTGTAATCAAGTAATGTGTGGGATAAAGTAGAAAGATACACATAATTGGTGTATAGTCCTTCAATCATTGGACAGTTGGAGTCTTCTGGTAGTGAAATTAATAACAAAGGAGAGATTGGAGAATGTGGAAGCCTTTAAATATCTTGGAGTTGGGTTTGGCAGGGAGATGAGAGGAAATGTTCATTTGGAAAAGATAAAAGGCAGAGAAATGGATTCTTTACATTAGCAAGGTGAATGGAGATGTGGAGTTGGACATTGGGTAAACTAATGTGTGAGTTACTATATAGCTAGACCATGTCGGCATCTGAAATGTGGTGGACAGGAGGGAAGATAGCCTGCAAGAATTTGGAAAAAATTCAAGTTAAACTGGTTGGAGGGAGTAATATAGGGTTGCAGTAAGAGAGGATCTGGGTTGGAGGAGACTGGAGCAGAGAAGGGAAGAAAAGAAAGTTTATTTGGATGGATAATGAGTGAAGATAGGCTAGTGAAAAAAGTTGTGGCACAGTTAAGTGTTTATCCAGGTTGGTGGGCAGAGTTTTGTGAGCTGAAAAGGAAGTTTGGGGGGAAGGGGGGGGGGGGGGAAGGAGAGTTGGAGATAGCAGGCTCAAGTGAAATATGGAGGAATTGTGTAAGGGATGTCCATAAGGAAGTGTAGCAGGAGGAAGTGGGAGGGAAATCTAAGTTAGCTAAAGGAGAGGAAAGGTATGTGAGAGGATTCAGTAACACAGGGGAAGCAAGGAGATGCCACCAGCAGGACTTTTGGGTGTCAAGGAGATGTATGGTATGTGTCAGGATGGTAGATGTGAGCTATGTGATGAAGGTGTTGTGGAAGATAATGTGCATTTATTATACTGTGAGGAGTTGCTGGAAGATTATTGGATAGAGTCGAAGGCATTGAAGGGTCTAAAGAGTAGGTTATAGAGTGAAGAAATGAAGATGATGACGGGAGAGTAGGCCTAATGTTGAGTAGACCAGTCGGCATATATTATAGCAGGGGTGAAGGAAGAGGTGTTGGGTCGGGTAGACAGAATTGTTATGGAAAATGTGCTGAAGTGATGGGAGAAGAGGTCTTGATGTTTGGCACCTAGGTTGCCATGCCTTTATATCTTTAGCACCTCTCCCTATCCCAATCCCAAAACAATCGCTTTTTGCAAACAATTCATTATTTTGTTGTAATAAGTTTAAAACTGCATAGCACTTCAGTTTAATCTATGTATGTGCTAATTATTTCCTTGAAAATGAAGCCTGGAACTGGTAAATATATTTTTAGTTACCCCAAAATGGCAGGCAGTATCTTGGTAGATGCCTGGAATGAAGAAGAAAAAGAACCCAAAGCCAAGGAGTACTTCCCGTAGACCAAACAAAGAGGCAGAAATAGAGCAATAAGTCCAAGGCTACAATAGAAGCAGTAAAGAAAGAAACTACATCCATTAACAAGGCTTCAAAGATCTATTGCGTGTCCTATACAACCCTCAAGGATCATTTGCGTAGAAGAATTGTTCATGGCTTCAAGCCATAAACAGAAGAGGTACTTGAATGACAAAGAAGATGCCCTTGCCAAATATTTGGTTTAGGTTGCAAAAATTGGTGACGGAAAGACAGGAGAGAAATTAAGAGCATTTTTGAATAGGTTGCCATGGAGAAAAGTCTGTTACGAAAATACCATGCAGGAAAAATGGAAGCAAGGAAACAACTGAGGGAAGAAAATGAAGAAAAAGTATTTTGGAAGAAAAAGGAAGAAAAAGCAATAAAGGAGCAACGAAGAAAGCAAAAGAAAGTAGAGAGAAAGTTCAAGAATAGAAGCTGGTTAGAAGAAGCTGGAATGAAACTTATGAAGTTCTGGAGCTGGTCTGTGTTGCATGTATTACCAGGCCTTTGATGAAAATTAGCTCAAAGTTGGAAAAAGCTGGATCCAATGCATCTGTGCAGGATAGATTCATGATGATTGTGTCATCATGAAAATTGTGTGGTAATTTTATCACGATTAGCAATATGTCTCACTGTAGTAGTTTAGTTCATCTATCGCTTTTAAATTTAAATCATTGATAGAATGCAAAAAATGGATGGTGAACAGTCATTGTTTAAAGATAATCACAATGATGTATAATCTTTTTATCTATGCCACATGGAATATGCATTCCAAATCAGAACTGAGTTAAGCGAAAAGTTAAAAAGAAGAAAGGTTAAAAAGAAGAAGATATTTATGTTATCAATGACCTACTAGTTGCCTTATGGCAAAGTACCTAATGAATTCACCAGCTAATTATTCAGTACATATAGCCAGTACCTGCATGGAATTAGCATGGCTAATAATATTTTATCATCTAGTGCAAGTATAAATTGTTATGCCCTTTGAAGCCGTTGAGTTGGAAATGCACTTTATAAATGGTTTCATTGAAGGTCCATGCTGTTTATTATCTAAAGAATAAGTTCTTAACTCTTTTATGTGGGGTGAAAAATGGGTAGATAGATAGATAATGGATATACAATGCCTACTTAATGTAACACTTGGTCAAAAATGGAATAAAACAAGAATTTACCATTTCACCACAAACATATATAGGACCCTTTACCTATTAATATAATGGATCACCAGGTAGATAGATGCGGATAAGGTGATAATATATATGGAATATATATGGTAGCATAAATTTAAATGACTTAAATACTTGATAGTCTTAAATACTTGATAGTTATTTTTAAGGAGTATTTCATGCAAAATAGAAAGATTTATTTTAAATTAAATGTAAATAACAGAAAATACAAGCAATTGCGGCTGATAGATTAGTTACATTTGTAAGCTAAAATGTTAAAAATGTGTAAAAGTGCTGAAGGTCTGTGCTGTTAACTATTATCATAAGAGTAAGTTCCTGAGGAAAACAACTCATCACATCTCTGTAGCGAACACGTGCAGCTGCTTGCTGACTCAGTCCAGCTAGATTCATATTGCTTTATTTTCAGGTGTTTGACTGAATCAATCTATATAGGAAGATGGACAATTATAAGTCTTTCGGTGGTAAAAAAGGGCCGGGGGGGGGGGGGGAAGTGGGCATGGAAAAGACTAATCGCACAAACTCAACAGCCATAACAATTCCTCTGTCAATTATCATGTCAAGTACATTACAAGGGAATATCTGGTCCTCACCAGCCAAGAATTATTTCCGAGAGCTTTTAGTAGCAAGAGAGAAAAATGAGTTTAAAACCTGTATGGTTTGCAGTGGTTGAGGCTGAACTATCAAGAAGCCCAAGACTCTGTGCTTTGTTTCTATTATTCTTAGGCAGACAAAAAAGAATTTGCTGCCAAAAGGTTTACATAATAAAAGAGAGGAAGCCTGCATTAGTCGAGGCAAAATAATCTTTTTCAAGATTTATGTTGGCTATATATAGCTCTCTATATTACTAGTTCTATAGCTATATATAGCTAGCTATCCTATAGCTATATATAGCTAGCTATCCTATATCTATATATAGCTTGCTATATAACTAGTTCTATAGCAGCTGGCTCTATAACTAGTTCTATAGCTATATATACTAGCTATATAACTAGTTCTATAGCTAGCTATATAACTAGTTCTAAATCAATTCATGTAACATGTTCTGCACACCACACTGTAATCGATGCAGGAGACACCAGCTATCGAAGTGCGGTGCTGATGCTGTTAGAGTAATAACCAGCTCACATGGCAGAAATATTGGAGAGATGTTGGATGAAACACACAAGGAAGAAAAGAAATTCAATGGAAGAACCCTGATGAACATTCTTCAAAATGTGCAGTTTTTTTGCAGACAGGGTTTGGCATTAAGAGTACATGATCATAATCAGAGCAATTTTATTCAGCTACTGCTGCTGAGAAGTCATGATCACCAGTAAATCTGTCAATCATTATCCATAGCGTATTGGGCATTTAGGCTAGAAAGAAAGAATGACAAATACATAAGTCCAGATCTCCCAAATGAAATGATGCAACCATGTCTTACACCACTCTCTGTGGAATAGTTGAACAAATTCATGGTGCCGAATACTTTACCATTATAGTGGATGAATATGTGGGTTCATATGGTAAGGAACAGCTAATAATATGATCGAGGCATGTTGGAGCAGATCTGTCAGTTCATGAAGTTTTTATTGCTATTGTCCAGAATTCACTGCCAATAATAATGCTTATGCAAGTCATAGACACTAACAATGCTTAATTTCAACCTATCATGATGCAGCGGGCAGTGCTATGAGCAATATGGCAGGAAGTATAAATAGGGTAAAGGAGAGATTCTTAAGAAGAGCCCCATGCATTACTTACCCATTGTTATGGCCATGTCTTAAGTCTGGCTTTTGCTGATTGTATAAAAGGAGTGAAAATTCTACAATCCAACATGTATACAACCTATGCAATTGGCAAGCTTTTGCAGTATTTTCCAAAATGTCATGCTCCGTTAATGCTGAGCAATTTCCAGATGCTGTTGGATTTTGGATTTTTTGCCCAACATGCTCGACTGTGCGAAACAAAACCTTTAAAAGCACAGTTACTAATTATCAAGTGGTTTTAGAATTCAGTATTCTGGATGGTTGTCTTGACTCTGGAGCCAGAAGATTTGACTATTTCTATGAGGCTTCTCTATTCTCAGGCACTCTGACAACTTGAACAAGACCCTGCAGCACATAAAAATGATGCTTCAGAAGGACAGCACTTGCTAAAGTGACACTAACTACCTGAAGATATATTATATAAGTGATAATTATTGTAGTAGTGATAGACTTGTTGATTGGTTGTGATAGTTTGTGGGTATGTGTTATGAAGGTGTTGTTGATTGGTTATAGGTAGAATTATATTATAGCTAGTTTATATTAGTGTCATGAACCTTCCTGACCTGACAGATGTGAATAGACATGACAGCTACAAAACCACAGAAACACAACATGTGTGCAATTCGTGAAAACTGGGGTGCAAAAGACAAAGACCACAACACCCGTATGCAAATTGGGGTGCAAGACCTCAGCTAGAGCTGAGCTAGAGAGAGCTAGACAGCTAGAGAGAGAAGGTTACAGTCAGCGTATAACAGGCTGAACTGACCAGTATTATTTTCTGTATGTATGAAAATAAGCACGAAGCAATTACTATTTGACCCTAAACCATTTCAGGTGAGCAAAGGCTGTCTTAAAGCCTAGTGCTGTGTGGTAGATTTGGGTTAGTGAGGATATTGGAGGGAACCAATATCAAGCTAGTCGGCGCAACATACACCAGTTGACCTTAGTCAGAAGGTCCAATACAGAGGGGTATGACCTCAGCAACAGTCCGCTCAGACTCAGCCATGTCATTAACTCTCCCCCCCCAGCCTACACATGGACAACAAAAGATGCCAACACCTCCTGTGACACCCCCACCATGTCACCAATGCCCGTCACCATCCTATCACCTGGTCTGCTGCCCCCCACTACAGGAAGACCCACACTCAATCCCAACCTATCTTTGACGAGAACACCCCACCATCACAGACCCACCCACCGCCAAAGGTACTACCCCAGCCACCTCCACCTTCCCTTGCACCACTACACCATTCGCCGCCCCTGGAAACCTTACTTAGACGCTCTACACGTGAAAGCAAACCACCCGCATGGCAGACTACTGGGGACTACGACATGTCCTATATGATATATGCTCCCAATCACTGATGCACAACATTCGATTACTCCTTGACGAACGAATGATTGCTACTTGATTTTTGATAATAAAATTAAAACTAAAAAAAAAGTGTATAAATAAATATAAAAAATAAACGAATAAATACCTAACAGAAAACCTGCACCCATCAAATGGGTGCCTTAGTTATAGATCATATCTTCCTATCTATGTCAGAAGAGAAGTGGTGAAGTGATTATTATTATAGAGCCAGAAGAGAGTTGAGGATCTACAGACCTTCATCAACCTTTCTTCTGTAGATACATCTAAACACAGAAAGGAAGATTAGGACATTAGGTAGTAATTGAGTGAAGACATCTGGAGAGTCTGCAGGAAGTTCAACAACATCCGAGTCATTTTTGGATCGAAAGAGAACTCTGAATGTACAATTGAGCAGAGTGAAGGATAAATTACGAATAAGTATTCACTAATTTGTTGTTGTGTATCACACCCCCTGCAGCTGTGGGAAGTGCTACCTACATAGAGGAGACCAACAGAAGATTAGAGACTAAGAAATTCCTGATGAAGGCTAGAGAGGTAAAAGGACGACTTTGGAGCCAGAATTCTTCCAGTACCTCCTGCTCATCCTTATCACCATCTGCAAGGCTCGTCCCCACAACCTCCTCCTCCTCTCTGGTTTTGTGGAAGACAAGGTTGCTCGTCAGGTCCTGCTCGAGGAGCATCTGGTTAAAAAGTCAAGAGAGTATAAATTAAGAAGGCATTGCATATCAGCCTAGCACCAACATATGAGTGGTTCAATTGTGATTGTGGAATGAACTTTCCTGGCTGATGGGTGGCCACTTTCCAGAGCCTGAACTTGAAACCACGCCTACCATAATATTTTATGTATTTTATTTTACAGTTTTACAATTTAGCTTTCTTAATTTTTAGGTTAAATTTATATCAAGCATGTCTTATGTCTTTTTATTTGTTTGTTTTATTTATTGAATTTTTTTTCCACATCATGTGCTGACTGAATGTCCCTGAGTGTGGTTTGCTGTTCACGTGCTGACTGAATGTGCCTGAGGGTGGTTTGCTGTTCACGTGCTGACTGAATGTGCCTGAGTGTGGTTTGCTGTTCACATGCTGAATGAATGTGCCTGAGTGTGGTTTGCTGTTCACGTGCTGAATGAATGTGCCGAGTGTGGTTTGCTGTTCACATCCTGAATGAATGTGCCTGAGTGTGGTTTGCTGTTCATGTGCTGACTGAATGTGTCTGAGTGTGGTTTGCTGTTCAAGTGCTGACTGAATGTGCTTGAGTGTGGTTTGCAATATGTGGTGGATAGCTAGCTAGTAAAGTCTTAGCATCCTGATGGAAGCTAAAACATCTTTATAAGATCAAATTCTAGTTGTGTGAGAAGGACATTTATATTATCATTGTTTGTTTCTACATTTTTGTTCTAGTAGTATATTAGTTATTCTAGTTTGGTGTTGATGCTGCTGTGAATTTATTTATTCAATTGATTATTATTATTGAGCAAACAGCAAACACAACATACCAAGTTCATTAACACCTAATTAACACATATACTTATATAATAATCAATTACAAAAATACCTAAATAATACTGAAATAATAACTAATTAACAATAAATAAATAAATAACTAAAAAGCTAACACGTTCAACTCCCGACTGACCCCAAAACAGACAAGGCATTCCCCCGCTGGACTGCCACTGAGAGACGCTGAAGGAGGTAAGCACGGGCATTCACCTCCCCAGTTCTTTGCCTTATCCTGAGGCTGAGCTCCTTCAGGAAAGCCATCGACCTGTTCCCGATGACCCCCAATGACTCGATGGCCACAGGCACAAAAAAGTAGCAAGGATCTAGGCTGGCATACTTGGCCACCTTTTTTCCCTCAGCCATAGCAGCCACAGCTCCAGGACCACTCACTGCTGCACCCCGATACGACTGTGAAAATGTATCTGGACAGGTTGCATCCCATACCAGTTGCTTGCCATTCTTCCATGGCACCATGGTTACCCCATCAGGTCTTTTCCCGTCGGAACGAAAGAGACCCGACGGTTCCAACCTGGAAGGGGCCCCGGCAGATGACAATGCCCGGAAGATGATGTCGTTCATGGCGGTATGACAGTAGAAACGTCCTTCACTTCTCTTGCAGCTAAGACCGTGTGTAGCAAGGCGATCCACTTCTGTTCCACAGTGCTGGCAATTATGGGGGAGACACAAAGTGGAGCCCAAGCGGAGACCCACGGCAACCCTGATAGTATCATCATCCATCCTCAAACCCAGGGACGAGATAGGGAGGGCATTTAGCCATGCACCGGATTCTTTTTTGGAAACGGCCAAAAGCCGGGCTCGAGCTAAATTATTTATTTACTTTTTTTAAATTTATTTATTATTATTTTTTTTTATGGTGAGAAATAATACAATATTAAATACCATGTCCAATAAAACAGAATAACAAACAAACATTAAAACAATATATCTTAATAGACTACTTATAAAAAATAATCGTCATTACAACTAAAGCTGGTGCCCAGCACAGCTGCAGTACTACCTCGCTGAACGGCTACTGCAATCCGCTGGGAAAGGAAAAAGTAGGAGTGAGGATCATCCGTTTCCCGTTTGAGACGGTTACCCAAATCCGAAAAGAATTGACCTGCAGACTTGCCAAATGAACCAGCCGTCTCGATCCCGATTGGCACCAAAAAATGGGAGACAGCCAAAGAGGAGTATTTAATCCTCTTACGGTATTCGGCATTGCTTGCCACCGAGCCAGGGCCATCAGAAGACAAGGAGGCGTAGGAGGGAGCGAAGGTGTCTACAATTGTGGCATCTCCCATTCTTCCAGGGAATGACGGAAGCCCCATCCGGACGCTTACCATCAGAACTTGACTTACTTTAATTTTGTTTGTTTGTTTATTTATTTACTTTTATTTCTTCATTTATTCACTTATTCTAATACATATATAATCACAAACAAATAACCAAAGAACTAGTAACTTCCCCTGCATGAAACACAGCAAAATAATTGGACATAGAACTTTAATTATAAATTTATTATTTCTGGAACATCTGCAGACTTACGTGAGCCAAAGTATTAGGCTGACCAATGATCTCAATTTTAACAGGACAATTTCTGGTATTCCTTTGTGGTTGCTTTAAGTGTGGAGAAGTGTTTTTTTGATGTTCAAATATAAAATGCC